>OX465281.1:158231964-158643834 GCA_949987705.1 Thereva unica | reverse complement strand
TTGAGCAGAACCTTCTATGAGCGAGCTCCACTGTGCGTTGGTGGGTAGAAACCATGGCTTTTACAGTTAACGATAGGTGGGAGTATTCTACGTAGATTGCTGCCTTATTAAGGAAAATATCTAATAGGGTTACAAAAATACAGGGTGATATATAAACCTCTACCAAAAATATTTCAAAACGCCCGAGCGGCTAAACCGTAAAAATTACATCCCCAAACATGGTCGCAAACATGAAAATGCCTGAAAAATTTATGGGAGTCCAAACACTGAAAAATTCCCTGAGTTTTTACCTTTCTTGATAAATAGGCGAAAAGTGTGTTAGATATGTTTTCTTTATTATTGGATTTGTTAAAACTTAAGCTGAATTTTTGAAATTTGAATTTTTGCATTGCAAAATAGCCGAAAACCGTTTGTGCTGATTTGATTAATTTTTCTTGGCCTAATTTTTCTTTGATTAATTCTTCTTCTGGCTTTTTACTACAGTAGTACGCTGGAGCTTTAAAAGGTTTTTTTCTTTTTTGCCCTTCTTATTATAATTCTCTTTTTATTATAATATCATTAAAAAATGTTATTTTTATTTATTTATAAATTTTTGACCACGAAATTTGAAATTATTCCAATTTTAATTTTCAAGTCCGAAGTATGTAATGAGCCAAGTCATTAACTGTAATAGTGTACCGTATTCGGTGTCAGGAATATTTTCACTGTTTTTGAAATTCCATTGCAATTTTGCAAATTAATTTTTGGGATTAATTGTAGGATGGGTTTTTTTGCATATTATTTAGTTTGTGCAATATTAGAGCATCAAAAAGAGTGCTCGTAATTTTAAAGAAAATTTAAATAGTATTTTAAAAACAATTTTTGTGTTATTAGATATTATGGGTGATGCATTTTAGCATAATTGACGATTTATTGTAACATTCTTATGCTCGCGTTCATTTATTGAAAAGAAATCTATAATTGAAAATGAGATACTTAAACCAATACTACATTTATAATGAAAATACAACATAGTACACATCGGCAGAAAATTGATTTAGGGTGAGTTGCACCAATTAACTTTAACCGTAACAAAAGCTTGATCGGTTGTCAAATCTCCGGTTAGATAAAACGAGAGTTGCACCGTTTAACAATTGTTAACATGACGTATCATTTTAACGTTAACTTTAACCAAGGAAATTCGGCTGGTTAGTATTATTGTTATTGTTAACTTATGACATTTGTTATAGTCGCAGACAGGGGTGCCATTTTCAATAAACTCACAAACTGCTAAACTTATAAATACACAAAAATGTAAATTTAAATCAAAGTAACCGTTAACGATAACTTTAACAAACGGCTGGGTAGTGCAACTCATTTTTACACACTGGAACTTTAATAACTTTGTTATTGTTAAAGTTAATTTTAACAATAACTTTAATCAATGGTATGGTGCAACTCACCCTTAGCGTTATTAACAATATTAAAAGTAAGCTCTTTCCTACTTTCCTAGACTTTTATAATGAAATTATTGATGAATTTGCAATTAAGAAAAATCAAATGAAAACCTAAATTTTAAATAGGCTGACTTAATATTCCTGAAGATTTGCAAGGGTTTAGAAAACGAGAGGGATTTAATTAAAAAAAATTTTATGCTTTGCATTTTGTTTTGTATAATATATACTATTCTTTTAAATAGTAGATTAGTTGAAATATTACCACATTAAAAAGCATTTCTTTCTAAATTAAATAATAATATTTGAGCTTAATCTATAATGTAATTTAATTTTCTTATAAATCAATTTCCTCAATCGTGGTCTCTGCGCGCATAAATTGCAGTAGACGATAGAGGTTTAAATAATACAAAGTTGTTATCATATTGCTTCCCTACAAGTGAAAAGCACGCCCGCCGCTACTGTTGAAGAGAGACCAGAATCGAAGTTATGTGTTTGGATCTGCGTATGGGACAGAGTAATCAAAGTCCGCTATTTGCAAAAATCGTACTTTTCGGTACGTCTTTTCTAGGTAGCTTCAAAATAAGTTGTCTTTTTTTGGGCACATTTTGTCGAAAAAACGCGGTGCATTACAAAAAATTTAATACATACTTACGCAAAAACTCGCTCTCACTGCTACAAGATACTGCAATATTGATTTTAATTGCATCAAAGTGACAAAAAATAAATTTAAAGTAACAATAATATAATTTAAAATAATTTCGATAATTTTTTCATGGGATATATTAGGCACACTTTGATAGTCCATATGTAAAACATTTCTAAATTATTTGTTTATAAAATATAGATAAATTGTGAGTCGCAGTATCGCCTGTTCGACTATTTGTCTTATAGTACGTAAAATAGTAAAAATAGCCGAAATGAAGCTGAAAATAGGCAGAGAGCTTCCTTTTCTTATGGGGTTTTAGAGTCAAAATATCAGTTTTACAAAAATAGCACAGAATAAAGAATAAATCAGAAGTCCCATTAAAAGGACAAAAACGTTGTTTAAAAGAAAATACGAAGTTCAGATAAATCAAATCCCACAACATAAAGCCAGAAGAAGGCGATTCAACATCGCGGCTATACTTGTGCGTACTCCTTATGTAATACATACAGTCATTTTGCTGGCGGGCTCTTTAGCGAAAACTGTGCTGCGATAGTGATATGATATTTCGGTTGCTGATTGTGAATTCAAAATCATATATTCAAAATTTTAGATCATACATACTTATATGGTGATATCTTTGTTCGATTGAAGAAAAAATAAGAGAACAAAAAATATGATAACAAAGATCCATTTCAAGGATTTGCAATATATCCAGTAATGCTTATTAATATTATGCATTTAGTGTTTTCAACCGTATACGCTTCCTTTCTTGATTACAGTGTTTATTACTAGCAGCCTTCCACTTACATTTTTTTCTGATCAGTACGGTAATCAGTTTTTTTAGAGCAGATAGTTTATGTTCATAGCAGGATACTTCTTCACCAAGCCAATTTTGGAGGTGTTCATGTTATTGTAATTCTGTTTTGCAAATATTAATTACAGTACTTCTTATTTTTAAGCGGCTCTTTTACTAATATGTTTGGGAAAACTTTGACACATATTTTATTTATTTCAAAAAATTTGCTAGTTGGAGCATGTAAGTTCCCAAAGTACTTATTATTATTGTAATTTTTATAAAATATTAAATATTCCGATGGTGTAGATACAATTTTATCTTCTCTAACCATTTTAAAGAAACAACAATTTATGGTGACTGGTTTTAATGTTGCTGCTACATACCCAAAAAAATAAGACATAGAAGCATCAGTAATTGAATAATTACCATCCAAAATAATTGAGGTTAGTTCATAATCAGTATCCATGTATTCTTGGCCTGCAGGAATTTCAGAATCGTTCGGTGTTTGAAGTTGTTTATCATTTATTTTTGATGTTACATATTTAGATGTATTTTCTCCTACAATTGATAATAAAATATCATCATCGTCCTCTTGGCAGTTTGATATTGTGCTTCCAATATTACATATTCTGATAGTCATAATTTTGGAAAAAATAGAGTTAAATTCATGTAAAGATGGATCTCGATTGTGACCTCCAGCGCTTCGAGCTTGGGGAAAAAAATTCTCAATAGGATCTTGATTTAACCGATTGGTCAAAATGTATTTAATGTTTAATTCTTTTTTAAACAATTCTTCAGCTAGCATATTAACTCCATTGATTGTTTGTACCATACCATCAACACAGTATACTCGACCTTTCATTTTAATCCTGCTGATAAACTCTTTCATGTCAAGCAAATATTTATGAACTTCATTTCCTTCCATTAAAGCGCACTTGTATTTAGACAATCGAATAATTTATCTAATTTATCGCAAAAAGTTGCAGTTGCTGAAGCCTTTTCCGTAATAAATCCGGTAAATTTATCTAGGGTCTGAGCAGTTTTAATTCCAGCGCTGAAACTTCGGCTGAAAATTTGGGCGGCCAAATAAACTCTCATTTTAGTAAATTTATTAGGAAAAATATGATTATCTGTTAATTTTGGACACATTTTCATATTATAATAGCATAATAGAATATTATCATAATCGAGATTATGAAGTTCGGCAATTACAGACCAACTTACAACACCATCGGGTGTTTCAAAATCACCGTTCATCAAGTTGTTCCAGAAAGATTTTAACAATTGGGGGACATCGTATATAACGTACACCCTTTTTCCTGAAAACTCGAAATAAGGATGGTCTCGGGAAACATTTAATAATGAATTACATTTTCTGTTATTAGGAGCTTGGTCCGATGTCATAATTACCACCTCAAATCCAATCTCAGATAAAATCTTAATATTTTCTTTTAGTAAAACAGATGGTGATTTTAGCTGTATGTTTTCCGCCAATAATTTTTGATCTTCTGGCCACTCCTTCGTCTTTGCTTCTGAAGATAACAACATTTTAGTAAAAAATGTTGCACTATTTGTCATGTTATTCTGATTTTCAACAGTTTCGACTAATGGCTTTTTCGCTTTCAGCTTAAGTGTGTGGTTTCTCTTCTTTAAATTTTTTGCGAAAGTGGAATACGTTCTAACAACTTTCTTTAATTTCTTTATTTCATTCTGTAGTTTAAACACGGTTTTATGTTCGATCTTCCTCTTTTTTTGTAACCTAATATGTTTTTTCATATAAAAATTACTGTTTTTTATATTCTTTTCACAATTTTGGCAAAAGACTTCTTGATCTTCCAGTTCAGTGAATCTTCTACGTTTGGGGGGAGGTTCTTCTAATT
Organism: Thereva unica; assembly: GCA_949987705.1. Taxonomy (NCBI): domain Eukaryota; kingdom Metazoa; phylum Arthropoda; class Insecta; order Diptera; family Therevidae; genus Thereva; species Thereva unica. The sequence continues at coordinate 158,639,076 of OX465281.1, read as the reverse complement.
GCACCAATTCTTCCAGTGTAAGATCTGAATACTGCTCTAAACTTAAATTAATTTCTGGCACGGCATTTTTCACCAATCGTTTCGGACCCTTATCATGTACAAAAAAGTGTTTGTTGCAAATATATATATTTTTTGTGGAATGTAGTTCTCTGATTTTACACCTTTCCTTCCAAACAGAAATGAGTTAAATGTCTTTTTGTGGAAATTTGTATAATTTTATTGAAGGATTTGACCGCCTTGATGCGTTACAATGGTTTAATATGCATTTATTTCCCGATAATCTTTTGTCGCTCTTTCGATTAGAAATCAAGCTTTGTTGTGGTGTAACCTAAGCATGATCATAAATTAATTCAGGAATTGCGTCCTTTTTTAAAAAAAATTTCCCAACATCCTCCTTTCTAAAGTGCTTACTGCAAATATAGAGATTTTCCTTTTCTTCCACTATATTGCAAGCATTTTTCCACAAAGCAAATAGATTGCTACTTTTGGGTGGAAAGGGGAATGCCCACTGCCCATTAGGCCAGTCATTAGAGCGAAAAAAACGGCAGATTTGTTATAAAATTGTACAGCAAACTGATTGCACTACTACTTCAGGGGTATCTCATAGATTACTAAAACCAAAAAACCAGCCAAAATTTACTCATGTGGAATTGTTTAAACAATAATTAGCAACAAAATGGGTACTTTTTCCGCTTTTGGCGTATACAATAAAAAGTACTAGATGAATCACGTTACTCCTAACCAGGATATTTGTAGAGAATTGAAAATTCTACAAAATGGGGTTTACTAGACCTCGATCGGATAATTTTTCGCCGAGAAAAGCTAAAAAACCCCTTAAAAAGGCAATTTTTTTCAAAAACTCATACCTCTGTTACTTTGCAATATTAGGGTATGATTTTTTGGGACATAGTACCCTGGTACATATACTTTAAACTGCCAAAAGATGAAATTTGTCGCATGTATAGTTTCTGCATAATTGCAGTATAAACAAAATAGACCCTAATCTTGCACATTGTGCCAATATTAGCAGAGTGGCCCGATTGAAATTTCCAAAACGGTTTCTGAAAGTATAGGCTAGGGGCTACAATTTGTCTATCTCACATTTTAATATAAGTTTGGAGAACAATGCTAAAAATGCGTTTGAAAATGGTACATAGGGCGAACATTCTAATTCGAAACGTATCGGGCCTATGTTGTGGGTGTGAGTATGCTTCTTGTACGTGCAGGAAGCATGGTTTACAATGCTCAAACTTGTGCGCAAACTGTACCCAAATAATGTGCTCTAACATATCTATGGAAGATATTTGCATAAAAGAAGATAAAAATCAATTATAAAATAATTTATACGAATTAAGCTATAAATAGAATGATGATCGCGAGAATGAAAATAAAAGTATAGATGTAAGGTAGCTAAGCGAAGAAGAGGCTGTTGCACAAAAAAGCATGATGCTTAAGCTGGTTATTTTATTCCATATTTCTTAGTTGATGCCTTTTTTTCCATTGAATAAACTGTAAAATGTTCATAATATTATTAGTAATTATTTATTTTCAATCAAATTAAGCATTAATTCCAAATAACGTACATATGTTCGCAATATACATATAATAAAAAAATGTAATGTACCTGTTACCATTATAAAAAAATACGATAGTGTATTTTGTTAAATAACACTTTCCCTTAATAAGTATCTGTTCAATTAAATATATGTAGATTCCGACTGCATATATTTATTACTTTAAGGAAAGAAGGTTTACTCGAATAAGACTTAGATAGAGGATTTTCCATTTAATTTATTCAAAAATTAAATTATTTTTCATGCATTTAGCTTTCATGAAGTTCATTTACCATGAAGTTGTCAGTACTAGTACTGGGCTCCATGCTGAAAGGCAACTCAAATATTCAATTCACTTGCAAAAATGCACGAAGCTTCACATGCTTATTAGCTACATATTTCACTTTTTTATATGGAACAAATCGTCACATGCTGCTTTGCTACATTTATCTTCAAGCAATAGTGACGGAAAGCTGCATATGAAGCTTTGGTGTGCGGCCGGCCTAACGCCTCCTTCGTTGCTTTATACCCCGCCACCGCTACCACTAAACTTCTCGAATTAGAATGTTCGCCCTATGTACCATTTTCAAAAGCATTTTTAGCATTGTTCTCCAAACTTATATTAAAATGTGAGATAGACAAATTGTAGCCCCTAGCCTATACTTTCAGAAACCGTCTTGGAAATTTCAATCGGGCCACTCTGCTAATATTGGCGCAATGTGCAAGATTAGGGTCTATTTTGTTTATACTGCAATTATGCAGAAACTATACATGCGACAAATTTCATCTTTTGGCAGTTTAAAGTATATGTACCAGGGTACTATGTCCCAAAAAATCATACCCTAATATTGCAAAGTAACAGAGGTATGAGTTTTTGAAAAAAATGGCCTTTTTAAGGGGTTTTTTAGCTTTTCTCGGCGAAAAATTATCCGATCGAGGTCTAGTAAACCCCATTTTGTAGGGTTTTCAATTCTCTACAAATATCCTGTTAGGAGTAACGTGATTCATCTAGTACTTTTTATTGTATACGCCAAAAACGGAAAAAGTACCCATTTTTGTTGCTAATTATTGTTTAAACAATTCCACATGAGTAAAGTTTGGCTGGTTTTTTGGTTTTAGTAATCTATGAGATACCCCTGAAGTAGTAGTGCAAGCAGTTTGCTGTACAATTTTATAACACGAAAAAATCTCTAATGACTGGTCTACATAGACATTTCGGCCATGGGTGCCCACACATAAAACCAAACGGAAACGATAATATACATCTTAAGAAATGAAATGATTACTTTCTTGGTTTAGAAAAAAGTCGGGGGTTTTGAGATATACAGGGTGTTTCAAACCATCCGTACCACCCAATTATCTCAGAAGATTTCAATTGAAAAAAAAAAAACCAAAAAACGCCTGTTTAATATTTTTTGGAACTCTATCCGACCATACAGAAATTGACCCCCCGCCACACCCCCACTTTGGGGGGCGGGGGTAACTTTAGAATTTCAAATGGCAACCAATCTTACGTCTCCTTGCCTACTTTTTCTTTGCATCGAAATGATCGCTTGGGTCGTACTGGGGGTGGTGTTGCTATTTATGTCACCTCCTCTCTCTCCTCAAAAGTAGTGGGCCAGTCCACTGGCTCACAATTTGAATTTATCGCAGTAGAAATAAAATCATCCCATGACAAATGTGTTATTATAAGTGTCTACTGTCCACCTAATGTGTTTACTCCTGATGTTGCTGGTAACTTTTTTGATCTTGTCTCTAGGCTTTCCCGTCATTACGATAATATAATTGCTGCTGGTGACTTTAATGTTGATTTACTGAAGGCTAATGAACGTGCGAATACACTCAAGTACTTCTTGGGGTCATTGGATCTACGCATTCTAAATCAACTGCCCACATTTTTAAACTGCCATAATCCATCGCTCCTTGATGTACTCACTGCTACCTCCTCCAACTCAGTATTAAAACATAACCAAATTTCTCCCCCCAGCTTCTTTGATCACGATATTCTCTTCCTCTCGCTTCGTTTTACTTTTTACCCTTCCTCCTCCTTGCCTGCCTTTTCTTCGTATCATGACTTCAATAACATCAATTTTACTCGCCTTTCTGAAGCTTCTTCGTCTATACCTTGGGCTGATATCTATAATACAACCTGCGTAGACACCAAAGTCGATCTGTTTAATTCTTTCACTCAGTCTCTATTTAATCAATGTGTCCCTTTAGTTACAAGAAGACGTTGTAAAACTCCATCTTGTCCTTGGTTTTCTTACGAAATTCGCAACTTGATTGTTGAGCGTGAGTTCTTGTATAGACGTTATCGCAGAACGAGGATCCTGAGCTACCTTCGTGAATACAAAAATCTTCGCAATTTAATTAATAACAAAGTCAAATCGGCCAAGCGTGAATTTTACTCCCGGAAACTCGATCCTGCTCTGTCCACTAAGCAACTTTGGTCTAATCTCCGTTCTCTAGGCATTCATTCCTCTGAGCTTAACTCTTATGATGTAGATGTAAACTTACTCAATGCATCCTTCATTCAATCCCCTCCCAATTCCTCATCGTCTTCCTCTTCTTGTTCAGCTTTCTTCAATGCTCTATGTTTTGATGGTTTTAATTTCCGTTGTGTTGACTCACGTGAAGTACTTGGAATACTGCTTTCTATTTCGTCCAACAGCATTGGCTATGATGGAATTTCTCCTCGCTTTCTTAAGATTCTCTCCCCTTTAATTGTTGAAATTATCACGCATATTCTTAATTATTGCCTGACAACCTCCCAAGTCCCTTTACTATGGAAAAAAGCCTTAGTGACTCCTGTACCTAAAAAGCCCTCTCCTGCTGATCTGTCTGATTTTCGACCTATTAGTATTCTTCCCTTTCTAGCTAAAGTCTTTGAGAAAATTGTATTCACTCAAGTCATTCGATATCTTGATTCTAATAATTTCGTTTCTAATCTCCAATCTGGCTTCCGTAAATCCCACAGTTGCGAAACTGCTATACTGAAGGTAACGACTGATCTTCGTTCCGCTCTTGATCGAGGTGATATTGCAGTACTAGTTCTTCTTGATTTTTCCAAGGCGTTTGACTCTGTGGTTCACTCGCATCTCCTTCATAAACTTAGTCAACGGTATCACTTCTCTTCTTCTTCTGTTCGTCTTTTTTCTTCTCTTCTCTCTGATAGGTTTCAGTGTGTTCGGCACAATAATGTGATATCCTCTTTCCTTAGAGTACCTGCAGGTGTGCCTCAGGGTTCGGTTCTTGGTCCTTTGTTTTTCTCCCTTTATATTAATGATCTTCCATCCGTTATCCGTCACTGCTCTTTTCATCTCTATGCTGATGACCTTCAGCTATATATCTCGTGTCCGCCTCATCAGATTGAGTACTGTGTCTCTAAACTCAAAAGAACCCTATCTCAAATTAATGAGTGGAGTTCTAGTAATTTCCTTAAACTAAATCCAATTAAATCACAAGTCCTTTTCCTTAGTCGTTGCTCGCTGTCCCTGGATGGTTTCCCGCCTATTTTACTTGATAATGTTCCCCTACCAATTGTTGAATGTGCCAAAAACCTGGGTATTGTTGTCAATTCCAAACTTTCCTGCTGTAATCATGTCTCGCTGATGCTCTCTAAAATCTATGGCACCCTTCGTAAATTGCGGCTACATGGAAGTCTGTTATCTTCGCCTATTCGAGCTAAACTCATCAAATCACTTGTTGTTCCCCATTTTCTGTATGGCTCGTTGGTGTATATTTCCTTCGACTCATCCTGCCGTCAGCGTCTTAAAGTGGCATTTAATGACTGCATTAGGTTCATTTTTCATATGAGAAGGTCTGATCATGTGTCGGGTGTCCAAAATTCCCTACTGGGTTGTGACCTCTTTAAATTCCTTGATCTCATGGCTCTACTTCTCTTGCATAAGGTCTTTTATTCCAAAAGTCCCTGCTACCTTGCTGACTTCCTTGTTCCTCTGCAATCCTTGAGATCCATCAAATTCCTAATTCCTGCCCACACTTCCCTAATTGGTAGTCGTTCCTTCTTTGTATATACTCTTAGAATCTGGAATAATCTTCCTAGTCACATTCAGAGGATGAGCACGGCCACAGTATTCAAAAAACATACATCTATTTTTCTATCTTCTTCGTCTCACTAGCTTTCTTTATCTCCCTTTCTTCACTTTCCTACTTCATTCTTTTTACTTTATTCTATATTTCATTCTTAATTTTCTTCTTCTTTTATTTTTGCCTTAATTTTATTTTAATTTTAGTCTTAATGTAATTGTAATTTAATTTAATTGTAATTTTTAAATCTAATTTTAAGTTTTTTCCTTTGTAAACCCTTCTGTTGTTGTAATTCTTGTATGTACTCTAAAAGATGTGAATCTTGTGTACTGGCCAAAAATAAATTATTATTATTATTATTATTATTAAAAACCCCCATTTTTTCACGGATTCTGATTCTCCGCCGGAAAATATGAAATTTTTGTTCAAAACATTTTTTGTCCGAAGCCCCCCTGCACCCCCAAAAATCATCAAAAATCAAAATTATCCCCAAAAATCGATCTACAAAAGTTTGATATTTGTCTTTGGAGAATTATAATCCGTGACAAAAAATATGGGTTGCCATAGTTCTTCCCCACCTCCTCACCCCCTCGCAGGAGTGAGTAATAGTAGCCCCCAAATTGGGTGGTACGGGTGGTTTGAAACACCCTGTATGTAAAATTGCTATTATTCTCATAAAACAACAACACTTTTTTAACAATTATTTTACTGTACATACATGATCAAGTTTTGTTTATTAATAACTTCAACTTCAAGTTTATTATTCCGTTTTTTTACATATATTTTTTACATGTTGTACATTAATTCTAATTCTACACTAGCCCTTTTTTAGGCCAACTGTAAATTATAGAGTATTCTTATACTTACCTTATATATAAGTATGTATGTATGTTTGTTTGAATGGCAGAATCTTATCGGTATTAGTTATTACAGTACCAGTTGAATAGTCTGGCCTGAATGTTTTCATCGAACTTGATCACAATTAACAGCTTCACCAATGTGGAGCGTACAGCTTACGCACACACTGGTAGCTGTTTAGAATGCGTGTGCTGCGGATCGTTGAAATAATCCCTTTTTATTAACCGTTTCGGTATTATGTTGCCATATGGCAACATAATTTTAAAAGGTCGTATGTTTGCTGGATATTATAGTAATAGAAAAATTCGGCTATTTTATGTAAGGTAATAGCCTTCAACATAAATCTTAACCTTTGTGCGGTCATTCGTCAAAGTATAAGGATTGTAACTAGTGGTAATCTTGTCGCGTATATTGAAATGGCGAAATCAAGTGTAAGATTTTACATAATGTTTTATGTCGTAAATTAAATATTAATGCAAAATATTGTTTTTTGTGCATATTAAATATTATATTTAAATAATTTACATTTTTTTTGAGGCAATACGTGTATATTTTTATTAACAACTATTATATTATCTATATTATTTTTATTAACAACTAACTATTATACTATATTGTTTTAACAACTCTTATTAACAAAAGATGTTTTTTTTGGTTAGATGTGTCAAAGGATCTTAAATGTATATATTGCACTCGTTAAAAAATTGTTTTATCTACAATTTAAAAAGATAATTTAAAGAGACATTTTTTTCGAAAAAGAAAAGAAAAGATGTTGTGACCTTACACATCATTTGTATCGTATACAATCAATTCATCATCTAGGAACTGAGCAGGAGGGAAAATATTAGACTGATGGCGTGCCCAACCCAAATACCATAACACTGTCATAACATGGGCACAGCATCCTACCGTTCGACGGCCGACAATACAATTGCAACAATACTTTTTAATAGCACGTCTACCAGAATCATTGCCACTAATTAAAATATATATGAAATATACTTTATGACTGATGTGTCGACTTGCGATTCTAGCCCTAAGTAAAGAGCAGTTAGAACTTAAGTTTACTCCTTCCGTAATGCTTCTTATATTGTCATTACATACTTCTATCCGGTAGCAACCATTTAATCTTATATGCTCACCATAATAGGAGCGAGCTTGCTTTAACTGGTATGTGCCATAAGCAATTAATATTAGGTCACTGTATATTAAAAGAGGAAATTCCCTAACATTTTCAGAGTCTACATTTATATTTGTAAAGTCTGTTCTAGCTCTATTTAGATTGCGTGCCCTAACATACTCAGATAACTCATTATTTATTTCCATATTTCGGTGAACTATCTCTAGTATTTGAGACGCATCTCTCTTATTTTGGTGTGGAACTTATTAATTAGAGCAGCAGCCACAGCAAAGTCTATCATCAAATGTTTAGATGCTCTGTTAAAATAGCTTTGGTGAAATATTTTAAATCCAGTTTTAAAAATGCCATTCACCACCTCTACTACCCATCGACACATAGTAACGGCTCTGGACTTATTAGCATCTCTTGTCGTTAACTGATCACCATCTTCTGGAGACAAAGGTACGTGAACCTGATAGCCACAACGCTCTGAAAGAGCCAGTGAGTCCCTAAAACCTCTATCTAGGATGAATACATCTCCAAGTTCAAAATATTGCTTTAATGAACTGGATTCATCACCAAATTCATTGTTTATGATATCCGCATCTGAGGTTGTTGCAGGATAAGGGCCAAGAATATCTATAATGTAACCATCACTACACACAAAGAGGAAAGGCTTTACAAGATTACGATATTTGTGTGTGCGTAAGCTGTACGCTCCACATTGGTGAAGCTGTTAATTGTGATCAAGTTCGATGAAAACATTCAGGCCAGACTATTCAACTGGTACTGTAATAACTAATACCGATAAGATTCTGCCATTCAAACAAACATACATACATACTTATATATAAGGTAAGTATAAGAATACTCTATAATTTACAGTTGGCCTAAAAAAGGGCTAGTGTAGAATTAGAATTAATGTACAACATGTAAAAAATATATGTAAAAAAACGGAATAATAAACTTGAAGTTGAAGTTATTAATAAACAAAACTTGATCATGTATGTACAGTAAAATAATTGTTAAAAAAGTGTTGTTGTTTTATGAGAATAAAAGCAATTTTACATACAGAGTGTTTCAAACCACCCGTACCACCTAATTTGGGGGCTACTATTACTCACCCCTGCGAGGGGGTGAGGAGGTGGGGAAGAATTATGGCAACCCATATTTTTTGTCACGGATTATAATTCTCCAAAGACAATTATCAAACTTTTGTAGATTGATTTTTGGGGATAATTTTGATTTTTGATGATTTTTGGGGGTGCAGGGGGGCTTCGGACAAAAAAATGTTTTGAACAAAAGCTTCATATTTTCCGGCGGAGAATCAGAATCCGTGAAAAACAATGGGGGTTGCCATTTGAAATTCTAAAGTTACCCCCGCCCCCCAAAGTGGGGGTGTAGCGGGGGGTCAATTTCTGTATGGTCGGATAGAGTTCCAAAAAATATTAAACACGTGTTTTTTGGTTTTTTTCAATTGAAATCTTCTGAAATAATTGGGTGGTACGGATGGTTTGAAACACCCTGTATATCTCAAAACCCCCGACTTTTTTCTAAACCAAGAAAGTAATCATTTCATTTCTTAAGATGTATATTATCGTTTCCGTTTGGTTTTATGTGTGGGCACCCATGGCCGAAAATGGGCATTCCCCTTTAAAAAGCTTGATACGCGAATCCTTATAACGAGATATTTGGCAGGAATTCACGCAGCATTTATTTCCACTCAAACAGAAAAACAATTTATACTTGCCGGTATACCTTGCTCTGCCCTAGCAGAAATTTATTTTCACTATGAACACCAAGCAGTTAAGCACTACTGCCACGATTATTTACTTGTGCGCATGCCTTATGTGGTTAAAGTTACACTAGAATATAAGCGCCACTGCCTGCTGGCCTCGCTCGAACCTCAAACTGACCAATTTCTTTGTTCGGAGATTTGCCTTACTGAGTGGGATATGGGATTTGACGTATTAATTAATTTTTCTCCATATGAAAATTTTTCCTTCGTTGTGGAACTTCTGATTTGTAGCTTCTTAGCCCACAGAGATTAGTATAATTTAATAACTTGGCTTCTCAGCCCACGCGGTGTATAATTAAAACACTGGTTTTATTATTATTATTCAATTGAACATTTATTGGTTGTTATTATTTCTTTATGTTTCACATTCACTGTAATTTCGTATATATATATATATGATTCTTTGGGGGGTTTTATTTTTATGTGCACTTTAAATCCTGGACCGTAGTCGACACGAGGAGAAGACAGTAAGAAGTGAGTCTCGTTGGAGATGCCGGATATTGGCTCGATCGCTGAACTTTGGAGTTCAGTGATCGTGGGTGCGTTCTGGCAGATCGTTTTGATCGTGCCGGAAGTTGATGTGTGACATTGCGTAAAGTTTGGTAATTAAACTTTACGCGGTCACTACATACTCCCCCCCCAGCGTAGCGTTAACGGAATGTTACCGCTTTAGGTGGCTTAGCTTCGTTGTCGCGGTCACAACCGAAGGCTGGTTTTAGCCTGTCGATAGATATCGACTTGGTTGTGCCGTTCAATTTGACCACGAAGTGTTTTCGTAATCGTTTGATTACTTCATATGGGCCTTCATATGGAGGTTCGAAAGGTTTTCGAACTCTGTCGACTCGTATGAAAACGTAGTCGGCGTTCTCCAGAGCTTCTGGCACGTAGACATCCTTTTGGACGGGCTGCCGGGGATGTATTGCCTTAATGTTCTGCATGTGAGAACGAAGGCGAGAGAGGAATTCTGATTCTTCAATTGGATTCTCATCCGTTGGGATAGAAATCGAATTGGGAAGTCTCAGATTCTGACCGTATACGAGCTCGGCTGGTGAGCATTGTAAGTCGGTCTTAATTGCCGTGCGTATGCCTAACATGACAAAGGGCAAGTCTTCACTCCAATGAGTAGTGTTGTCCCTTGCCATTAAGGCTGCTTTTAGTTGCCTGTGGAACCGTTCAACCATCCCGTTTGCTTGCGGGTGGTAGGCGGTGGTTCGGATTCGATGAGTGCCGAGTAATTTGGCAACTTCATTGAATAGTTTCGATTCGAACTGCGTACCTTGATCGGTTGTGATCTCGAGTGGTACGCCGAATCGTGGGACAAATTCAGTGCCGAATTTCTTTGCCACTGTTGAAGCAGAGATATCCCGAATTGGGTATGCTTCGGGCCATCGCGTGAATCTATCGACTATCGTTAAGATATAAGAGTATCCACGAGATGGGGGTAGGGGTCCCACTATATCCATATGGATATGGTCAAATCTATTATTTGGCAGTTTGAAAGCTTCCAATGGAGATTTGGTATGCCTTGAAACTTTGGACTTTTGGCAACCTAAGCATGATCGAGACCACTCATTGCAGTCTTTATTGATCGATGGCCAGAAGTATTTCTTGGTAACGGCTCGTCTTGTAGCGCGAATACCAGGATGTGAGAGACTATGTTCGGAGTTGAACGCTAGTCTCCGTAAGGAAGTGGGTATGTAAGGCCTAGGAATGCCTGTACTAGTTTCACACCACACTTGATGGGCGGTAAATGGTATTGGCGTGAGAACTAGTTTTACCCGTGAGCCGTTGCTGGGGTGCTCTTGTAGAGACTTCAACTCTGTGTCACCTTGTTGAGCCTGAGCCAGTGTAGGCAGGTCGAAGGTGACCGAGTCGACGTTGTCGGTTGCTAGTGAGCGCGACAAGTAGTCGGCGACAACGTTTTGTTTACCCGACACATGTCTGATATCTGTGGTAAACTGAGAGATTAGACCCAAATGTCTGGTCTGTCGAGGGGATCGCTCGGTCTTTGTGTGAAGGGCGCGAACCAGTGGTTTGTGATCAGTATAGACCACGAAATTGCGTCCTTCAACGAAATAACGGAAGTGTTTGATCGCTGCATAGATTGCGAGAAGTTCGCGATCGAATGCAGAGTACTTCCGTTCTGTTGGTGACAGCTTTTTGGAATAAAAAGCTAGTGGTTGCCACCGATGACCGTTGAATTGTTCCAAAACGCCTCCGATTGCATAATCAGAGGCGTCAGTCGTAAGACTGTATTTTGCATCCTCGATTGGATGGTTCAGCAGAGTTGCTTCAGCCATCGAGGTTTTCACCTTGAGGAATGCCGCCTGACATTCTGCTGGCCAGTCAAAAACTTTATTGGCACGTGAGCGGTTGAGAAGGTCTCTCAAATGCTCGTTTATAGGCACCAACTGTTCAGCCAATTTTGGGATAAATCGGTGATAGAAATTCACCATTCCCAAAAACTTCTGGATCGATTTGACAGAAGTTGGAGGTGCGAGATCAACGATAGCCTGAACCCGATCGGGGGATGGAAGTATTCCATCCTTTGTGATGCGGTGGCTTAGAAACTTAATCTCTGTTGCACCAAAAACGCATTTCTCTAGCTTGATGGTTAAACCGAAGCTATCGAGGCGTTTAAAGAGCTCTTCGAGGTGAACGATATGTTCATCCTCGGTTTTGCTGGCGATAAGTATATCGTCCAAGTATACATAAACGAAGTCAAGATCTCTCGTAACTTCATTTATGAACCTTTGAAAGGTTTGTGCTGCATTCCGTAGGCCGAATGGCATACGTGTAAACTCATATAGACCGAATGGCGTAATGAGTGCAGTCTTATGCACGTCTTCTGGGGCGATTGGTATGTGATGGTATGCACGTACCAAGTCAACCTTCGAAAAAATTGTGCAGCCGTGAAGATTCACGGAGAAATTCTGTATATGCGGGATCGGATATCTATCCGGCACAGTGACAGCGTTAAGGCGACGGTAGTCGCCGCATGGCCTCCAATCATGTGAGTCCCGTTTAGGGACCAGATGAAGCGGAGATGCTGCGGGGGACGACGAAGGTCGACAAATCCCCAATTGGACCATATGGTCGAACTCTAACTTTGCCACCTTCAGTTTCTCCGGATGGAGCCGCCGAGCGGTGACAAATGGTAATTGCCCTTTAGTTACAATGTGGTGTTGCACATTGTGTTTAACCGGAAGGTTAAAATTGGGCGGTTTTGTTAACGAAGCGTACTTCGTTAATAGCTCTTTGTATATGCCAATAACTCGGCATGGAAATGTTTCGGGGTTGTAGTCGACGGTAGCGCACACGTTAATGCGAAACTTCGTGCGCTTGTCGACTAAATGCCGATATTCAAAATCGACGGACAATTTGAACTTCGTTAAGAAGTCCGCCCCGAGAATGGCTTTAGTGGTGTCGGCTATAATGAAGTTGTAAACATATCGTCGGCGTAAGCCGAGTTCAAGTTCGAGTAACTTCGTGCCGAAAGTTCGGATCAGTGATCCGTTGGCCGCGTACAGAAGGACGTTCGGGCTACCGTTATGGGCCGGGAACGCCTTGGCGGGAACAATTGAAACGTCAGAGCCCGAATCAATCAGAAAGTCCATCCGATTGTTGGTGTCTCTGACGAATAAACGATATGAGCGGCCGGTTATATGCTCGCTCGCATCGATCCCCCACTTTAGTTTTTTTTATGGGTGGTGGCCTTTTTCTTCGCCGGTTTGGCTTGTCCACCACCGAAACTGCAGGGGGCCTTGCAGGTGCGTGCCTCACTACCGTAACGGTAGTGGAAATAGCAAAGGCTACCCCTGGCTTGATTGGCCCCTGTTGGCCGAGTGGCCGAGGGCTGACGGGAGCTGCCCTGTCGGTTGGCAGGTGTTCGGCTCCTTGGGCTGCGCTGGTTTCGGTCAAGTTTGTCCAGCCTGTCCAGCCGTGCTGTTAACTTATTGATGGCGCTTTGCAGCGCCACCAATGTGGGCTCCGCTTTGGCCGGGGTATTGGCGTGGATGGCGGACGTGTATGAGGCGCCTCCATGAGGCAGCACCTCCCATACCTTGTCCGCCGTGGCAGCGAGCCCGGCTAGGGTTTGGTCAGCAGCGGTGGCCAATGTGACCTGGATGGCCTGTGGAAGCCTCCGCTCCCACAGGTTCCGGATCAGGTCGTCATTGACCGCCGACGATCCACCCGCTAGTGCCTTGAGAGCCTGGAGGAACTCGAAGGTTTCCGGTCTCCAGGCTCTTACACTGACAGCAGCTGCTCGAGTCGGCGCTTCTCCGAAGTGCCGTACTTCTCGAGCAGATGCTGTTTTATGTCCTCGTATGAGGAGGTGGCAAAATCTATGGTGCTAAGCCGCATTGCCGTTACCGCCTCTTCCGGCAATGCGGCCATAATATTATAGATCTTGAGTTTTTCTGACCGGCAGCCCGCCAGCTGAAACATGATTTCAGCCTGGTAAAACCAGGAGGCGGGCTGGTGTACCCAGAACTTTGGGATATCTAATTTTGACACCGAAGCGGCATCGACTCCCGAAGTTCCGGGCTTTGGTCCGTCTAAGTGCGAGGCCCCCATCTCAATGTCTTCTTGCCTTGACATGTTGTAACTTTTTTTGTTTTAAAAAAAAATAAAAAAAATATAACAAAGTACCCAAAAACGAATAGGGGATTACGAGATCAAAAAAATTGAAAGCGAGAAAGAGAAAAAAAAACTATATATCTATAGGTGTAACGACTAGCCCAAAAGAAATATATGTATATATGTACGTGTACAAACTATAAATATATGTATATATATACGTGTACAAACTATAATTCTTTATGTATATGTAAAAGTGATATAATATAAGGTAAAAGTAGTATATTATATGATTATTTATATATGTGAAAAGGCTTATATATTAATATGTATAAGAAAAGATAAAGGCATAATATATATAAATGTGTATATGTAAGCAAATATTAAAGATTAATATGTAAAAATATCAGAAAGATAAAAAAAATGATAATTTATATAATATATAGGTATATGTATATGAAAAGTCAACAGAACAATATATATAAATGTATGTATGTATGTGTCAGCAAAATAAGGTATAAAACCTTTTAAATCGGTGGATGATGTTAAATCAAATACCACAATAAAATGAAATTTATATCAAATCAATTCATTAAAGTAATTAGTAAAACAAAATATATAAATACAGAGCGAAAGGAGTTTCTCCCTGATATTATCGTAATATTATTTTATATATATATATTAAAAAAAAATATTAAAAAAATATTTAAAAAAAATAAAACAAATTATCTGTAGTTCGCTTCCTGAATTTTCCTTGTAGAGCCAATTTTACCAGACGCTGCGTAAAACTTTCAATTTCTCTAGCCAGTCACTTTCAATTTCAATTTCGAAGCAAGTATTCCAACTGGATGGCTTCCGCTATTTCACCCTTTTGTTTTCTAGACTCCTCTATTTCAGCTTCTTTGTTTGGAAAAAAAAATTTTTTATAGAACTTCGGAATTGCAGCTTTTTCTGCGGCTGAACTTTTACTAATTAAAGCACTTTTAATTTAAATGGTTTTAATGTGCACCGTTTTCCACTAAATGTGAGCCTTTTGTAACTACTATTTTAAATAATTTTAAATAATTTTTAAAACGCCGTCGGGGTCACCAATGTAGCTTCTTAGCCCACAGAGATTAGTATAATTTAATAACTTGGCTTCTCAGCCCACGCGGTGTATAATTAAAACACTGGTTTTATTATTATTATTCAATTGAACATTTATTGGTTGTTATTATTTCTTTATGTTTCACATTCACTGTAATTTCGTATATATATATATGATTCTTTGGGGGGTTTTATTTTTATGTGCACTTTAAATCCTGGACCGTAGTCGACACGAGGAGAAGACAGTAAGAAGTGAGTCTCGTTGGAGATGCCGGATATTGGCTCGATCGCTGAACTTTGGAGTTCAGTGATCGTGGGTGCGTTCTGGCAGATCGTTTTGATCGTGCCGGAAGTTGATGTGTGACATTGCGTAAAGTTTGGTAATTAAACTTTACGCGGTCACTACAGATTTATTCACTATTCTGTGCCATAAGTCTTATCCTACGAAGAAATCTGCCAGCTCTAGATTCTAAGCATTGTTTGAGCCTACATATTTTTTGAACGGAGTCACTCAGGCTGCTTTGTTTTACACCAAATTAAAGAATACACATTTACCTAAAAGATGAGCCTAATTAGGCTACTTTATGATAATTACTTTAGGAGTTATTCAAATTTCAGTAAATTAAAAAAAAAAAATTTCCCTAATCACCCTGTATCTTAGTGGATAGTGGAGATAGCCGCCCTCTGTAGAACAATTTTTTTCTCCACATATATCCAGGAATCACCCCTGAAAATATAAGCCGCGTACTCCAACAAAGGATTTATTAAATTTCTGATGACCTTACAAGTCGGGAATGATAGAATATGAGTATTTTAACTTATTAAAACGACAATATCTCAGAAATGGCAATTCCTACGAGAAAATGTATAATATATTTTTTTGTAGATAATCGCCTAATCTACAAACGTTGTAAACACAATTTTCTGATAAGACGTACGGTTTAGCAGATATTTGCAAAAAACTGATATTTTGACCCTTTGACCTTGAATAAAAAAGTTTGCAGCCGCCCAATCGCGTGGCAATCTCTACAGCTTACGTATAATAATGTTTTTTACGGCTGTTCCAATTTTCAGCAACTTCGGAATTATCTTCCAGTCAAACCTCTAATTTGACTGGACTACTTAAGTATTTGGCTACAATGTAGTTTAGCCAAAAAAGCGAATTTCAAAAATCTGTAACTGTCTGGAGTGGGTGTGCCATAGCACGAAGTAGGAAAGTAAACACATCTCAATAAAGGATGTGCAAGACTCGTTTTACACAAAAAAATAATTTGGAGAAAGGGGCAGAAGAAGGTGACTGGGTAGGCTTGGCCGCCGAGGGGGATTGCCGAAATTGTGACATCCGCTGCACCGATCGTCGGCACGACGTGCGGTGCTCAAACTAGCTCGCCGGATGGGGTGTGGTTCGCGGAACAGGGATGCCGGAGGGTGACAGTTCAAACAAAACTAAAACTCGTGCCTACATACGAAAATTTAGAAGGGGACGGCAGTGGCGGAGAGACAAACCTACCGAGGCCAACAAGAGGGGGCTAGAAAACTAGGGGAGAGAGATGGTCACCGGTTACTCTGCCATTTACAAAGGGGATTCACAAACTACTATCAGGTTTAAATGGTAAGCACTTACCTTAATGAGGGCGTCCTTCGTCCTGGGGCATCACCCTCCCCGCTATTGCCTCTTCAGCCGATCATTTTTTCCTTGTTTTATTATTTATGACTTATTTTATTAAAATTTCCTTTTTATTTATTTAATTTATGGCTTTTCAAGTTTACAATTTATACTATTATAATTTCATTTTTATTTTGATTTCTATAATTTATTTTAATTCATTTTAACTTTCTTAATTATTTCGTTATAATTTCCGGTTTATTTATTGAATTTATTGCGTGTTAAGTTTACGATCTGTTCTAATCTAATTTCATTTTCATTTTGATTTCTTTATTAATTTTAATTCATTTTAACTTTATTATTTAATTCGTTATAATTTCCCATTTATTTATTGAATCTATTGCGTTTTAAGTTTACGATTTGTTCTAATCTAACTTCATTTTCATTTTGATTTCTTTTATTAATTTTAAGTCATTTTAAATTTATTGTATATTTCGTCACAAATTCCTGTTTATTTATTGAATTATTGCGTATTAAGTTTACTATTTGTTCTAATCTAATTTCGTTTTCATTTTGATTTCTTTATTAATTTTAATTCATTTTAACTTTATTATTTAATTCGTTATAATTTCCTGTTTATTTATTTAATTTATTGCGTATTAAGTTTACTATTTATTCTAGTCCAAATTCATGTTCATTTTAAGTTCATTAATTTAGTTTAATTCTTCTTAACTTTATAATTTATTTCGTTAAAATTGCCGGTTTACTTATTTAATTTGTTGCGTTTTTAAGTTTACGGTTTAATATATTCTAATTTCATTTTCATTTTGATTGCTTTTATTAATTTTAAATCATTTTAACTTTATCAATTATTTTATTTAACTCATTGTATGCTTAATATCTATTATGTTCTAAATTCCTTTAAATTTCGTTTTGTTTTTATCCATTTTTATATTATTGGTCTCATTTTAACTTTATTATTTATTTTATTTATCTCATTTAATGCTTAATATCTATTATGTTCTAAATTCCTTTAAATTTCGTTTTGTTTTTATCCATTTTTATATTATGGTTATCATTTTAACTTTATTATTTATTTTATTTATCTCATTTTATGCTTAAATCTCTATCATGTTCTAAATTCCTCTAAATTTCGTTTTGTTCTTATCCATTTTTATATTATTGTTCTCATTTTAACTTTATTATTTATTTTACTTATCTCCTTAAAATAATCGCCGATTCCTGATCCCCAAAAAGAATGTATTGCTGCTGTTATAATGTATCCAGACAAAATGCACTATTATTAATCTTTTTCCACACTAGTATAAGTAAATTCACAAATATTACAAAGAATTTCTCTTCGCTCACAAAATTTCACTTTAGGCACTTTTGGAGTACATGTAAGAAAAATTAGTAGATTTTTATCCCCGGTGAGAATATCAATTATTATTTTATTTTTGGACAATTAGAAAATGATCTAAGGTAAAAACCGATTTACACGAGTTTTAAGGCACCATGGAGCACGTCCACGACAGATGGAGGCTAACAACCGAATCTCTCCAAAGCTTCGGAATTGACTTCGTTTCCCGCCTGATTCAGTTCCCGACTCCCTTTCTGAAACAAAACTATCTCCCTTCCATCGCCCGATCACGCGATTTTTAGTAAACGGCAAAGCGAATTCCGTTATCCCGCATTCCTTGTTGCGTATTCTATTGCATATTGGTTTGTGTGTGTGCTATTTAAAATGGTGTTGTTGAATATCTTGATTGTTTTTTTTTCGGAGTTTTGCAATTTGCGTGTAAAGTATGATATCAAAATTTATGGATGTTGGATTTTAAGCTGTGGGTGTGGTGGTACGCATTTTTTTCTTTGGTCTATGAAGCGGGATGACTGCAGATGGGCATGAAAATCATTGCTCAACGAGGAATGCCGAGTTGCCATGTAGTATACCGTATACCTTTGTTTAACTTTGAAAAAAAAATTTTTTGTTGGCAGGCGTTGGTGTTAGGGGGTTTGATATTTTTTGTTTTTTTTTTTAGTTAACCAGCGAGCAGAAAAGGAATTTGTTTCTTTTGTTTTTCTTCTTTTTATATAGGCGATGGAGTTAGTGCCTTTATCGGGTTATTGCTATGTGCCTTCACAGATGGCGACCGTTACAAATCTATAACACAACTTTTTGATTAGAAAAATAAGTCTCACGAATCTGTTGGAAATTTTTTAAACATTCGCCATTTTGTTTTTAAATGATGTAACCAGTTCGGTTAAAGTTTTATATTTAGGGAATTAGTCAAACTAGACTATGTTCAAATTTGAAATTGATATCTGCAATATGAACTGAGATATGGCAAGATAAAGTGAAAATTTCGTTCAAACCGCACTTACGATAAAGAGGTATGTTCATGATTTTTTTGTATGTTGGCCATGTCCAAACTTCGGTCAAAACTGTAGATGCATTTTTCCATCCTCTATCGATTGCAATTAGTCTCAACCGGTTATCTCATTTCCATCACTTTTTTCCAGGGATCGTAACTGTTATAACTTATATTAAAAAAATCAGAAAATAATAATTATTTTGAGATATATATGATTTAAGACAACAGTAACAGTTAAATTTTACCAAAAATAATAAAAGTTATTTTTAACTCTAATTTTTGCCTAGTATTGTTTTAAATCTTTTAAAACTGTTATTAAAGATTTTTGTTTTTTTCTGTCCGCAATAATAATTAAAATGGACTTTTATTTTTAAAATCAAAAATAACTGTTAAAAAAGACTTTTATTTTTTTCTGTCTTTTTAAGATTTTTATTTTTCCAGTTTTTCTATAAAAGTCTTTGAAGACTTTTATTTTTAAAATATAAAAATAAAAGTCTTTTGCTGAAAACAGATAAATAGTCCATTCAAAACGTAAGAAAATCGAACCCTAAAGGTCTTTGGGGTCGCTGATCACGAAAATCGGGGTCCTGCGGTCCTAAAACATGGGCGTCACCCGGACGGAATTATCT
This sequence comes from Thereva unica, assembly GCA_949987705.1. Lineage (NCBI taxonomy): Eukaryota > Metazoa > Arthropoda > Insecta > Diptera > Therevidae > Thereva > Thereva unica. The sequence continues at coordinate 158,619,423 of OX465281.1, read as the reverse complement.
TCCAGTCAAACCTCTAATTTGACTGGACTACTTAAGTATTTGGCTACAATGTAGTTTAGCCAAAAAAGCGAATTTCAAAAATCTATAACACAACTTTTTGATTAGAAAAATAAGTCTCACGAATCTGTTGGAAATTTTTTAAACATTCGCCATTTTGTTTTTAAATGATGTAACCAGTTCGGTTAAAGTTTTATATTTAGGGAATTAGTCAAACTAGACTATGTTCAAATTTGAAATTGATATCTGCAATATGAACTGAGATATGGCAAGATAAAGTGAAAATTTCGTTCAAACCGCACTTACGAAAAAGAGGTATGTTCATGATTTTTTTGTATGTTGGCCATGTCCAAACTTCGGTCAAAACTGTAGATGCATTTTTCCATCCTCTATCGATTGCAACTAGTCTCAACCGGTTATCTCATTTCCATCACTTTTTTCCAGGGATCGTAACTGTTATAACTTATATTAAAAAAATCAGAAAATAATAATTATTTTGAGATATATATGATTTAAGACAACAGTAACAGTTAAATTTTACCAAAAATAATAAAAGTTATTTTTAACTCTAATTTTTGCCTAGTATTGTTTTAAGTCTTTTAAAACTGTTAAGATTTTTGTTTTTTTTCTGTCCGAAATAATAATTAAAATGGACTTTTATTTTTAAAATCAAAAATAACTGTTAAAAAAGACTTTTATTTTTTTCTGTCTTTTTAAGATTTTTATTTTTCCAGTTTTTCTATAAAAGTCTTTGAAGACTTTTATTTTTAAAATATAAAAATAAAAGTCTTTTGCTGAAAACAGATAAATAGTCCATTCAAAACGTAAGAAAATCGAACCCTAAAGGTCTTTGGGGTCGCTGATCACGAAAATCGGGGTCCTGCGGTCCTAAAACATGGGCGTCACCCTTAAAAATGCAAAAAAAAAAAACACCCCTATTTGGGGGGTTTTCGCGATTATTTCGATAATAATGAAAACTAATGCAATGAAATACTCTTTTTAATATTTATTTGCGAAGGTGGTTGATTTGTACCAGTGTTGGGCAAAATTTAATCTGAATGATGATTAATGATTGCGACTAAAAGCTGTAGTCTGTAATCATGATTAGAGATTGATATATTTAATCAGAGAAGTAATCATTTTAAGTGATTGATGATTGATCAATTTCAACCGCAATCATGATTAAATGATTAAAATTTTAGATTAAAAGTGAATTTTTTTATAGATGTTAAGTTTTAACGTTGGATTTCTATTCTTTAATGTTTTATTTGAATATTTTATTTTGTGAATCCGTCAGTTAAGAGTTTTGTGGTCAAAATTTGTGAATTAAAAAGTGGGAATAATTTTGGCAATTGTGCTCCGATTGCACTGAAAATCGGCCCAGAATTTTTACATTTAAGTACTGTAATTTTAAAATTATCTTTTATATTTTATTAGTTCATTTTAAAAAGCATGTTTGTAGTTTTTGATGTGAAAACTTTTTAGGCACGTTGGGCAATTTTCCGTCACGGTCATTTTTTATGCGTACCGTGGGAAAAGATATCCTTTGGGGATTTCAGTTTTTATTGTATGAGTTAGTACTATGTACTACGTAATATATACTATGTTTTATGTACTAAGTGTGTACTATGTATTAGGTACTATGTACTCGGACTATGAACTGTGCGCTATGATTATGAACTATGTATTATGCAGTATGTACTACGTACTGTATACTATAAACTATGTATTATCTACTATGTACTATGTACAAGGTATTGTGTACTATGTATTATGTACTAGGTATTATGAATATATATTACATAGCTCTGTTGTATTTTGTACTATGTAGTAGATGGTATGATTAGGTACCATATACTCTGAGCTATGTTCTATGTACTATTTAGTATGTACTATGTACTAGGCATTATGTACTATGTATTATCTATACACGGTATATTATGTATTACGTATTACGTACTAAATATTATGTACTATGCACCATAATATATATACCATGTTATATCTATTATATACCATGTACTACGCACTATGTATATTGCTATGAACTATGTATTATGTACTGTGTATCAGTGTTGGGCACAATCAACTAATTTTTTAATCAGGCCAATAATCATGATTAAAACCAGTAATGATTGAGGATTAATGATTATGAAATCTATTCTAAACCTGGATTGTGTTCCCATTGTATTGAATATCAGTATCAGGAGGTTTTAAGGGCACCCAATAACGAATTTGTTGTCAAAATGGTGGACGAATTTTGGGAAATGTGTGGATTTGTGATTGAAATTGTAATATTCAAAATGGCGGACAAGTTTTGGCAAATGTGTTCCGATTGTACTGAGATTCAGTATCGGGGTTTTAGGGTTCCAAATGACGGATGTGTGGCCAAAATATTAAAATTCAAAATGGCGCATGACTGCTAAAAGCCAACAAAGCCTACTATAGTCTGTCAAGGCTCTTTAAATCAAGCATCTAACTATAACGTCTAAACTTTTACTATATAAGACGATGGTCTTAGCTGTACTCACATATGCATCTGAAACGATGGTGCTTAGCAAAAAGCGCTCAAACCGCTTAGCCGTGTTCGGGAGGAAAACACTTCGGATGATTGTTGGCCTCGTATGGGAGGAAGGACGATTCCAGAGACACTACAATGACGAGATTTACGAGCGCTTTCGTGATATGAATGTTGTAAGGAAAATAAAGCTCGGTAGGCTGCGGTGGGCAGGTCATCTAGCTCGTATGAGTGAAAATGAGCCTGCTCGTAAGTTCTCTGCGGTAGGACCTATGGGGTGCGATAGCGAAGGAGACCCAGCCTTCGTTGGAAGGTTGGTGTAGACCAGGACGCTCAGAGCTTAGGGATTCCAAAATGGATGACACCGAATCAGAATCGGGACCGGTGGAGAGGACAGTTGCGAGAGGCCAGGACCGGATCCCGGTTGTAGAGCCGACAAAGAAGAAGCATTTAAACACAAGTGGGTCTCTGAATTTTGGAGATGAAATACCTCGATTAAAATGAGACTTCCAAATTTTACTAATTATAATTTCATACCTTGGCACGTCATTTACCATTATGTTGGATTGTATTTCAATACAATCGGAGCACAATTGCCAAAACTAGTCCGCCATTTTGAATTTTAATATTTTGACCACAAATTCGTTATTTGGAACCCTTCAAACCTCCACATACTGAATTTCAGTACAATCGAACACATTTGCCAAAACTTGTCCGCCATTTTGAATTTTACGATTTCGGTCACAAATCCGACATTTGGAACCCTTAAAACCCCCCATACTGAATTTCAGTACCATCGGAACAAATTGCCAAAACTTGTCCGCCATTTTGCATTTTAAAATTTTGACCACAAATTCGTCATTTCGAACCCCTAAAACTCCCCCATACTGAATTTCAGTACAATCGGAACACATTTGCCAAAACTCGTTCGCCATTTTGAATTTTAATATTTTGGCCACACATCCGTCATTTGGAACCCCTAAAACCCCGATACTGAATCTCAGTACAATCGGAACACATTTGCCAAAACTTGTCCGCCATTTTGAATATTACAATTTCAATCACAAATCCACACATTTCCCAAAATTCGTCCACCTTTTTGACAACAAATTCGTTATTGGGAGCCCTTAAAACCTCCTGATACTGATATTCAATACAATGGGAACACAATCCAGGTTTAGAATAGATTTCATAATCATTAATCCTCAATCATTACTGGTTTTAATCATGATTATTGGCCTGATTAAAAAATTAGTTGATTGTGCCCAACACTGATACATAGTACATAATACATAGTTCATAGCAATATACATAGTGCGTAGTACATGGTATATAATAGATATAACATGGTATATATATTATGGTGCATAGTACATAATATTTAGTACGTAATACGTAATACATAATATACCGTGTATAGATAATACATAGTACATAATGCCTAGTACATAGTACATACTAAATAGTACATAGAACATAGCTCAGAGTATATGGTACCTAATCATACCATCTACTACATAGTACAAAATACAACAGAGCTATGTAATATATATTCATAATACCTAGTACATAATACATAGTACACAATACCTTGTACATAGTACATAGTAGATAATACATAGTTTATAGTATACAGTACGTAGTACATACTGCATAATACATAGTTCATAATCATAGCGCACAGTTCATAGTCCGAGTACATAGTACCTAATACATAGTACACACTTAGTACAAAAAACATAGTATATATTACGTAGTACATAGTACTAACAAAAACTGAAATCCCCAAAGGAAATTTTTTCCCACGGTACGCATAAAAAATGACCGTGACGGAAAATTGCCCAACGTGCCTAAAAAGTTTTCACATCAAAAACTACAAACATTCTTTTTTAAATGAACTAATAAAATATAAAAGATAATTTTAAAATTACAGTACTTAAATGTAAAAATTCTGGGTCGATTTTCAGTGCAATCGGAGCACAATTGCCAAAATTATTCCCACTTTTTAATTCACAAATTTTGACCACAAAACTCTTAACTGACGGATTCACAAAATAAAATATTCAAATAAAACATTAAAGAATAGAAATCCAACGTTAAAACTTAACATCTCCAAAAAAATTCACTTTTAATCTAAAATTTTAATCATTTAATCATGATTGCGGTTGAAATTGATCAATCATCAATCACCTAAAATGATTACTTCTCTGATTAAATATATCAATCTCTAATCATGATTACAGACTACAGCTTTTAGTCGCAATCATTAATCATCAATCAGATTAAATTTTGCCCAACACTGGTACAAATCAACCACCTTCGCAAATAAATATTAAAAAGAGTATTTCATTGCATTAGTTTTCATTATTATCGAAATAATCGCGAAAACCCCCCAAAAAGGGGTGTTTTTTTTTGCATTTTGAAGGGTGACGCCCATGCTTTAGGACCGCAGGACCCCGATTTTCGTGATCAGCGACCCCAAAGACCATTAGGGTTCGATTTTCTTACGTTTTGAATGGACTATTTATCTGTTTTCAGCAAAAGACTTTTATTTTTATATTTTAAAAATAAAAGTCTTCAAAGACTTTTATAGAAAAACTGGAAAAATAAAAATCTTAAAATGACTTTTATGCAAGAGAGAAAAAAATAAAAGTCTTTTTAACAGTTAATTTTGATTTTAAAAATAAAAGTCATCTCATAACAGTTTTCAAAGACTTTTCAAATAAAAAACAAAAATAAGTGTTTTTAATGACCTAAAACTTTTTTAGTTAAATATAACTGTTATTTTTTATTTAAAAAATTAAAATTAATTTTAACTATTAAACTTGACTTTTATAATAAAAATCTACAATTTAAAAGTAACCCCACCACCGCGTAGAACTCGCTATTCTGAGTTTCCAGTATAAATTTTATGCAGATCAGACAACATTTACTATTTGATTTTTTAAGTCAAAAATACAAATATAACAGTTATTTACGATCCCTGCTTTTTTCATTTCTAGAGCACCTTTTGGGGATTCGCTGCAGGCCTATAGAATGCAATATGTATCAATATTCAACATTTCCACAAAAATTACGGAAATATTCCCTCCAGCTTGCTTGTTGACGATAAATATACTATGATAGTGTGTCGAAAATGAAGCTGAAAATATTACGAAACGAACATGATACAAAGTAGCCTCGATTTTGTTTCGATGAACGTGTTCCTTTGGTGAACGTAGTCAGCAATACGAAATATGAAAGAGAATATGCCATAATATATTTTAATTTAACTAATGAATTGGTGATAATATTTAATTTAGAGGATGTAAAATAAAATAACAAGTAAATATTAACTGAATTCTTCTATAAATATAGTAAATAAAAACAAATAAAAATAATAATTTCTTCTCAAAGTATTACTCGCAAAAACTTTTTTGTTAACTTTTACCAAAGTCAAAATAACGTCAAAATAGCTTGAAGGCAAAGCGAATAAAAATGGAGGAGTAACAAAAAAGGCCTGAAACGAATTAAAGTCTTCAAGCTTGTACAGCATGCAACTCATGCGGAAATAATAATGAAAGAACTCCCCAGAAGTATCGTAAAAGTCGTATCGGATATTTTGCAAGTAATCAAAAATCTTTCTACCGAAAGAAGGGAAACATCTCAATTTTTTAATAAAATCCTTTTTCTCTTTTATTAACCTTTAGAACATTGGGGCAACATATGTATGTACTTCATGAATACATAGAATCGTCCCTTTTCCACCCTGCAGCATGGCAAAATAAGCCTCATCTAACATTGAGTAAAACTTTTCGTGGACCAGTTTTATTGCCATAAAATGAAAATATCGACACCTGACAGGAATTTTAGGATAACAACTACGCATACTTACATATATCCAACTCGAATTCACCTTGTAAAACCGGGACCATAAAATATGTCGACACGTATCCATTTGACTGATGACATAGGTAGCAAAACCCAGAGAAATGGGCTTAAACATTTTAGGCCTTGTGTGCGCTATAACATCGGCATCAGATCCTTTGACTTTTCATATAGTTCTAGACATCTGTCAAAATGTCATTACACGAATGGGCACCCTATTTGTATAAGCTTCCTTGGATAACTTACCTTTGAAAGGACTCCAATAGTCATACGGACGGACCCAGCCACTGGTATACAGGAAAACTTGTGCACCCATCTGGAAGAACGTTAAGAGCCCCATTCACGAATAACTGGGCATGAAACTCATGGCTGGCAAAAAGGAGTAATTGCAAGTTTAATATTAAGGATGTTTTCCTGCTGCTTGAAGATGCAAGATTCTAGCTTTCGACCCGGCCTTATTAATATTAATGCCACGCAATTTTGCTTGGTGTTTGCTTAAATGACTGCTTTCGGGCCGCAGGGAGAAATTTTTGTTTTCGTATCCGCTCAAAAGAGGCTCGTTTCAGTTGTTATAAATATTTTCCCAGCAAGGGTAAGAATAGTCTGTCCCTGGTGATAAGGTATCAGTGCTATCTGCCATCCTTTTCAACTTAGCTTAAGACATAAATCAGCTGAAAAAAAACACGTAAATTCATAAAAAATTTCAATTTTTATTCTCTTGTGAATACATTTTCCACAGTCTCTCATCCCTAAGGCTAATAAAGTCAGATCAAATAGAAAAATATGCCATGTAATGGAGTTTTTATCGTTTCCTTTTAAGCTGTAGTTTTTTCCTTTAGCATTTTTTCCCTTGCGTGAAAAGGATTTCCTTTAATGTTAATGGTAAAAATAAAGTTTTTTTCGTATTTTGCAAACTTATGCTAATTTAAACTGTACAAATACCGAACTTAGTAATTGCGCTGCTCAGTCATCTGAAATTCAAGCTATTTGTATTCTTATAAAAATTCTGCTAAAAATAGTAGACCAATTACGCGGACAAATTAGTTACATGTATTAAATTTAAAATCCCTCTTTATTCTAATATGCATCCAGTAAAAACCGATGTAAAAATGTGGCACAAAGGCCTCTGCAGTTTTTCCTAGAGATAAAAGTAACAAATGAGGTATTCATAGTGACTTTAATTTCTATGGTCTTGACAGAGCCGGTGTTGCGGATGAGGTCATTGAGAAGAAAACGGCCCTAGGCACAACTTATTCCTACTAAGTAAGTCAGAACGTGACAAAACGCATTAACAATGTTAAACGAGGATAATTTTTTTCAGATTTAATGAAAAACTAGGAGAGCTTCTGTGCACTTGTATGTACTGTACAGTCAACCAAAGGGATATAATGAAAAAACATAAAAATATATTTTCATATTTATTTGCATACCAAATGTTATCATATGTAAATAAAAACTAACTGATTCTATTAGAATGGCAACTAATACATATATCTTCTTTCTTCTTCTTTGTGCCCCTTTAATCCCTCATGGGACATAGGGCGGAAACAGTTGCCCTCCAGCGGACTCTGTTTTGCGCGACAGCTCTCAGCTCTGACCAGGATCTCCCAGTTGTTGCGGCCTCTGCTAGTAGGGTCCTCCTCCACGTTGTTCTAGGTCTTCCAACTCGACGGGATCCTTGCGGGTTCCAGTCAAGGGCCTGTTTGGCTAGGTTTTCGTTATCGCGTCGCAAGGTGTGGCCAACCCAATTCCATTTCCTTCGCCTGATTTGGTCGTCTATCCTTTCTTGGCCGGCACGGCGCCATAGCTCTTCATTTGAAATTCTATCTGGCCAGCGGATTTTTAGGATACGACGCAGGCATCTGTTGATGAAGACTTGTAGGCGCCCTGTGATGAATTGGGTGACTTTCCATGTTTCGCAACCGTACAAAAGAACTGCCTTAACGTTGGAGTTGAACAGCCGCAATTTGGTGTTAGTTGAGATCTCCGTTGATCTCCATATGCGGAACAGGCATGCATATGCGCCTCGTGCTTTATTTATTCTGGAACTGACGTCTTCTTCTGTACCGCCATTTTCGGTAATAATGCTACCGAGGTAGCAGAATTTATCTACCAGTTCCACGTCACGGTTATTCAGCGCAGTTCGTTCAAGTGTGTTTGCATTTATCCGCATTTCTTTGGTTTTGTTCGGATTCAGCCTTAAGCCTGCTAGACTACTTTCTGTTGCCAAATTGTTTAACATGTTTTTTAGCTCCTGATGTCTGTGGGCCAGCAAACAGATATCATCCGCGTAGTCGAGGTCCTTAAGGCGGTCTAGCAAACCCCATTGTATGCCGCCTGTTCTATTATCTAGAGCGTCGACAAGGATGTCATTTATTACTATAAGAAATAGTAATGGCGAAAGTAGACATCCTTGTCGTACTCCTGAATTCACCTCGAAGCTGTCGGATAATTTTCCATTATGGAGAACTCTGCATTTGGAATTGTTGTAAAGGGCTTTTATCAATTCTATTATCTTATCCGGCAGTCCACGTCGCCGTAATGCCTGCCATATAAAGCTCCTATTAACCGAGTCGAACGCTTTCTCATAATCTACGAAAGCTAGGTAAAGGGGGGATCGGAATTCAGTAGACTGCTCCACTATGATTCTCAAGGTGTTAATATGGTCTATACATGAGCGGCCCTTCCTGAATCCGGCCTGCTGCCTTCTGAGCGTTCGGTCTACTGCCTCTCTTATCCTTGATAATATAACGTGGGACAAGATTTTACCCACAGTAGATAATAGACAGATGCCTCTCCAGTTGTCGCATATTGTTAGGTCCCCCTTTTTGGGTATTTTGACTATGATACCTTCCGTCCAATCCTCCGGAAAGGTACAGGTGTTCCATGCTATTTCCAGGATTGGCTGAAGCGCATCTGCTATGAGGCTTGAATCGGCTTTCAACAATTCTGCCGGGATGCCATCTTTTCCAGCTGCTTTACCATTGGCCATCGCATGAATTGCGGTTACTTTTTCCGTCTTGGATGGGGCCCGGGTGTTGATTCTTATCGGCTGTGCATTGTTGCTGTTTTCCTGAGGTTCCTGTGCAAGTGAACCATTCAGGGCGGCGAAGAAGTAATCTCTCCATCTTTGGAGTTGCTCCTCGTCGCTGCACAGCAGCCTCCCATCCGCACTCTTTACGGCATGCTTTTTAGTAGAGTGCTTTCCCGAGAGCTGTTTAGTAATTTGGTACAGCACTTTACTGTTGCCTGTATTTGCCGCGTTTTCCGCTTTTTCTGCGAGCTCATTTATCTGCTGCCTCTTATCACGCCGCACACTTCTCTTTACTTCCCGGTGTAATTGGGAATATTCCCGTTCAAGTTGGTGACGTCTTTCCGGGTCGCTTGTAGAGTTTACGTTATTTTTGAGGGCCCTCCTGCGCTCTATTTTTTGCCAGGTAGTGTCCGAGATCCAATGTTGCATGTTTCTCTGGACATAACCGACGCTCGTTTCCGCAGCCGTCAATATAGCGCCCTTTGTTCTACTCCACAGCTCTTCAATATTTGTGTCGTCAGAAACGGTTTGCTGGTTTAATATTTGCTGCAGGTTTCCAGCAAATTCTCGCTTTTTAGCGGTCTCCTGCAGAAGGTCAACGTTAAACCGTCTACGGTTTATAACATCGCGTTGAACGTTTCTGATTGCAGCGATTCTAAGGCGAATAGTTGCTACTACCAAATGGTGGTCGCTTCCAGTGTCCGCTCCCCTGAAGCTCCTGACATCCTCCAGAATGGTTCTCCATCTGCGGCTGACGGCCACGTGATCTATCTGATTTCTCGTTCTACCATCGGGTGATACCCAGGTCTCTTTGTGTATCTTCTTGTGGCAAAAGTAAGTCCCACCTACCATTAGTTGATGGGAACTACAAAAGTCAACGAAAAGCTCACCATTGTTATTGGTAACTTGGCTTAGGCCTTGTTTTCCAATTGTTTGTTCAAGACCGGTGTTGTCGCGGCCGATTTGTGCGTTTAAGTCCCCCATTAATACAATGATGTCTCCCCTTGGAATAGAGCGAAAAACCTCATTCAGTCGCATATAGAACTCGTCTTTGATGTCATCTTCTGCGTCTTCAGTTGGAGCATAGCATTGGACTACCGTAGTACTTCTTAGCCTGGTACGCAGGCGCACGGTAATAATCCTCTCAGAAACTGGTGACCAGCTAATGAGGCTGGACCTGGCTTCTTTGGTGAGTATTACGCCAACGCCACTCCTACGGCTTTCAGTTTCATTTCTCCCAGAATATAAGAAGGACTCACCATTTGGGCAGATATGTTCCCCCGCATCGGGCCATCTGATCTCGCTAAGTCCCATGATCTTGATTTTATATCGATTCATCTCGTTGAGGACTTCATCCAGCCGTCCCTCAGCAAGCATTGTTCTCACATTCCATGATCCGATTCGTGTCCTTGTTCGAAAAGCAAAGGTCGTCGTCGTGTTGTCCATCCGGTTCCGAGGCATTGTTTGCCGATTCGTAGCAATGGTGTTTTTTATGGGAGCGGGTTGCTAACCCTCAGCCCAACCGACTTAAAACTCTGTTTTGTGGCGCAGAGAGCTCGCCATTCGCCCGTCTCCCGTTAGCTCCTTCCGAAGAAGTACCCCAGATGGCACCGCGGGGAGGTGGGATTAGGACTTGCTAACAGGTCTGCTAGGTGTTTGTATGCAGTGGATCTTCTCGGATTTTTACAGTAGTGACAAATCGGGTGTCACCACCTTCCAAGGTCTTTGTTAGCCGTTCGCCCCCCAATACATACATATATAACTGCATTTTATTATAAATACTTGGTATGAAAATTTGTTAGATTAGCTGAAAAGAGGGAGTTGCATTAATTTAAGTTAAAAGACATTTTAAAAGTTTTAAAAAGTGAGTTTAAGATCAATAAGGATGAGAAAGGATAAGAGTTTCATTCCTCCATTAAGACAAAAGTGTGGTGACTTCAAAAAATTTGGTTTATCATATGCTGCTAAAAGTGTTGTGACGAACAGATTAAAATAAAAATTAAAAAAGCTATTAGGCCAATCGGGCAAGTAATTTTGAAATCGATAGGCGATGACAAAAGCACCGGGAAAAGTATAGATTTTTTCAAACTCCGTGACACAAGAAATTTGAGCAGTTCTGCGCACCTCATTGCCAAATTTTATAAATATTGTTCTATCATGTCCCCTTTTTTTAGTTAAAACGACAACAAACGCAGAAAAAACTCAACAAAATAATTTGGAAAGGGATGCGCGTATGAGAAATGAATAAAGTTAATTTATCTTTCTATGTGTTGAGCAGAGCTTTTAAATACATGTAAAGCCCCTGCTCAACAAAGGCAGTTTATTCATCATAATAAGCATAATTTTACTAATTTGGAGTTGCTCGGAGGACTCCTAATGGCATGCTTTTTAGTAGAGTGCTTTTCCGAGAGCTGTTTAGTAATTTGGTACAGCACTTTACAGTTGTGTTTCCCGCGCTTTCCGCTTTTTCTGCGAGCACATTTATCTGCTGCCTTTTATCAGGCCGGACACTTCTTTTTACGTCCCAGTGTAATTGGGAGTCTTCCCGTTCAATTTGGTGACGTCTATCCGGGTCCCTTGTAGAGTTTACGTAATTTTTTAGGGACCTCCTTCATTCTATTTTTTACGAGGTTGCGTCCGAGATCCAGTGCTGCATGTTTCTTGGGACATAAGCGATGCTCGTTTCCGCTGCTGTCAATTAGCGCCCACAGCTCTTCTATATCTGTGCCGTCAGAAACGGTTTGATGGTTTTATTTTCTACTCTACCGCAGAAGGTCTACGTTAAACCGTTTACGGCTTAAGCCTGGACCTAATATTCCGTACCGTACCGTAACAAAATTGAACGAATCTGAGCTCAGTTACGGCGTTTTGACAGATGCCCTAAATGAAAACGTAAAGTGGCAAGTGACAAGTGCAAAATGGATAGCATAAACAACGATTTAAGAGATTTATTTGCATTATTTAAGCTGTGGAAGCAGTACAAACAGATTAGAAGTGATCAGAGGAAAAGAAGGAATAAAAATCGCGCAATAAATAAAATGGGAAACATCCACGGATATTACCGTGTAACATTTCTAAAAATCAAAAAATTGGAAAAAAGGAAATGGAAATTTGAAAGATTGTTGTGTAGGGTAATAATTATAATATTTCAAGTCATTTACTGCTCCAATTTTTAAAAAAATTGTTAAAATGTGAACAAGTTTTTTAAATAGCTAACGGATGCTAAGGTTTCGTGCCATTCTTACGGCACCATTACGGACCATTCGAGAATTTAACGAACATTCGGCAAGTTTATTAAGTCAATTTAGGTCGGTGCCATATGAACACTTATGTTCGTAGGTTACGGTACTTACGGTTACGGTACGGTACGGAATATTAGGTCAGGGCTTTATAGGAACGCGTTGGACGTTTCTGATTGCGGTGAGGTTAAGGCGAATAGTTGCTACTACCAAATGGTGATCGCTTGCAGTATGTGCTCCCCTGAAGCTCCTGACATCCTGCAGAATAGTTTTCCGACTGTAGCTGACGGCCACGTGATCTATTTATTTATTTATTTGCCAAACAAGGCACTTAACAAAAACAATTACAGATAAAAAAAATACATTATAAACATTAGTAAAGGAACATTGCAAGTATTTAATATTTAAATATTAAACTAAGATCTAGGTCTATAGTGTTAATTAGAAGAGGACAACAGGGAAATTAGTTTTCTTTTATAACAACTTTTGTTAATTGAGGGAGAGAAGCAGGACGCGTAGGAATTGAAGGTAATGCAGCACCTGTTAACGGGCTCGTTTCTAGCATATTCAGTGCGATGCGGGTACTCTTTAAGCAGTTTGGAATGTCTTGTTTGTCGAGTATCGTTAAATTTGATTGTGTCCGACAGGAACTGCACCTTGAGATTATTGTTCAGGACATTCAAGGTAAAACAAGATGTAAGCAATTTCCGTCTAAGGGATAGAAGCAAGAGATCAAGGATTTTGAGCCTGTCCTTATAGTGAGGAAGGTTGTGAAAATTCGAGGGATTATAAAGGTTCCTAAGCGCGAAAAAAAGGAACTTCTTTTGGACAGATTCTATTCGATTAATACTAATTTGAAATATAGGATCCCAGATCTGGCACGCATACTCAAGAATAGGACGGACCAATGAGCAAAACAAGGCTTTAGTAACCCAAACATTGTCGAATTCTTTAGCTCTTCTCTTGATAAAGCCCAACAGCTTGTTGGATCGAGCAATAATATTATCATAGTGTAAGTTAAAGTTTAACTTGCTGTCGAGGACAATGCCTAAATCAACAATGTGATCGACACGATCCAAGACATTGTCATTGAGATAATAATTTTGCAGCTGTTTGTTTCTTTTCCTGGAGAAGGTAATTACGTGGCACCTACTGGTGTTAAGAAGGAGATTGTTAGTGGTGCACCAGTCTTGTAGTGCATTAAGCTTCGACTTTCTATCTTCGGGCGATAAAGATATATTGTCTATAAGGACCTCAGTTTCAGAATACTCTGTTGGGGCAGTGTGTGCAGTCGAAGAAATGGGGCAGAAGATTTCGCTGAAATTGTCCGCAAACATGTTTGAAATTTCTTGGGGGAGAGAGGAGTGTGTGATACCGTTTGTCATTGTTGTCGGGTAGCCTGCTGTTTTTCGCTTTAGATTAACGAAACCAAAGAATTTTTTAGGATTAAGTATGATATTTTCACCGACAGTCTTTGCATAGGTAGTATAGGCCTCCCGTGACCTATGATTAAATTCTGAGGCTAACCTGGCGTATTCAGATTTCTGATCAGCACTAATATTGTTGTTATTTTTCACTACGCGGTACAATTTATTTCTCATATTACGAAGGGGCCGAGTGTTTTTGTCAAGCCATGGCTCCGTCAATTTATCCCTTTTTTTATTTTGGATACGAATCTGCCAATGGTGTTAAAGATAACTTCGTAGAATCTAGTAACTAGCTCGTCAATATCATCACCATCAAGTAGATCCTCCCAGTTAATAAGGGATAATAGTCCAGGAGAGATAGCTTAAAAAGATTTAAAAGTTGAAATAAATCTACCCTGCGATTTCTTGACGCTATAATTAAGAGAAAAATCGTAGGAATTCAATGAATGTGTTTTGGATAAAATTGGTCCAAGGCAACAGGTGGTAAAAAGCTAATAATTGTAGCGAAAACACGTTTTTCCACGTTTTGGGTACGAAGAAAATGTTGTTTTGGAAAACAAAAAATACTACATAATAGTGCTTAAAAAGACGAAAATTATGAGTTTTGGACCATTGAAATCGATCAACAGGTTTTTGCAGAAAAATTCATAAACCATTGAGATTGAGTTTGGACGTTTGCTGTTCCGGTCTCTTAATTTCGCAGTAATAGAAGTGATCCCTAAAATAAAATAACAAAAAATAAAATAAAATAAATAAAAAAAGTTAAATTCCATACAAAAAAAACATACTCGTACATAATTAATAGTGAACAAAAACCCATAAAAAACAAACAAACAATAGAAAATCATCCGGCGCTGCAGTCTACGCGAAGGCTCACCACACTTCACTAGAGGACATCGACGAAAGACACGACCGACGAACAGCAAAAGTAAGTACCCTTGCTCCCTACCCTCTCTCAGACCGCGGACTTGCAGGTGCCGCCCCCAAAATCTGTCGGTCGATAAAATTTGCCCCGTTTCAAAAGGCATAACACTTTGACGCGGACAAATTTTATTGCCTCTGATGGATGCGGCAAATGTAATTCCGGAAAATATCCCTATGAATGTGGCGATTGAGCCCGCGCAACCGAAGTCCCGTTACAAGTCAAGCTTTGCTATTGACCTCTGTAACATTCGTGGACTTCATGCGAATTTCTCGTTTGTTGAGTGCCACTTACTGAACTATAAACCCCCAATCCTCGCACTTAGTGAAACCCAAATATCACCCGATAATGACTTAAGTCATTACCAGATATCCGGGTACACTTTAGTGCACAATCTCTCCCCACATAGGGGCATTGCCATCTATGTTAGGGATGACGTGTCTTATTATAAATTATATTCAAGCACGACTTCTGATTTTAGTTATCTTTGGATTAAAATCATCTTCCGAAGCCACGTCATATTCTTCTGCTTCCTATACAGAAGCCCTAACATAAGTAACGAAGCTTCAACCTCATCATTTGATGTTATCTCTGAACAGATCTCGGGATTCTTATCATCCAATCCTCAGTGTGAAATCATTGTTGCGGGTGATTTCAATGTTCACAATGTAAACTGGCTGACTTACTCAAATGGCACCAGTGTTTCTGGCAAGGACGTTGAGTTCTTTGCAGACACCAATAATTTACACCAAATTGTGGATCATCCCACGAGAGTCCCAGATGTTTCTGATCAAGGAACCTATCTCCTTGATCTTTTTCTTACCTCACATCCAGCGAGGAGCTCCGTCGAAGTAGATTCACCTCTCGGCAATTCGGACCACTGCTTAGTCAATGCCAGCTTCCCTTTCGAATTTCCCACCCCTCCCAAACCAGTCAGGAGAACTGTATGGCATTATGGGAAGGCCAATTGGCTGGGGCTTATTCATTATTTCCAAGCCGCTGACTGGGACCAGTGTTTCCGAACCAAAAACATCAACTCTATCGCTATCCGTATCAACAGGATCATTCAGGCAGGAATGCATTTATTCATTCCTCATTCTACCAAATCTGTGAAGCCTAGGCCCAACAGAGTGTATGTACGCCATTAGAAACAAAGAAGCCGCCTTTCGAGCATACAAGAGTTTTCCGAGTGAATCGCTCCGCCTAGAATATATAAAACTTAGAAATTCCTGTAAAGTCACCATCAGGAATGTCAAAAATTCATTTGACAGCAAGTTGAGAAGTAAACGCAACTTCTGGTAGCAAAATCTTCTGGTCCTTGGTAAGCTCCATTAAGAAGAATTTTACTTCATCCACAACTCCTTCACTTATCCACAATGAGAAGGTGATAACAAATAGCAAATCCAAGGCCGATTTACTAACATCTCTGTTTGCCTCAAATTCTTCTCTACCCCAAAATGATACGCTACCCCCGGTCCTCGAGCACAGCGCTTATTTAATGGACAGGGTTTTCTTTAGGACTCGCGAGGTGTACAGGTGTCTGAAAGAGCTCGAGGCCAATAAATCCGCTGGACCCGATAATATACCCCCATCGTCTTAAAACAATGCGCCTCACCTTTGGCTAAACCTCTGCGCAAACTTTTTGCCCTGTCATACTTCTCCGGAGTTTATCCAGATTCTTGGAAAATTGCCCATGTTCAACTACCGCCCAATAGCAATTACTTCTATTCTCTCCAAAACCATAGAGACGATAATCAACAAAAAGCTAATGGGATATCTAGAATCCAACCAACTTATCAACGACAAACAATACGGCTGCCGTCAAAAAAGATCCACTGGTGATCTTTTAGTTTGCCTTACAGAGCACCTCCATCAAAGTTTGCATGGATCTGGCGAATCCAGTTTGGTTGCCTTGGATATCTCCAAGGCTTTTGATAGAGTATGGCACTCAGCCTTGTTAGCTAAGCTCAAAGCTATTGGAATTGACTCGCTTCTGTATAAGTGGGTTGAGTGTTTCCTTTCCGGCCGTTCAATTAAGGTAGTATTGGATGGCGTCAAATCTGAATCTCACCCCATCTCTGCGGGAGTCCCCCAGGGGTCAATTTTATCACCGGCCCTATTTCTCATTTTTATGAATGACCTACTTTCAGTCCCCTCCAACCAACTTCTCAGCTTCGCTGACGACGGTACTCTACGTTACTCGTACAGCTTCGATACAAGACAGACTCATGCCAGATCCTGTCTTGATGATCGCGAACTAATGTCCAAGTCGATTAATAACGACATTAAACTGATTCTAAAGTGGGGAGAGAAGAATCGTGTTGAATTCAACTCCGACAAAACCAAGTACTGTCTTATCTCCAAAAAGAAGTTCAACGCCTTTCCACCTTTGAAAGTGGGTGAAGTGCAACTAATGGCCGACCCATTCCTACACATCTTAGGCGTGACATTAGCCAAAGATTTGCGATGGAATGACCACATATTCCAAATCGCCAAACAAGCATCCCAGTGCTTGGGATTTCTTAAGAGGTGCAAGTTCCTCCTCCAGCCATCGGCCCGTGCTGTTATTTATAAATCCTACATTCGGCCCCTTCTCGAATATAACTCCATCGTTTGGGGCGGCGCTCCAATAACCACCTTAGCATGGTTAGATAAGGTCCAAAAAAGGGCCCTTAAACTAATTGATGGCGACACCATTTGCTCCACCATCGACCCCTTGAGCCACCGTAGGAATGTAGCAGCACTGACCAAATTTTATCGCTACTTTCATAGTGACTGTTCCTCCGAGCTAAACGCTCTCCTGCCTCCACGGCAATCCTATACCCGCAACACCAGATAAGCCCACTCGTCTCATTTCCTCCACCTGCAACTCCCCCTTTCACGCACTCAACAAGATATGAATTCGTTTGTAAATATAACAACTCGACTGTGGAATAATCTCTCACAGTCAGTATTTCCGAGCTCCTACAACATCCAAGAGTTCAAACGCAGGATTCATCACCACCTTCTTCAACACCCCCCGTACCTTTATAATCCTTAACCTATTTCCCCACCCTCCCTCCCGTACTAAGCTTACTGCTAGACATTGCACCATGACATGACAAATGACATGACGGACTGGTAGTACAAAGGGTGACTCCTGAGCTTAGCACTGCCACATAAATATATATATATATATATATATATATATATATATATATATATATATATATATATATATATATATATATATATATATATATATATATATATATATATATATATAATTCGTTTTTGATGTCGTCTTCTAAGTCTCCAGTTGGAGCATAGCATTGGACTACCGTAGTATTTATTCTAGTACGCAGGCGCACGATAATAATACTGGTGACCAGCTAATGAGGCTGGACCTAGTTTTTTGGTGAGTATTCCGCCAACTCCACTCCTACGGCTTTCAGTTTCGTTTCTCCCAAAATATAAGAAGGACTCACCGTTTGGGCAGATATGTTCCCCGCATCGGGCCATCTGGTCTCTCTAAGTCCCATGACTAATCTCGTTGAGGACTTCATCCAGCCGCCCCTCAGAAAACAGAGTTCTCACATTCCATGATCCGATTCGTGTCCTTGCCGAAAAGCAAAGGTCGTCGTCGTGTTGTCCATCCGGTTCCGAAGCAGTGCCGATTTCTAGCAATGGTGTTTTTTATGAGAGCGCGAGTTTGCTAACCCTTAGCTTACCAACTGAAAACTCTGTTTTATGGCGCAGAGATCTCGCCATTCGCCCGTCTCTCGTTAGCTCCTTCCGAAGACGTACCCCAGGGGGCGCCACGAGGAGGTGGGATTAGGACTTCCTAACAGATCTGCTAGGTACTTGTCTGCAGCGGTTTTGATAGAAACGTAAGGTTTTGATAGAAACGTCAAATCGGGTGTCATCACCTACCGAGGCCTTTGTTAGCCTTTCGTCCCCGAATTAGTACTTATGGCTCTATTTTAGTCTAGAAATCGGGAAGACTGTGGAATTGAAAAAAAAAATTTTTCAACTAAAAAGGGGGTAGCGGGTTAAGAAGGGTCTGGCGGCCCCCACAGGGTTTGATAAAATCGACCCCAAAACCTTGAAGAGGACCAAAAAAAAAGTTTTTTGCGATTTTTTTCGCCCCCATGGACCCCCACTAAAGCCTCAAAAACGAAAAAAATGTGTTTTTTTATATTTGATTTTTTTTCGAGCGTGTAAATCAATTTACAAGCGGTTTCAACGCTACTTAACATTTGTTTGGGGTGTGTAGATGTCCCCTGAATTTTTTCAGATTTTACTGTTATGTTTAATCGAGTGAAACATCGCTTTGAAACCAAAAAAAATCGGTAAAAATCGCGTTTTTCAAAAACAAGCCCATGGGATTTGAGTGTAGACTTGATCAAATATAACGGCCCCAATACGGTTGAAAGATACACTCTTCCCCTACAAAATGGCGTCAATTACAGCCCATTTGGTTGCGTGTAGCCGCCGACATTTGAACTTGAGTAAAACGCGAATTTTGAAAGTATAAAATTTTGAACTCTAAAAAGTTTATCTAAACAAAAAATCACAAAAAATAATGTATATTAGGGGTTTTCGAGGTCGCTGAACCAGAATTTGATGTCAAAATTATGGTAAAATCTATTGCTAATCTTCGTCACTGTCTTCGTTTATAACTGGTTCGACTCTTTCAACGTGGGTACCCCTTAAGGGGGCTAATTAAGGGTTGAAAAAATATTTTTTTGCTGATAATACCTATTGCACCAAACAAGCAAAAAGCAAAAAAAAAATTGCAATTTTTTTTATATAAAGTTGATTTTTATTATTGTAGGGGTAGTTTTAACCCCTTAAGGTTTGAAAATAATTTATTGTTACCTGTCAGCACGCCCACAATCGAATTTGAAGCATAAACTTAAAAAAAAAAGATTTCACTATAAACCCCTTTGTACAGAGGTTAAACCACCCTAAAGAGAAAATAAAAATAAAAAATATATTGAGAAATAGAGTATTTCATTTCGTGGAATCTTTAAATAAACTCTGCATTTTTGTAAAAACGACAATCAAACAATAATTGTGTAATATGTATGTACCCTTTATTTGAGGTACTTCTGAATAATGGGGCTCCGTTTTTTTGCAATGACATTTAGGCAGGTAAAAACGGAGGCAACGTAATAAAATTAAGATATTGCACCCGAATTTGTTTTTTAGTTTTTAATTGCAGTTACTTGGAAGTTGAAGTAATAAACTAATTTAGTGAGGAATGTAATGTCATGTACGATTATACAAAAAGGATTTTTTTTAAAAAAATGAAGTCAGTTTGAAATTAAATACGAGAGTGTTCATAACGTCCTTTCGTTATTTCAAATAATAAAGATAAAATAGTGAGATATTGTGATTTGCTGTGCTGTGGATTATTGTTTTATAATTTTAATAATAAAATAAAGAAATAATTCGTGGTATTAAATACTACAGTGTTAGATTCTTCCGACACCCACAATCGAATTTTTTAGGACCGCGGGACCTCGATTTTCGTGATCAGCGACCCCAAAAACGTTTAGGGTTCGATTCTCTTAACGGTGTTATTTTGGAACACCCTAACGCGCGTTTTGAATGGACTACGAAGTGCACAGTACTCCAACGCACGTGCTAACAATTTCTCTCTTTTTGTAAGCAGCCTCCGTCCTGTGCACACGCTACGTTCGTTATAAAATTAGTTTGTTGTTCTGTCATACGTCATTTATTTAATGTTTAATGTGCTTGTTTTAATATTTTTCCTCGGTTATAACAAATTCAGAAATCGGTGAAAGGTGAAAAAGTAGTTCACTTGGTAAGTACCTATATTAAATAGTTGTATACAAAGTATAAAGTATAAAAATAGTTGTATATTAAATAGTTGTAAGAAATTCTTAGTATATTTGCACGTCATATCTTGTTTTAAGCTAAAACGGAGATGCCACCGAAAAAACCAAAACTTCCAAGAGATGAACGATGCGTAAAATGCAACAAACTTTTGCGATACGACACCGGAAAAAAACAAGTTATTGCTTCCGAAGAACGTGCCAATTTATTTTCTGTTCTGCTGAAAAAGGATGTGACCATAGGAGACTTTTTTTGCGCAAACTGTGGTCGTTCAACTCGTTCAGTCAGTGAGGATCCAAATCTTCCATCGACGAGCCACAATCATCATGTATCCCCGCCACCAGATGCCGATGCCCAGGTTCTGATGCCCGTGGATCCATGTCCTACCATCGACGAGCCACGATTTTCACGAAACTCTTCCGCAAGATGGTGATCCCGTGGAGAGACAATTATCACAGCTGTCCAACTTATCAGCATCGGACGATTTCTCTCAGGCTACACAACCTCTACAGTCTTATCAACAACCCTCGCCACAACCCTCGGAATCTTCGGAATCGCAGTCATCGCAATCTTTTGGTGACCCATCTTAAGTTGTCCGTGTAAGAGAACCGACTCAACGGGAAACAATCGAGATGCCTTTCAAAAGAGTTGTCGCGACTCACAAATATTGTTGCGTTTGTCTTGATCGGGATAAAAACTATGTCGTCGTTCCGTTCAAGGCTCGATTACAGGTATTTATAAGTTCAAGAATTTTCATTCCGAAAAGCAATCGTTGTTGTCCAGAACATCTTATCAGTGATCGATTCTATGCAGATGAAATTCCGAGATTGCATATTGTTTCAAGTACGTGTAATATTGACTCCGACGAATTGACATCATTTTTAAACAGTCTCTCTGAAAATTGTAATAACAGTATATTAGACAGAGTAGATGATAACAATTTATCCGACGAACGCATAAAATCGCTCACTGGTTTCACAGTTGGACAAATCAACTTTTTGAAAAACTTGTTAGTCTCCATGCGGAGTTCTGAAAATCGCAGCGTAAATCAAGCTCTTTTCGTTTTTCTTTTTAAATTGAGAACCGGATCTTCCAACTGTATAACTGCGTCAATTTTCGATATTAAATACGACCAAAATGTATCAGATTATTGCGAATCAGTTTTGAAAGCGTTTCAGAAAGACGTTTTGCCACTTCGTTTCGGGGCACAAGCTTGTTCTCGCGAAGATTTGATAGCTAATCACACGTCACCATATGTAAAAAAATTACACGGATTTGAGAATCGTTTGATTCTGATTGCTGACGGAACATATCTTCGACACCAAAAAAGTAGTAATAATTGTTATCAAAAAAAATCCTATTCTGGACAAAAAAAAGGTCCGCCTCTGTAAGCCGTTCACAGTGTGTACTACAGATGGATATGTGATTGATGTTTACGGGCCGTACGAGGGAACTATGAATGATGCGAAGATCATGAAAGAAGTACTCGAAGATCCAAACGGGTTGAGATCAATTCTCGAAAGAGGTGATGTTTTTATATTATTAGAGGGTCTAGGGATGTCAAAGAGTGGTTAGAATCTGAAGGGTTTGTTGTGTTGATGACAGCGTTGAAAGGGAAAAGAAAACAACTCCCAACAATAGAAGCAAACGAAAGTCGATTTGTCACGAAATTGAGGTGGGTGGTAGAGGCTGTTCATGGTATTATTGGTACTAAATTCAGATTGTTGCATAATCAATTTGACAACAAGATGTTGACATCTGCGATGCTTTATTGCAAAGTAGCCAATTTTTTGGTTAATGAGTTCGGAAAAAGACTGAATTATGATACTGATTTACAAGATGAAATAGCCGAGCAAATGTTGTTGAAAAAAGATGTTGATAATTCTTTAGCTGAAGTAGTGCAAGAAGAGAACTGGAATAGTATATTTGTCGAAAATTATCCGTCCAACTGAAATTCTGACAAATCTGTTCCACGTTGAAAGAGTCGAACCAGTTATAAACGAAGAAAGTGACGAAGATTAGTAATAGATTTTACCATAATTTTGACATCAAATTCTGGTTCAGCGACCTCGAAAACCCCTAATATACATTATTTTTTGTGATTTTTTGTTTAGATAAACTTTTTAGAGTTCAAAATTTTATACTTTCAAAATTCGCGTTTTACTCAAGTTCAAATGTCGGCGGCTACACGCAACCAAATGGGCTGTAATTGACGCCATTTTGTAGGGGAAGAGTGTATCTTTCAACCGTATTGGGGCCGTTATATTTGATCAAGTCTACACTCAAATCCCATGGGCTTGTTTTTGAAAAACGCGATTTTTACCGATTTTTTTTGGTTTCAAAGCGATGTTTCACTCGATTAAACATAACAGTAAAATCTGAAAAAATTCAGGGGACATCTACACACCCCAAACAAATGTTAAGTAGCGTTGAAACCGCTTGTAAATTGATTTACACGCTCGAAAAAAAATCAAATATAAAAAAATACATTTTTTTCGTTTTTGAGGCTTTAGTGGGGGTCCATGGGGGCTAAAAAAATCGCAAAAAACTTTTTTTTGGTCCTCTTCAAGGTTTTGGGGTCGATTTTATCAAACCCTGTGGGGGCCGCCAGACCCTTCTTAACCCGCTACCCCCTTTTCAATTTGGCTGCAGAAAATTGTTCAACACGCTTTTCCTCAGATTTAACGGGCGAACCAAAAGGTAGATTGCACTTAGAAGAGAGCAAGGCAAAGTACATGGTGCGGAGAGGAGAGGAAAATGATTTGAAATAATACAAACTTTCACCTAACTTAGTTCCATAGTCGCAACCGATAACAGCATCGAGTTACAAATGCGCTAAATAATAGTTAAAAGCCAAAAACTTTTTAAAATCAAATTCTAATTGAATATTTTTAGATTCGCAATAAAACGTAGATATCGTTTATTTGGGATCTACAGCAATTCCTGGTTATTCCGTTCCTCATTAAATTAAAAAAATATCTTCTTGTTTTGTGTTGAAAATTTTTGTGTAGGATAAACCAATTTTCCCGAATTCGGCGAATCCACAACAATTTTCCGCGGATTTGAAATGGTAAATTTACCTAAGCATTCTAATCCAAAAGACTTTATTTTAAAATTAAGTTTAATTTTACTTTTAAATAAAATAAACTCCGATCAAACGAAAGTTTTAGCAAAGGTCAAGAACTCCGATGGCAATTTCTTTTTTGAGATTTTTTAATTTAACAGCTTTTATTGACAACTTTTAAACTACATATGTCCGAAAATTCACTTGAACACTGTTTACATAGCAAAATTAGCAGTTCAACATTTTGAACACGGCGTAATATTTAATTAGAAAAACCTATTACAACAGTCTTCGCCCGAACATATCGCCTGGGCGTTGTGTTTTTTTTTTTTTTTTTTTTTATGTGGCAGTGCTAAGCTCAGGAGTCACCCTTTGTACTACTAGTCCGTCATGTCATTTGTCACGTCATGGTGCAATGTCTAGCAGTAAGCTTAGTACGGGAGGGAGGGAGGGGGAATAGGGTAAGGATTATAAAGGTACGGGGGGTATTGAAGAAGGTGGTGATGAACCCTGCGTTTGAACTCTTGGATGTTGTAGGAGCTCGGAAAAACTAACTGCGAGAGATTATTCCACAGTCGAGTTGTTCTATTTACAAACGAATTCATATCTTGTTGAGTGCGTGAAAGGAGGAGTTGCAGGTGGAGGGAGTGAGACGAGTGGGCTAATCTGGTGTTGCGGGTATAGGATTGCCGTGGAGGCAGGAGAGCGTTTAGCTCGGAGGAACAGTCACTATGATAGTAGCGATAAAATTTGGTCAGTGCTGCTACATTCCTACGGTGGCTCAAGGGGTCGATGGTGGAACAAGCGGTATCGTCATTAATTAACTTAAGGGCCCTTTTTTTGACCTTATCTAACCATGCTAAGGTGGTTATTGGAGCGCCGCCCCAAACGAGGGAGTTGTATTCGAGAAGAGGCCGAATGTAGGATTTATAAATAACAGCACGGGCCGATGGCTGGAGGAGGAACTTGCACCTCTTGAGAAATCCCAAGCACTGGGATCCTTGTTTTGCGATTTGGAATATGTGGTCATTCCATCGCAAGTCTTTGGCTAATGTCACACCTAGGATGTGTAGGGATGGATCGGCCTTTAGTACCACGTCATCCACTTTCAAGGATGGTGAGGTGTTGATCTTTTTCTTTGAAATAAGACAGTGCTTGGTTTTGTCGGGGTTGAAATCAACACGATTGTTCTTTCCCCACTCTAGAATGAGTTCAATGTCGTTATTAACAGAGATGGACATAATTTCCCGATCATCAAGACAGGATCTGGCATGAGTCTGTCTTGTATCGTAGCTGTACGAGTAACGTAAAGTACCGTCGTCAGCGAAGCTGAGAAGTGGGTTGGAGGGGATTGAAAGTAGGTCATTTATAAAGATGAGAAATAGGGCCGGTGATAAAATTGAACCCTGGGGGACCCCCGCAGAAATGGGGTGAGATTCAGATTTGACGCCATCCAATACTACCTTAATTGAACGGCCGGAAAGGAAACTTTCAACCCACTTATACAGAAGCGAGTCAATTCCAATAGCTTTGAGTTTAGCTAACAAGGCTGAGTGCCATACTCTATCAAAAGCCTTGGAGATATCTAGAGCAACCAGACTAGACTCACCGGATCCATGCAGACTACGGCTGAGGTGTTCGGTAAGGCAAACTAAAAGATCACCAGTGGATCTTTTTTGTCGGAAGCCGTATTGTTTGTCGTTGATAAGTTGGTTGGATTCTAGGTATCCCATTAGCTTTTTGTTAATTATCGTCTCCATGGTTTTGGAGAGAATAGAAGTAATTGCTATTGGACGGTAGTTGGAGGGAAGGGTGGAGTTACCTTTTTTCGGTATTGGCTGGATATGGGCAAGTTTCCAGGAGTCTGGGTAAACTCCGGAGGAGTATGATAGAGCAAAAAGTTTGCGCAGAGGTTTAGCCAAAGGTGATGCGCATTGTTTTAAGACGACAGGGGGTATATTATCGGGTCCAGTGCATTTATTGACATCGAGCTCCTTGAGGCACCTGTACACCTCGCGAGTTCTGAAGAAAACCCTGGGCATTAAATGAGCGCTGTGCTCGAGAACTGGGGGTAGCATATCAGTTTGGGGTAAAGAAGAATTTGAAGCAAACAGAGATGCTAATAAATCGGCCTTGGATTTTCTGTCTGTTATCACCTTCTCATCGTGGATGAATGAAGGAGTTGTGGATGAAGTGAAATTCTTCTTGATGGAGCTTACCAAGGACCAGAAGTTCTTGCTACCAGAGGTTGCATTAAGGAGTTTACTTCTCAATTTGTTGTCAAATGAATTTTTGACATTCCTGATGGTGACTTTGCACGAATTTCTCAGTTTTATATACTCTAAACGGAGCGATTCACTCGGGGAGCTCTTGTAAGCTCGAAAGGCGGCTTCTTTATTTCTGATTGCATTCATACATTCCTGATTAAACCATCTGTTGGGCCTAGCCTTCACAGATTTAGTTGTATGAGGAATGAACAAATGCATTCCTGCCTGTATGATCCTAGAGATACGGATAGCGGCAGCATTGACGTTTTTGTTTCGGAAACACAGGTTCCAGTCAGTAGATTGGAAAAAATTAATAAGCCCCAGCCAATTGGCCTTCCCATAATGCCATACAGTTCTTTTAACTGGTTTGGGAGGGTTGGGAAATTTGAATGGGAAGCTAGCGCTAACTAAGCAGTGGTCCGAATTGCCGAGAGGTGAATCAACTGTGACGGTATATCGCGCTGGATGGGAAGTAAGGAAAAGATCAAGGAGATATCTTCCTTGACCAGCAGCATCAGGGACTCTTGTGGGATGATCCACAATTTGATGCAAGTTATTGATGTCTGCAAAGAGCTCGACGTCCTTGCCAGAAGCACTGGTGCCATTTGAGTAAGTCAGCCAGTTTACATTGTGAACATTGAAATCACCCGCAACGATGATTTCACACTCAGGATTGGACGATAAAAATCCCGAGATTTGTTCGGAAATAGTATCAAAAGATAAGGTGGAGGCTTCGTTACTTATGTTAGGGCTTCTGTATAGGAAGCAGAAGAATATGACGTGGCTTTGGAAAATGATTTTAATCCAAAAATAATTAAAATCTGAAGTCGTGCTTGAATTTATTTTAAAAAAAGCCACGTCATCCCTAACATAGATGGCGATACCCCTATGGGGGGAGAGATTGTGCACTAAAGTGAACCCCGATACCTGGTAATGACCTAAGTCATTATCGGGTGATATTTGGGTTTCACTAAGTGCGAAGATTGGGGGTTTATCCTTACTAATATTATAAATGCGAAAGTAACTCTGTCTGTCTGTCTGTCTGTCTGTCTGTCTGTCTGTCTGTCTGTCTGTCTGTCTGTTACGCTTTCACGCCTAAACCACTAAACCGATTTTGATGAAATTTTCAACAGACATAGTTTAGACCTTGGAGACGGACATAGGCTACTTTTTATGGAGAACAAAAGGGTTGAAGGGGGTGAAATAGGGTTCAATAAGTTGTAAGGGGATTTTTTTCTATTGTACATATAAAAAGTAACTGACTGACAGACAACGCACAACCTAAACCGCTAGAGCTAAAGGGCTGAAATTTTGACTGTGCATCCCTATAATGGCGTGGACATCCACCATAAAGCGATTTTTCGAAATTCATCCCCTAAGGGGGTGAAATGGGGTTTATCCAAACCGTTGGAGCTATAGGGCTGAAATTTTGACAGTGCATCCCTATAATGGCGTGGACATCCACTATAAAGCGATTTTTCGAAATTCATCCCCTAAGGGGGTGAAATGGGGTTTATCCAAACCGCTGGAGCTATAGGGCTGAAATTTTGATAGTGTATCCCTATAATGGCGTGGACATCCACTATAAAGCAATTTTTCGAAATTCATCCCTTAAGGGGGTGAAATGGGGGTTATCCAAACCGCTGGAGCTATAGGGTTGAAATTTTAACAGTGCATCCCTATAATGACGTGGACATCCACTAAAGAGCGATTTTTCGAAATTCATCCCCTTAAGGGTGTGAAATGGGGTTTTTACAAACCCCTAAAGCTATAGGGCTAAAATTTTGACAGTGCATCCCTACAATGACGTTTACATCCACTAAAGAGCGATTTTTCGAAATTCATCCCTTAAGGGGGTGAAATGGGGTTTATCCAAACCGCTGGAGCTATAGGGTTGAAATTTTAACAGTGCATCCCTATAATGACGTGGACATCCACTAAAGAGCGATTTTTCGAAATTCATCCCCTTAAGAGTGTGAAATGGGGTTTTTACAAACCCCTAAAGCTATAGGGCTGAAATTTTGACATTGCATCCATATAATGTCGTTTACATCCACTAAAAAGCGATTTTTCGAAATTCATCCCTTAAGGGGGTGAAATGGGGTTTATCCAAACCGTTGGAGCTAAAGGGCTGAAATTTTGACTGTGCATCCCTATAATGGCGTGGACATCCATTAAGAAGCGATTTTTCGAAATTCATCCCCTAAGGGGGTGAAATGGGGTTTACCCAAACCGCTGGAGCTATAGGGCTGAAATTTTGACAATGCATCCCTATAATGGCGTGGACATCCACTATAAAGCAATTTTTCGAAATTCATCCCTTAAGGAGTTGAAATGGGGGTTATCCAAACCGCTGGAGCTATAGGGTTGAAATTTTAACAGTGCATCCCTATAATGACGTGGACATCCACTAAAGAGCGATTT
The DNA here is from genome assembly GCA_949987705.1 of Thereva unica. Lineage (NCBI taxonomy): Eukaryota > Metazoa > Arthropoda > Insecta > Diptera > Therevidae > Thereva > Thereva unica. The sequence continues at coordinate 158,590,820 of OX465281.1, read as the reverse complement.
TTCGAAATTCATCCCCTTAAGGGTGTGAAATGGGGTTTTTACAAACCCCTAAAGCTATAGGGCTGAAATTTTGACAGTGCATCCATATAATGACGTTTACATCCACTAAAAAGCGATTTTTCGAAATTCATCCCTTAAGGGGGTGAAATTGGGTTTATCCAAACCGTTGGAGCTAAAGGGCTGAAATTTTGACTGTGCATCCATATAATGGCGTGGACATCCACTAAAAAGCGATTTTTCGAAATTCATCCCCTAAGGGGGTGAAATGGGGTTTATCCAAACCGCTGGAGCTATAGGGCTGAAATTTTGACAGTGCATCCCTATAATGGCGTGGACATCCTTACTAATATTATAAATGCGAAAGTAACTCTGTCTGTCTGTCTGTCTGTCTGTCTGTCTGTCTGTCTGTCTGTCTGTCTGTCTGTCTGTCTGTCTGTCTGTTACGCTTTCACGCCTAAACCACTAAACCGATTTTGATGAAATTTTCAACAGACATAGTTTAGACCTTGGAGACGGACATAGGCTACTTTTTATGGAGAACAAAAGGGTTGAAGGGGGTGAAATAGGGTTCAATAAGTTGTAAGGGGATTTTTTTCTATTGTACATATAAAAAGTAACTGACTGACAGACAACGCACAACCTAAACCGCTAGAGCTAAAGGGCTGAAATTTTGACTGTGCATCCCTATAATGGCGTGGACATCCACCATAAAGCGATTTTTCGAAATTCATCCCCTAAGGGGGTGAAATGGGGTTTATCCAAACCGTTGGAGCTATAGGGCTGAAATTTTGACAGTGCATCCCTATAATGGCGTGGACATCCACTATAAAGCGATTTTTCGAAATTCATCCCCTAAGGGGGTGAAATGGGGTTTATCCAAACCGCTGGAGCTATAGGGCTGAAATTTTGATAGTGTATCCCTATAATGGCGTGGACATCCACTATAAAGCAATTTTTCGAAATTCATCCCTTAAGGGGGTGAAATGGGGGTTATCCAAACCGCTGGAGCTATAGGGTTGAAATTTTAACAGTGCATCCCTATAATGACGTGGACATCCACTAAAGAGCGATTTTTCGAAATTCATCCCCTTAAGGGTGTGAAATGGGGTTTTTACAAACCCCTAAAGCTATAGGGCTAAAATTTTGACAGTGCATCCCTACAATGACGTTTACATCCACTAAAGAGCGATTTTTCGAAATTCATCCCTTAAGGGGGTGAAATGGGGTTTATCCAAACCGCTGGAGCTATAGGGTTGAAATTTTAACAGTGCATCCCTATAATGACGTGGACATCCACTAAAGAGCGATTTTTCGAAATTCATCCCCTTAAGAGTGTGAAATGGGGTTTTTACAAACCCCTAAAGCTATAGGGCTGAAATTTTGACATTGCATCCATATAATGTCGTTTACATCCACTAAAAAGCGATTTTTCGAAATTCATCCCTTAAGGGGGTGAAATGGGGTTTATCCAAACCGTTGGAGCTAAAGGGCTGAAATTTTGACTGTGCATCCCTATAATGGCGTGGACATCCACTAAGAAGCGATTTTTCGAAATTCATCCCCTAAGGGGGTGAAATGGGGTTTACCCAAACCGCTGGAGCTATAGGGCTGAAATTTTGACAATGCATCCCTATAATGGCGTGGACATCCACTATAAAGCAATTTTTCGAAATTCATCCCTTAAGGAGTTGAAATGGGGGTTATCCAAACCGCTGGAGCTATAGGGTTGAAATTTTAACAGTGCATCCCTATAATGACGTGGACATCCACTAAAGAGCGATTTTTCGAAATTCATCCCCTTAAGGGTGTGAAATGGGGTTTTTACAAACCCCTAAAGCTATAGGGCTGAAATTTTGACAGTGCATCCATATAATGACGTTTACATCCACTAAAAAGCGATTTTTCGAAATTCATCCCTTAAGGGGGTGAAATTGGGTTTATCCAAACCGTTGGAGCTAAAGGGCTGAAATTTTGACTGTGCATCCATATAATGGCGTGGACATCCACTAAAAAGCGATTTTTCGAAATTCATCCCCTAAGGGGGTGAAATGGGGTTTATCCAAACCGCTGGAGCTATAGGGCTGAAATTTTGACAGTGCATCCCTTTAATGGCGTGGACATCCACTATAAAGCAATTTTTCGAAATTCATCCCTTAAGGGGTTGAAATGGGGTTTATCCAAACCGCTGGAGCTCTAGGGTTGAAATTTTAACAGTGCATCCCTATAATGACGTGGACATCCACTAAAGAGCGATTTTTCGAAATTCATCCCCTTAAGGGTGTGAAATGGGGTTTTTACAAACCCCTAAAGCTATAGGGCTGAAATTTTGACAGTGCATCCCTATAATGACATTTACATCCACTAAAGAGCGATTTTTCGAAATTCTTCCCCTAAGGGTGTGAAATGGGGTTTTTACAAACCGCTAAAGCTATAGGGCTGAAATTTGGACAGTGCATACCTATAATGGAGTGGACATCCACTATTAAGCGATTTTTCGAAATTCATCCCCTAAGGGGGTGAAATGGGGTTTATCCAAACCATTGGAGCTATAGGGCTGAAATTTTGATAGTGCATCCCTATAATGGCGTGGACATCCACTAAAAAGCGATTTTTAGAAATTCATCCCCTAAGGGGGTGAAATGGGTTTACCCAAACCGCTGCAGCTATAGGGCTGAAATTTTGATAGTGCATCCCTATAATGGCGTGGACATCCACTAAGAAGCGATTTTTCAAAATTCATACCCTAAGGGGGTGAAACGGGGTTTATCCAAACCGCTAAAGTTATAGGGCTGAAATTTTAACAGTGCATCCCTATAATGGCGTGGACATCCACTATAAGGCGATTTTTCGAAATTCATCCCCTAATGGGGTGAAATGGGGTTAACCCACACCGCTGATGCTGGAGGGCTCTAATTTTGACCGTGCATCACTATATTGACGTGGGCATCCACTTAGGGGCGATTGAAATTTATCCCCTAAGGGGGTTAAATGGGGTTAAGCCAAACCGCTGGAGCTAAACGGCTGAAATTTTGACAGTGCATCTCTATAATGACGTGGACATTTACTAAGAAGCGATTTTTCGAAATTCATCTCCTAAAGGGGTAAAATTTGGTTTACCAAACTACTGGAGGTACAGGGTTGAAATTTGGACAGTGCATCCCTATAATGACATGGACATCCACTAAGAGGCGATTACTCGAAATTCATCCCCTAAGGGGATGAAATGAGGTTAACCCAAACCTCTGAAGCTGAAGGGCTGAAATTTTGACAGTGCATCCCTATAATCACGTAGAAATGAATGACTCGAAATTCACTTTACTTAATATTCATTTGTGATTGTTTCATAATTTCTTACATCCACGTAAATAGGCGAACAAACTTAACGAACGTTCGTCAAACCCTAAAATGTCACTTTTCTTGATGACATATACATGCCAATCTACTTTAAAACTTGCAGATTTGTTGAGCAGAGGTGATATTCGCAGCAATTTGTTTACCATATTTATTAAAAAAATGCACTATAATAAATCCTTTTTAGGGATAATAACAGCTGACTTTTTTGTTGGTTTTTTTTTAAGGAAAACATTGCACATAATAAACAGTTTTTGAAGGCGTTGCAAGGCACGCGGGTTTTATGCTAGTAATTAGATAAGTGGCACTCAACAAAAGAGAAATTCGCATGAAGTCCACGAATGTTACAAAAGTCAATACAAAAATTTGACCTGTAACGGGACTTCGGTTGCGCAGGCTCAATCGCCACGTTCTCGGGGATATTTCCCGGCATTACATTTGCCGCAACCATCAGAGTCAATAAAATTTGTCCTCGTCAAAGTGTTATGCCTTTTGAGACGGGGCAAATTTCATCGACCGCCAGATTTTAGCCGCGGCACCTGCAGGACCGAGATGCGAGAGAGGGTAGGGAGCAAGGGTACTTACTTGAGCCGTTCGTCGGTCCGGTCGGTCGTTGAGTCTAGTGAAGGGTGATGGGCCTTCGCGTTAGACTGCGCTCGTTTATTTTTTTTTGTCACTGTTTTTTTTGATTGTGTGTGTGTTTTTTTGTGCACAATTTTTTTTCCACTTTTTTTCCACAATTTTTTTTTTTTTTTTTTGTTAATCACAGTAAAAATATTCAGCGCGTTTTTCGGGGACCGGAACAGCACACGTCCGTACACTTCGCTGTCCTAGCCCAAACTCCAAGTGTGCGAGTAGTACGCCTAGTGAGCGTTTTATTCGAACATAACGCTTAGGCGTTGTATTGCAAAAAATTGAAACAGAATTCACGGAAACATTTTCGCTTTTTGGATAAAATTTTTACAGAAAAAATCATGTTTTATATAACCATAGTTTTTCGACATGTGAAAAAGTCCTAAAAATGTATCAAATAAATACAATTTTAACACCAAAATTTGCTAATATCTCAAAAGTAAAGGTCGCACATAGGGGTATCCACCAATCTAGCCGGTAAAAAATCAATTTCCAAAATTTTATTGCGGGCAGAACTAAATTGGTTTTTTTTACACTTTCTTTTGGATTATCTAGTTTGCACGCCAGAATTCCTCTGTTTGAGATCATACTGCACCTGTCATCTAAACTCACAGTGAAAAAGTGGCAATTAAGATCTTCTGCTGACAAAGATATTGTAAAGGAGAGGAAAAAAGCTATCCAAGAAAAATTTAAAAGTGAAACAGGGCTAATAGTGGATGTATCGAAACTGTATTTGGAAACACTAATGATGGACATTATTAATAGGCTTTTACTCAGTTCTGATTCACTGATTATAGTCCATTGAAATGGTACTTTAACATTGCAAAAATGCAGGACAAGGTTTTATTTTTGGGTTGTGTAGGGGCTAGGATATCCCCAACAAATTTTATGTAAGGTGTACTGTTACGGAGATATAGTGGGAATCCCATTTGCACCACCTTTACGAAGATGGCGGCTAAATGGGGGGGGCTGGGATCCCGAAAACTCAAATTTAAACTCACATTGAACCCCCCTACATCGAACTAAAATCTTGTCCTGCATTTATGCAATGTTAAAGAACCATTGTCAGGGACTATTACTGGCATGAGACCAGCTCCCAAAAAAAGACATTGCCGTTCACGAAAGATGCAATTGCTTTGATGATTCCCGCTGTACTTGACTTTGAAAATGATTCAAAATCAGATTTCGAAATGGTCTTTGAAGACCAAGAGAGCGAACAGAACGATAAAGAAACATATCACCCATCATCATCTTAGTGCAAAAAAGTACATAATTGTGTTTTCAGAGAAAATATATATCAAATCATAAATTACACAAATCAAGTTTTATTACATTTTCTTACCAAAATTTTAAGTGATTATTCGTTAAAAAACAACTTTATTAGCATAAAATCAATTAAGAAATTGTAAGAAATAATATAATCTAAATAAATAATTTTGACCGGCTAGATCGGCAAATTACCCTTATGTGGGCCGTAACATAAAAATTGTTTGGACATTATTCATAGGAAATATTCCAAGCTTTCTAATTTTGGAAAAAGAACACATGCGAATTTTATGGAGAAAAAGGTAGTTGAAGTCGAAATTTTAGATAAAAAAACCAAAATTTTGGCTTTGACTCTGAAATTTGGTAGGGAACCGAACTTTTACAATTTTAGATAAGGAGTATTCTCCGTACACTACCGGCGGAGGTGATAGTACCCTGTTGTTAACTGGATAAGCCGGCGGGATGTATTATTACATTACAGATATGAGAACATAACACGATAGCCCAATAGACACACTTGATAAATTCCTAATATAAATAAGTGTAACAAAATTAACGGCACAATCATACGTCTTTTTTTTTTTTTTTCAAACGAATTTTATGTAATTTTGCAGGGACAAGCATAATGACGTAACCAAAAACACGTCCTAGAAAACGTGACTTATGAAATGTGTTCAAACAACACCGGCTGAAAATTCCAGACTCTTTTTGTGGTTGTAAAAAAGTCATAAAAAACGCTGTTACTACATATAACTACAATATTAATTTTTTGACGTGACAACGTCTTATAAATCGATGAGTATAGGAAGTCATTAGCACAAATCTGTGGTACTAAGGCAAAACCCGATATGTCCAAAAAACGATTTTTCGTTTTAATTGCTAACATGTCGAAAATTTAGTAAATAATACGTTGCCAAAAACCAATATGACAGATTGTTTCTCTAAAAAGTGTACCATCAAAATTAAAAAGTCCAATATGTATATATTTACGGTATCGGTTTAAACTTAAAAACCCGTTTCCTGAACAATTGTATATTTGGACATATCGGGTTCTGCCTTAGTACCACAGAAATAGTCCCGCCACGCGCGACTATCCCCACCACTACTTAGCAACGGGAACGGGACGGGACATTTTCCTATACTCATCGATTTATAAGACGTTGTCACGTCAAAGAGCAATTTTCAGGGGCAAAATGCTTGTGTTGCGTGGACGGGCCATTAAATGATTCGAACCTATGCTCCTGTCAAGCCAAGTTCACTCGATAAGCAAAGCCGCCCTTTGTTTTGTTTCTTACAAATTAAAAGCGTATCTATTGATCCATTGCGAAATAAATTTTAATAAAGTCAAATCCCTTTTTGGTTATCAAATTACTTTTATTTATAAATTCCATAAATTCCAGAATTCCAAAAATTAGGGAAACCTTTAAAAGTGGGGTAACCGAGTAACAGGAGAAATTAATTCCATACATTAAAAACCCATATTCTGGAAAAATTTATTTAATCGTGACGTTGAGTCCCTAGAACTCCCTAACTCTTAAGCATAATGCGAAAGTAGAGTCAAGGAAGCCCAGCCCAGGAGCCGAAGCTCCAAGGTTGCCTATTTTACTTTTACTTTATTTGAATGGCGCCTTAACATGTCTTAAGCACCCAAAACTATAATGCCATTGTAATCTATGTCATCTGCAGCAATATACTCTGGAAACAATGAACAGGTCCCTTCGTTAATGGCCTGGAACAAGTTCATGACTCTCAAACATATCGTTTTCTTGGCACATCAACTCCGGCGTCGTCCTTGCAGCATATGGGACCGAGAGAGGCATTACCGAAGTGAAAATCCAGTTCGGATAAATGAAAATCGTAAAATTAATTACATAATTTGGAATGTTAGAAACACACATGGGAACAAATCGATTTTCCCATTATAACAATTAATTTTGCTCCTAATTATCCCTACTTCCTTGCCGGCTTATTAGCTAGCCTGTTTCTTCGTGTACACTTAAGGACTTAACTTTAAGCTGTGTACCTGCCAACCGGGCTCAATCTAGCCTGAGCCAACCCTACTTCGTTTGTAATTCATAACACAAAGGACCTTCTCCTAGGACGCCGTGGAGTAAAATGCAAATTGCTTGCCCATGTTATTTCAAAGAACAAGAGATGAGAAAAGGTAGAAGAAAAATGTTGCACTCAGCCAGACCGTCGCACTCCTCGGTTTACCTTGCTTCTTTGTAGCACTTCCAGTAAAAAGCAGTTCGCGTGAAAGAAAAACGTGTTTACTGCCGTACAGCGCTTCTCTAATTACATTCACTTATTTTATGAACATGCTTTTTTACTCCAGTTGTCTTTTGTGAGTTCTTGCATAGTTTTGATGGTTTTCCAGTTTTTTTTTAGTTTCTCCTTTTAGTCTACTAAAGAAAAATAGCCGGGGTTATTTCATTCATCAAAGGACAGAATAAAATTTTTCCAGAAGCTGCTGGTCATTCAACCATTTTGTAGTCGCCATTTTTTGTGTTTATTAAAAATGAAATTGATTCCATAGAAACGTTTCGTCTAATTAATTTCTTATGAAAAGCTATTTCTTTGTTACAGAAAAAAACAATCTATGGGAGAAATATCAGAACTTTGCAAAATATCGTTATTATGAAGAATTTAAATAGAAATTTCTGTCTTTTTTTAAGCTTCACGCATGGAGCATGGATATCGTTATTGTCGGAAATCGACCCTTTTGGATTTTTCGGTAACGTGCGAGCATTTAACGTCTCTACATCTATCATCTAAATGTATGAAAAGCTTATAAGTAGCTCTACCTGCGGGGGTAGGTTCTGGAAGTCCCGGCAGAAACGTCCTAATGAGAAATTAACAAATGGCCCAGATCTGGCCCAGCGCATGCTACGGACATTCAACGCTCAGTAAGCAATCATTGGGCCAAACCTGGAAATGATAACGCTACCCAGCTATAGTTGTTTTCAAACCTCGTGACATCCCGTGCATATTCCCCAGCTAAGCTCTTAAAAATGTTTAAAAGTTCAGACAAAAGCTTCAGTTAACTCCTCCTATCAAATCTCTTGTTGCCATGTAATCAGTCGCGACTGCCACTGCGTATTGCTACCGGGAGGTGTATCTTTCTGGGACTTCAATGATTATTTAAAAAATTTACAAATTATGAATGAAAAACACCCGTTTTTATATATTTTTTTATTTTAAAGTTTTTATATTTTACACATATGCCACAGAAATAATTTGTAGTAATTTCTACTAAAAAATACGATATTTGTGTTTTTATCAATTTGATTTTTGACATTTTCCGCCAGTCGCAAGCGCGCTTCTGCCGTTCTTCGTTGTGTTGCTTGCGGCTGCGGAGAACTCTCAATTTATGAATGAAAATGCTCATATCTTTAAAAGAAATTTTTCCAGCAATTCTTTTAATTTATTTTAAATTTAGGGATGAGAAATATTTAGCATAATTATAGTAAAATTATGCTTATTACTATGGATAAACTGCCTTTGTTGAGCAGGAGTTTTACATGTATTTAAAAGCTCGGCTCAATACATATAAAGATTACTTAATTTTATTCATCCGGCATGCGCACATCCCTTCCCAAATTATTTTGTTGAGTTTTTTCTGCGTTTGTTGCCTTTTTAAGTTAAAAGAGGGGAAATGATAAAACAAAATTTATGAAATTGGGCAACGAGGTGTGCAGAACCCTTCAAATTATTTGTGTCACGGCGTTTGAAAACTTCTATACCCAGGTCTGGACTGTTCCTCGGTGAAGTGCGGGCGTTTGTTGTCGCCAGTCCGATTATACCGCAAAAAAAAATAAACCGCAATAAACAATAAATATAATCACAAAACAACACAAAGAAAAAACATATAACACAAAAAAACTTAATACATCCACCAAAATAATAACATAAACCACAAAACAAACAATAACATAAAAAATTAATAATAACACAAAAAAACTAAGTGAAGGCCACCAACAACAACAACAATAACCGAAGGACCGACGGACAACAAGTAAGTCTCCTCCACTCGCTTCCCGCGCTTCCTGCCGGTCGCTCCGGCGCTGCAGCCTTAATCGGTCAGCTGATGTAAGTCGTCTTGTTTTAGCAGGCATAACACTGCAAAAAGACTATTCCCGTTAGCTCCGATGGATGCATCGCCGGTGCAGCCGGCTACAAATGAGGTCATGCACCTCACGCAAAACAGTCCCCAATGTGACAATGATTTTATAATCAATTTTTGTAACATTCGGGGACTGAATACGAACTTCCTGGCCGTTACGTGCGAGTTACTGCTCCATACCAATGCTATTTTCGCACTGAGTGAAACCCAAGTGTTACCAGATCTTGATTTAGATCGATTTCAGGTGTAGTGCAGGCGCTGGAGGTAGTTGAGTATGCAAAATATGAGGACCGCATTCTGTTAACAGAGTTCCGTTAAGAATAGCTCAACGAGGAATAATATGGATGTTGCCGGTCAATTTTTGGGTCCAATTTTTTTTACCCCCTCTTTTTTTGTTGGCACCTCTACAGCTCAGGGGGGCCGCTTTTTGACGATAGATTATGATGAATCACTGCAAAATAAGTCGAAAATATGAAATAAAATTTTTCGATATCACGCTTAGTTTTCGAGATATCGACACTTGAAGTTGACGTTTTGAGGTATTTTACCCAAGTTTGTAGTTATATAACAGCTACCACATCCATGGTGCTGATATTTTAATTATGAATTTGAATGAATCACCCCTAAATAAAACGAAAATGTGAAATAATTTTTTTCGATATCTCGCTTCGTTTTTGAGATATCGATACTTGAAGTTTTAGGTATTTTCAAAAACATGTTACAGCGTTTATCGTTTTCAAAAAATACTAATAGCTCAGGGTGGGGGCTGGAGGGATACAAAATATGAAGACCGCGTTTTATTAATTGTTCTGATCTGAGAAAGGTTTACAGATTATAATTCTTGATGTTGCCAGGAGCTTCATTGGTCCATTTTTTTGTTATACCCCCTCCGCTTAGATATCCAAAAATCGATAAAGAAAATGCTTTAAAGCAATTTTAATGATTGTTTCAGTGTCTATATGAAGTTTTTAGTCATGATTAAAGGTAATACTAGCTAAATAAATGAAATAATACCCACAAATATTGGGGCATTTTTACTATTGGTAAATGTCTAGGCAAATGGATTGCAGGGTAGTGACATGTTTATCAATTTTGCTGTTGGGCCCAGGGTGGGCGACGGCGAGAGGGACGCGGTAGCGGCCGAGGGCGCCACTACCAGAATGCATGCAGTAACCTGACCACTCAAGGATCGCTGCCCGCACTACTACCCCACCTTCAATTACCATACCAGCCTTCCCAGTGCAGGCGCTAAACGAAGTTGAGTGTACGAAATATGAGGACGGGTAACTATGATCAAATCCTTAATACTGAGACCTCAAATAACAGAAAAAAACGAAATTGCGGGTTTGGTCCTTTCTTGTAGATATTTGAGTGTAAAATTACAGTATTAATAACTTGAATAATGTCGCTACAAGTGACAAATGCAAAGAAGAGGAAACTTAACGAAATTTCGTGTTTGTTTTGTGATAAAACGGATAATTTAGTTAAAAAAACCAAACCAAAATCATTTATAAGTATTAAAAAAGCAGCTGATCGAAGACAAGATGACATTAGTCACAAACATATTTAGAAAACCCACATCTAGATCTTGAGCAGTTAACAGAATTAGAAAAAGTTTGCACTTATCTGTTTTCAAAAAAAAAATTAACTGCTGACGAACTTCGGTATAAATTGATTTCTCAAAATATCGGCTTCGGTTTAAATTTATTAAAAGTAATTTGCACATCAGATGCTTTGCATTTACATTTGCTAAGAGCTACGGCACAAACATATGTTTGGATTCATGCTGATCAAACCCAATTTCAGCCGATTGATTATACCTTATTTGGCTATGAAAATAAAAATGGTAACTTGTACCCACGACAAATGACGAAGCAACATTTGCCAAAGTTTTTGATTCAGCCCTGTAAATGTGCATCGGAATGTCGAACAATGGCTTGTAGCTGCAAAAGATCTCAATTAAATTGTATTTTGTTGTGCAAATGTATTAATAATGATTGTCAAAATAAACAAGGATGGTTATTTATATTTTTGTCGTACATTTATGTTAAAATTTGCTTTCCTTTAAAAAAAAAATTGTATATTTTTTACTTTTTTGTTAATTATTTGTGGGTATTATTTCATTTATTTAGCTAGTATTACCTTTAATCATGACTAAAAACTTCATATAGACACTGAAACAATCATTAAAATTGCTTTAAAGCATTTTCTTTATCGATTTTTGGATATCTAAGCGGAGGGGGTATAACAAAAAAATGGACCAATGAAGCTCCTGGCAACATCAAGAATTATAATCTGTAAACCTTTCTCAGATCAGAACAATTAATAAAACGCGGTCTTCATATTTTGTATCCCCCAGCCCCCACCCTGAGCTATTAGTATTTTTTGAAAACGATAAACGCTGTAACATGTTTTTGAAAATACCTAAAACTTCAAGTATCGATATCTCAAAAACGAAGCGAGATATCGAAAAAAATTATTTCACATTTTCGTTTTATTTAGGGGTGATTCATTCAAATTCATAATTAAAATATCAGCACCATGGATGTGGTAGCTGTTATATAACTACAAACTTGGGTAAAATACCTCAAAACGTCAACTTCAAGTGTCGATATCTCGAAAACTAAGCGTGATATCGAAAAATTTTATTTCATATTTTCGACTTATTTTGCAGTGATTCATCATAATCCATCGTCAAAAACCGGCCCCCCTGAGCTGTAGAGGTGCCAACAAAAAAAGAGGGGGTAAAAAAAATTGGACCCAAAAATTGACCGGCAACATCCATATTATTCCTCTTTGAGCTATTCTTAACGGATCTCTGTTAACAGAATGCGGTCCTCATATTTTGCATACTCAACTACCTCCAGCGCACAGTGGTCCAGAGACCCAAAATTCCTGGCCAAAAATCTGCGAAGGTTTTACTTTAATAAAAGTAAACATTTATTATGGTTTTTGGCCTTCCGAATCGAATAGAACTACTCTCAAGGCGATAGGCTTAACGGTTTTGAAAATATATACAATTTTTCACCAGAAATTTCTTGTAAAAATCCAATATTTTTAGGTATTCCGTGTTTGGTGTTTATTCAATGTTTTTTGGCCTTCTGAATCGAATAAAACCACTTTCGAGCATTTGGAACCAACAGTTTTCAAGATATAGTGAGTTTCGAGCCATAATCAGTAGAAGAATCCAATTTTTTCTTAAATGCCTTGTGTTTGATATTGTCTTCTCTTGCTCTTTGCCCATATACGACTATTGTAGAGTAGTTATTGTTACCTATTTTTCTAGTTAAACCAGTTTTTTTAAAAAAAAAGTTTCAGTGAAATGTCATTGCAGGAGAAAGAGAAAATTTGCATGTGATTTCTTAGAAAACTATATTTACAGTATTTACATTTTTTTAAATATTTACAAGAATGAACAAAACTGCATAATAAAAAGAGGCATTTCCAAATTAATTATTTAGTGATGTCCGTCATTTCCTCTTGGCCGCTATCTTCGGAAAATTCAGCGTCATAGAAACTACTGCTTTGGGAATGAGGCCTTTGCAAAAGTTCTAGCACTTCTTTTGGGAAGTGGCGAAGAGGTTTTTTCGGCCACTTCCTAGACAGGGACAACACGGGATTGGAGCTCGTCAGTAATTGATGGAAAACGTCCTCCATGGTTTTCTCTCTCGACATTTTGCGAGACAACATCTCGCGATATTTCCTAATTTCTTTGTTTCGATTCGATTATTCCCGGAGGATAACAACGCTTTTTAGCCTCCAGAACTGTGTTGTATGAAGGGTACAAATCATAATTATTTTCCTTGGCTTGTAATCTTAAATAGAAATATTGCCGTTTTGTTAACTTGGTGTCGATCATCATTAATAATGCTGCATCAGATGAAATCATGAAGGCACACGGATTTGTAAGTGAGGCTGATGAGGCGCGTCTTCTGTACCTGGTTGCACGACTTGGGGAACCAAGAGCAGCCTCATCATTAGCTCCACTTGATCTTAGCTTCATTTGCGCTGCGTAAGATAACTCCACTGCGGTGTATTTCTCTCGAAGTTTCTGGGTTCTTCGTCTCATAGTACGCTCTGAGCCAGCAACAATTCACCAATGGCCTTCCACGACCTGGATGGCTCCCGTCCACGTTTGCTGAATCCACAGCTTGTAAATCAGAAATAGGAAGACTGAGTGTTCCGTTCAGCCACTCTCTATTTTTTGAGAGAAAAACGCTCTTAACACGATAAGCCTGTTGTCATTTCAATTTGGTTTTACCTTCAGATTGTCTCTCGACTCGCTTGAAACTTCTTCCGTTTGAGTTCTATCCACTACAAATTTATTTAATAATTCCAGCTGTATAGTCGGATTCCCAAAACTGATGTCTGCGATGCAACCAAAAAGCTCATACCTTGATATATCAGATGTATTTTGAACAGTTTAAAAAAATGTTTAATCTAACTCGTCTGAATAAATTAAAAAAAAAACTTATTTAAAACGAAATTTCAAGAGAATATGCAAGTTCTTGCAGCTAATTCTGGTAGCATTGCATTACACATGTATCAAGCTTTAATTTGGTACCATAATTACCGCGGACAAACGCGGTCAACTAAACTAAAACCTCTTTGCAATATTTTTACCCACAAAAAAAATTTAATAAGTTTATTTTGTACAGATGGTATATTTATTACATATTAATTTACCTTCTATAGTGTTATCCATAATGTAGACTATAACACAAAAAATTCTGAGTGTTTTGATAAACAGTAGGACAAAGTAGTAGCCGTTGGAAAAATTACTATGCGACACAACCATTTCCCGAATTTCTTGAAACTGCCCACGATTCCCACCCCTAGAAAGCCCTTATTCATGTTTGGGCAAGTGTTTCCCACTCTCCAGTTATTACAGTTTAAAGTCCATTTGGATAATAATGTTTTCTAACAACTTCGATATTTCGATTTTTGGCCAGGAATTTGGGGTCTGTGGACCACTGTGCAGCGCCCGGTCTAGTGACAGGGTATAAATTAGTGCACAACTTTTCCGCCCATAGGGGATTAGCCATATATATCAGGAATGACGTGGCCTTTCAGAAGGTGTACAGTAGTACATCCTCTGATTTTAATCATCTTTGGATTAAAATAATTATCCATAGCCACGTCATATTTTTCCGTTTTTTATATAGGAGTCCTAATATTAGTAATGAGGCCACCACCTCAGCCTTCGATGCTATTTCCGAACAGATTTCCGGATTTTTATTTTCCCACCCGGAAAGCGAAATCATTGTTGCGGGTGATTTCAACGTTCACAATGTACATTGGCTAAATTACTCAAATGGCACCAGTGTTCCTGGCAAAGACGCCGAGCTCTTTGCGAGCCTCAACAACTCGCACCAAATTGTCAAATGTCCGACGAGAGTCCCTGATATTCCAGGTCAATGAGCCCATCTCCTTGACCTGTTTCTTACTGCCCATCCGACGCGGTACTCTATCAAGGTTAGCTCACCCCTTGGCAACTCGGACCATAAGCTAATTAGCGCTTATTTCCCATATCCATCCTCGACCACAACCACCACAGCTCCTAAAAGAACTGTGTGGCACTATGGGAAAGCCAACTGGTTGGGTCTTATTCGCTTCTTCCAGGCCACTGACTGGGATTTGGGTTTCCGTAATGCCAATGCGAACTATGCGGCCCTCTGTGTCACCAAATTTATTCGAGCGGGTATGCGCTTGTTCATCCCTCACTCTACCAAATCTGTGAAGCCTAGGCCGAACAAATGGTTCAATGGGGAATGTATGAACGCAATCAAAGCTAAAGAAGCCGCCTATAGAGCATACAGACGTTCGCCTAGTGAGACACTTCGTCGTGAGTACGTCAAACTTAGAAACTCCTGTAACTCCATCATCAGGAAAGTCAAATCATCATTTGATGATAGATTGAGAAGTAAGATTCTTAACTCCACTACAGGAAGCAAAAACTTGTGGTCCTTGGTAACTGCCATCAAGAATAATTTTACTTCCTCCTCAACACCTCCTTTTATTCACAACAAGGAAGTGATAACAGAAAGCAAACCCAAGGGTGACCTATTAGCTTCTCTGTTCGCCGCAAATTCTTCTTTACCCGATGCTGCTATGTCACCCCCCACTCTCGAGAATACCACCCACTCAATGGACGGAGTTCACTTCAGGACTCGCGAGGTGTTTAGGTGTCTCAAAGAACTCGACGCCAATAAATCCACTGGTCCCGACAAAATCCCCCCTATGGTACTTAAAAAATGTGCCTCACCTTTGGCAAAACCTCTGCGCAAACTTTTTGCCCTGTCTTACTTCTCCGGAGTGTATCCCCACTCTTGGAAACTAGCTCATGTTCAGCCAATCCCAAAAAAAGGTGAAGCCAGCGACCCCTTAAACTACCGCCCAATAGCAATTACTTCTGTTCTCTCCAAAATCATGGAGACAATATTCAATAAAAAGCTGATGAAATATCTAGAATCCAACCAAATTATACACGACAGGCAACACGGCTTCAGATCTAAACGGTCTACTGGCGATCTGCTTGTGTGTTTAGCCGAGCGTATCAACCAAAGCATTCACAGCTTTGGTGAGTCTAGCCTAGTTGCTCTAGATATATCAAAGGCTTTTGACAGAGTATGGCACCCAGCTCTGTTGAATAAACTCCAAGCTATTGGTATACACTTAGTTCTAAGGAACTGGATTAAGAGCTTTCTTTCAGGCCGTTCAATCAAGGTAGTATTGGATGGCGTCGAATCCAACCCCCACGCCATTTCGGCCGGAGTTCCCCAGGGGTCAATTCTCTCTCCCGCACTTTTTCTAATCTTCATTAATGATCTGCTCTCAATCCCCTCCAACCCACTTCACTGCTTCGCTGATGACGGTACTCTGAATTTCTCTTACTCCTTCGACAATATAAGACAAGCACGTGCCAGACCTTGTCTTTACCACCGTCAACTGATGTCGGCTTCGATCAACCGGGATATCGAATCGATTCTTCATTGGGGCGAAATGAACCGCGTCGAATTCAATGCCACAAAAACGAAGCACTGTCTGATCTCCAACAAAAATTGTACCGACCTTCCTCCTGTCTCGGTGGATGGAGAGAATCTAACGGCTGACTCAACTCTCAACACCCTAGGGGTAACTTTAACGGAGCATCTGCGATGGAACGATCACATATTCCAAATCGCCAAACAAGCCACCCAATGCCTTGGATTTCTCAAGAGATGCAAGTTCCTCCTCCAGCCAGCCGCATTGGCTACAATATACAAATCCTACATTCGGCCGCGCCTCGAATACAACTCGCATATCTGGGCAGGCGCCCCAAAAACCACCTTGGCTTGTCTCGACAAGGTGCAAAATCGTGCCCTCAAACTCATTGGTGATGGCCTCTTTCGCCCCTCCATAGACATCTTGAGCCACCGTAGGAATGTAGCAGCCCTCTCCATACTTTATCGCTATTGGGTAGAAATTTCTTAAGTGAGCTCATGATTTTCGACGTTGAAAGCAAAATTAAAACCAAGCTGCAAAAAATAATCTACTTGGTAGTCTCAAGTCACGCCATGAATATTTTTGGAAAAAATTAATTTGTTTATGAATAATGGTGGATTGAATATTTTGGCATCGATTGATTGTAAAATTATTTTCTCGTAAACGATACGATGAAAATTATTGAAAATTTGGGAAAATGATGTGAAATAAATACGATTTACTTTAGTGTGCGGAACAACATAATAATTTATTATTGCTACTAATTTTTATCATTTTTTTATAAACAAATACTGATTTGGCCCTGTTCTCAATGCAATATTCGAAATTTTTTTCGAGGAGTGTAATCTATGAAGGATCACGATTAAAATACCGTTTCAAACTTTTTGTGATCGCTCTTCGGGTTGGTAAAAAATACTATTGTTTATAGTTCATTCAAAACGCGAGGGGGGTGTTCCAAAATAACACCGTTAAGAAAATCGAACCCTAAAAGTTTTTGGGTTCGCTGATCACGAAAATCGAGGTCCCGCGGTCCTAAAATTAGGGCGTCACCCCTAAAAATGCAAAAAACACCCCTTTTTAGGGGGTTTTCGCGATTTGTTCAGTAATAATGAAAACTAATGCGATGAAATGCACTTTTTTTAATATTTATTTGCGAAGGTGGTTGATTTATACTAAATTAAGGCGAACTTTATGGTAAGGGGTACCCCTAAGATTTAACTCCTTCAAGAGGGTTAAAATTTTTCCAAATGTTTTAATAATATTTCATCAAATATAAAATTTTAATGCAAAGCAATAAATTTCAATTGGTTCCAATTACAATTTTAATGTGGGGGTAGTTTTACCCCCTTAAGAGTTGAAAAATTAATTTGCTGATAATACCTTTTGAACCAAATTTCAAACAAAAAGAAAAAAAAAAATGTTTGCAATTTTTTTATATTAAGTTGTTTTTATTATAGTAGGGATAGTTTTAACCCCTTAAGGGCTGAAAATAATGTATTTTTGCCTGACAGTACGCCCACAATCGAATTTGAAGCATAAACTTGAAAAAAAAAAAATATTTACAATTTTTGCCATTTTTGGCCGATTTACGGGTAGTTTCAACTCTTTAGGAGTACCCCTTACCATAAAGTTGGCCTTAATTTAGTATAAATCAACCACCTTCGCAAATAAATATTAAAAAAAGTGCATTTCATCGCATTAGTTTTCATTATTACTGAACAAATCGCGAAAACCCCCTAAAAAGGGGTGTTTTTTGCATTTTTAGGGGTGACGCCCTAATTTTAGGACCGCGGGACCTCGATTTTCGTGATCAGCGAACCCAAAAACCTTTAGGGTTCGATTTTCTTATCGGTGTTATTTTGGAACACCCCCCTCGCGTTTTGAATGAACTATAAACAATAGTATTTTTTACCAACCCGAAGAGCGATCACAAAAAGTTTGAAACGGTATTTTAATCGTGATCCTTCATAGATTACACTCCTCGAAAAAAATTTCGAATATTGCATTGAGAACAGGGCCAAATCAGTATTTGTTTATAAAAAAATGATAAAAATTAGTAACAATAATAAATTATTATGTTGTTCCGCACACCAAAGTAAATCTTATTAATTTCACATCATTTTCCCAAATTTTCAATAATTTTCATCGTATCGTTTACGAGAAAATAATTTTACAATCAATCGATGCCAAAATATTCAATCCACCATTATTCATAAACAAATTAATTTTTTCCAAAAATATTCATGGCGTGACTTGAGACTACCAAGTAGATTATTTTTTGCAGCTTGGTTTTAATTTTGCTTTCAACGTCGAAAATCATGAGCTCACTTGAGAAATTTCTACGCTATTACCATGGCGACTGTTCCACCGAAATTCAGGACCTCCTGCCTGCACGGTAATACTTTTCCCGCAACACAAGACTAGCCCGCTCGGCTCACTCCCATACCCTACAGCCCCCTCGTTCACGCACAATACGGTTTAGAAGTTCGTTTATGAATAGAACAACTCGACTGTGGAATCATCTCCCGCAGTCATTATTTCCGAAC
Source organism: Thereva unica (assembly GCA_949987705.1). NCBI lineage: Eukaryota > Metazoa > Arthropoda > Insecta > Diptera > Therevidae > Thereva > Thereva unica. The sequence continues at coordinate 158,571,917 of OX465281.1, read as the reverse complement.
TCGTACAACATCTTAGAGTTCAAACGTGAGGTTCATCGTCATTTTCTTCTACACCCTCCAGACCCCTCTAACCTTTCCTATTCTCCTCCATTCTTCAAACCAAGCTTACTACTAGACATTGCACCATAAACTGAAGGACATGACGGACTGGTAGTACAAAGGGTTACACCTAAGCTTGGTTTTTTCATAAAAAAAAAAAAAAATCGAAGGTCAAAGCCCATTGCTGAGCGAGTGCTGGCCGCCGATCCCAAGCCAAGCGCTGGCTACCGAGCGTTTCTTAATATTAAAGAATATTTTGTTATTATTGATTTATTTATTTTGAGTAATTATATAAAATAAAAAATATAAATAATATTAGTAATTATAAAAAATGTGTTTCCCGAAAAATTTTAAGATAAGTTTCACAACAATATTATTCACCTTTTTAATTTACCACATTTTTTTTAATTGCAATTTCTATTAGCCCAGTACAAAAAAGTTCAACTGGTAGTGAGCATTGGCTGTGCCCTGGCCCTGCGTTGGTAATGAGCACTGTAACACGCTCTGTTACAAGCGCAGGTTCAGCTCAGGTACTTTCGAAATTTGTGCACTGGCCTAGTTTAAATATTTAACAGTTGGGTTTTTACACTGGGCCAGCGCTAGGCCGTTTGCAACGGCTGGCATTCTACCGAAATTTCTCTCTCTATCTTCCGGCTAGAGCTGCTGTTCCACAATGTATACTAAAAATAGATTGTCGACAGTACAAAGGGACTTTCCCTAAGACTCTAGTCTGTCACAAAAATAAACAAAAAATAAAAATTGATATTTAGCCCTAAACTGACGCACCAGCTGGAGTCCACATCAAGTGCCTGCTGCAGTAACCTTAACATATTACTTTCTGTTTTACCTATTACAACGTCTTCTGCTTACGGAAAAATGCTGGTCATTAAATAGCTGTAGGAGTTCATAAATAACAAGGGACCATATATAATTGGAGATAAAACCTCACGATCGAATCGCAAAAAGTGTCGATCCAGAGTCGCAAAAAGTGCTAGGTAGACTTCGTCTGCTTAGAGCCCAACTTATACGAGGCAGTACATTTGTGCCTGTGGTGAATTGTATTTAGGCATGAATTGATTGTAAAATATAAATATACATTATGGAGGTATAGTTTTCTTAGCTTCTCTGAGACAGTTTAATCCATATTAGAGCCAAACTCGTAAAAAACGCTATTAGTCCATTCAAAACGCGGGGGGGGAGGGGGGGGTTGTGTTCCAAAATAACACCGTTAAGAAAATCGAACCCTAAAGGTTTTTGGGGTCGCTGATCACGAAAATCGAGGTCCCGCGGTCCTAAAATTAGGGCGTCACCCCTAAAAATGAAAAAAACACCCCTTTTTAGGGGGTTTTCGCGATTATTTCAGTAATAATGAAAACTAATGCGATGAAATGCACTTTTTTTAATTCTTATTTGCGAAGGTGGTTGATTTATACAAAATTAAGGCAAACTTAATGGTAAGGGGTACTCCTAAAGGGTTGAAACTACCCCTAAACTGGCGCAAAATGGCAAAAATTGAAAAAAAAATTTTTTTTTTTCAAGTTTATGCTTCAAATTCGATTGTGGACGTACTGTCAGACAAAAATAAATTATTTTCAACCCTTAAGGGGTTAAAAATACCCCAATATAATAAAAACAACTTAATATAAAAAAATTGCAAACATTTTTTTTGCTTTTTGTTTGAAATTTGGTTCAAAAGGTATTATCAGCAAATTAATTTTTTCAACTCTTAAGGGGGTAAAAGTACTCCCACATTAAAATTGTAATTGGAACAAATTGAAATTTATTGTTTTGCATTAAAATTTTATATTTGATGAAATATTATTAAAACATTTGCATTTTTGCATTTTTCCCATTTTTCGCCAATTTAGGGGTAGTTTCAACCCCTTTAGGAGTACCCCCTACCATTAAGTTCGCCTTAATTTAGTATAAATCAACCACCTTCGCAAATAAATATTTAAAAAAGTGCACTTCATCGCATTAGTTTTCATTATTACTGAAATAATCGCGAAAACCCCCTAAAAAGGGGTATTTTTGGCATTTTTAGGGGTGACGCCCTAATTTTAGGACCGCGGGACCTCGATTTTCGTGATCAGCGACCCCAAAAACCTTTAGGGTTCGATTTTCTTAACGGTGTTATTTTAAGACCGCGGGACCTCGATTTTCGTGATCAGCGACCCCAAAAACGTTTAGGGTTCGATTTTCTTAACGGTGTTATTTTGGAACACCATAACGCGCGTTTTGAATGGACTATATTCATTGATTTATTTATTTCTTTAATGTGCTTGTTTTTATTTTGACATTACAATAGCACCTCCCTTCATTTGAGGTATGACATGGTACTGGCTCAAAAGAAAAAAGTGAGTGTTTTTCGCCTTTCCACATGAACACCAAATTGTGCATTGCTGTCTCAATGGACTTTTTTTATTTTTTTATTTAAACTTAGGTTTCCCCCTTTATACTACCAGTCCGTTATGGTGCAATGTCTAGTAGTAATCTTAGCTCGAAAATAGGAAACAAATATGATAGGTTAAGGGTGTAGTCTGGAGGATCCATGAGAATGAGGCAATGTTGACTCTCCCTCTGTCAAAATGTATATTTTCTGAAAGTTTGATGCAAAATGATGTAGTTACCGATCAGTGTTTTTTTTTTCTTCAGAATTGTAGCTTATGTACGTACTTCAGAGACTTTAAACTATTGAGGATTAATTGGAAATTTTATTACGAAGAGACTGGTTTTTAGTTTACCCCTATCCGACTTATAGAACCGAAGATATTCACAGTTTGAGCTCGAAAACGCAAAAGACTTTAATTGTTTATGACGAAAGTAGCACAAGGTTTGCGAGGTTCAAAACTTAGGGATATTCTCCTGGTGATAACCCCCAACAGGATAAAATCATAATCTTGCTGTTACCAGACTATACATACATATCTCTTCCTTTGTTGACATTTTTTACTGTACTAGTGGTGGGAAAACGAATCCTGCGTAGTGCCTTTGCTTGCATCTCGAAAACTATTCGATATAAGTAAAGTAGTAAGTAAATTTTGAATTTGACATTTTTTCAGGTAGATTTGTCTTACGAACATATTTTACAATAACCAAAATTAATATAAAGCTGATAATGTAAGAGTTCTTTGAGAAAAACTGATTTTCGTAGCCTTTGACATTCTAAAAGTATCCGTCTGGTTAGGTTTATGGAGTTTTGAGAAATTAATTTTGACGACAACAAAGAGTGGGGTTTTTTAAAGAGGATTAGGCTTTTTGTATAAAGTTAATATAATAATAATAAGGGCTAATTGCATTTTTTCCGGGTCGTATTTGTTATCACTGTTTATAATGTTTGTGACATTTTTATGAAACATTCAATATTATTTGAAAAATAAACTTGCTGAGAACGTAAATATATAGCTTTACATTTACGGCACTAGATCAGCTAATATTTTATTAAGATCCATTATTAGATTCTCTTATATCCTATGACGCGAGGCCAGGACTGGATCCCGGTTGTAGAGCCGTTAAAGAAGAAGAATATCCTATGAATAAAGCTATTTTCATAGCACACCCACCAATTACCATAATGTCGTTAATCACGCCAGCCCAGAAATTTGCCCTTGAGTGCAAAAAATTATGAAGCTAAGTCCATGATGCCATTTCTTTCAAGTGCTATATATGTATTTCTTTAGTCCTATATGAACTAACAAACCTGGAACATCCCTTTAAGGAAACATGCCAAAGTGAACTTCTTAACTCGTAAGAAAACAGAAACGAATTACAACGGTCCTAGTCGATGTCCCTTCGATGTCGGTTCGTTTAGTGATGGTCAAATATATTTCGAAACAATAGAAACAGACGTCATAAACCACTACTCAGCAGAAAGAATCTGACGTATATAGTAGATTAGATTCATTAGTATTCCTTCCACACTTCATGTGGGTCAAAAGTATGAGAACCCATAAAGGACAGATGAGGTAAGCCAAATGGAACAGAAACGTAGGATTAATTTCTTTTGGCTGAAATCTTTCATCCTCCCCTATTTTCGAAGGGGTCAACTTCAGTGAGAGAAATCTTTGTGGTTTTAGACATTTGAGGGTATTTGGTTGATTTTTATTTATGGTTAACACCACTTTAGTCTGGGATAGTGTCGGGACCCGGTACGAAGATTAATATAATGAATGCCGGGTGTCAAGTGGGATACCATCAATGGGTGTAGTAAAAGAAACTTGTTTAACTTCCGGAAGTTGTGTCCGGGCTAGTGTTTGAAATACCACCCTTCAAAATAATTCTGCTACAATAAATTATGTACGGAGTTTTTAATCTTATATTAAACATTCTCAATCACGCGGATATAAAACACACTAATATGGAAATGGAAATTGAATTTATTGAAGGTAAACGAAGTCTTTTCAGAATCACATACCATTTTGGGATTTCATGAAATTACTGAATTTTTTTACTTTTCAGCAATTTTAATCGTGCTTAAGCAAACTTTTGTCATACCATGGAAAAAAAATTCGAGGAAATAACTCGCGAAATCTATCCTTACTCCTTACTAATATTATAAATGCGAAAGTAACTGTATCTGTCTGTCTGTTACGCTTTCACGCCTAAACCACTGGACCGATTTTGATGAAATTTGCTACAGACATAGTTTATACTTTGGAGACGGACATAGGCTACTTTTTATGGAGAAAAAAGGGTTGAAGGGGGTGAAATGGAGTTCAATAAGTTGTAAGGGGATTTTTTTTTCTTTACTTTTTTTCTATTGTATAAAAAGTAACTGACTGACAGAGAACGCACAACCTAAACCGCTAGAGCTAAAGGGCTGAAATTTTGACAGTGCATCCCTATAATGATGTGGACATCCACTAAGATTTTTCGAAATTCATCCCCTAAGGGGGTGTTTTTGTATCAAAAACCTCAGAAAATAAAGGAATTCATCGGACGCATTTGGCTTCTAATTGCCGAACACCTGAATAAAAGAGTATAAATTCAATTAGAACAATTAAATTTTATTTAATAACTTCAATCACTTATTACGTGAATTCAAAAGTTTCAATAATTCTGCAAATTAAAATGATTATATAATATAATTGTTAGGCTTAGTTAATTAATTTAGTTTGTTTAAAATTCAACAACAAAATAAATTCAATGAAAGAAAAGATATATTATATGTTATAAATTCAAATCGACGCAAAATGAAATTCACCCAAAATTTATTACACATCCTCAACAACGTTGTAAACTATAATTTGAATTCATCAGTGTTCACCTGATTCACCACCTCATCAACGTTGTAAGCTACAGTTATTAATTAAGCAATTATCGAATTGCTTAGAAATCTGTACAAAGTTGATCACTAAATTCGAAGAAAAATTTTTGAAATTGAAAAATAACGAGAAAAATTGTTAAGGAATTAAACTTCACCAAATCACCAAATAAAGCGAGAGAAAATATATATGTATGTATGAAAAGAATGAAATATATATGTATGTATGTATTTAGTATCAATGCTCTGAATAAGGTACTCACCTGATTTCTAAAGTTGGCCTTGAACTTGGTATTCTAGGGAGAGAAAACGGAACAAGGATTGATTTGTTGATGGTCGAGTCCCAACAACAAAGGAAAGGTTAATAACTTGTTGATGGTCGGTCCCAACAACAAGGAAAGTTAATAGTTTGTTTATGGTCGAGTTCCAAAAACAAACGGAATATTAGTAATTTTGTTGATAGTCGAGTCCCAACAACAAAAGGAAAAATTAGTAATTTGTTGATGGTCGAGTTCCAACAACAAGTTAAGAGTTCGTTAATGGTCGAGTCCCAAGAACAAAAGGAAAGGTTAATAATTTGTTGATGGTCGAGTCCCAACAATAAAAGGAAGGAAAAGGGAAGCAAATTAAAAATGCTTAGGTTCAAGCCAACTTACCTCGTTGATGATCTAGTACTAAGAGAGCGATCGCTTCGTGCGCAACAATTTTTATCAATTTGCTTGAATTCAATTCAAGTGGCGATACAAAGGAAAACCGTAACGTGATGTGATCTTGCTTCGATGATAGAAGTATGGATGCAATTTTATACGTATGCATGTGTTAGGTGATAGGTGTTACCAGAGTAAAATTTGAAGGAATATCGTAAATTTTAAGTGAATGTTCGATTAATAAACTTACATTTAGATTAGTAAATATTGATAATGTTGTGATGTGTTGCTGGTTAATTTCCAAGAACGCCAGATATGATAATGACTTATGTTGATGAGTGTTCACTGTACCCGAATGACTATGCTTCCTTTCATACGTGGTTCCAAGCCATGTGTAATTTGACCCTTTCTTTGTGAATTAATATTATCCATCTGAAATAAAAAAGCATTAAATACCCTAAAGGTGATTCGGTGATTGGACTTTGAGCGGACAACATTAAAAGGATAACCAAAGGAAATTCCTTGCTGTGAAAGAATTGAACATGGGGTTTATCCAAACCGCTAAAGCTATAGGGCTGAAATTTTGACAGTGCATCCCTATAATGGCGTGGACATCCACTATAAAGCGATTTTTCGAAATTCATCCCCTAAGGGGGTCAAATGGGGTTTACGCAAACCGCTGGAGCTATAGGGCTGAAATTTTGACAGTGCATCCCTATAATGGCGTGGACATCCACTGTAAAGCGATTTTTCAAAATTCATCCCCTAAGGGGGTGAAATAAGGTCAACTCAAAACCGCTGGAGCTATAAGGCTGAAATTTTGACAGTGCATCCCTATAATGACGTAGACATCCACTAAGAAGCGATTTTCGAGATTCATCCCCTAAGGGGTTGAAATGGGATCAACCCAAAACCTCTGGAGGTATAGGGCTGAAATTTCGACAGTGCGTCCCTATAATAGCGTGGACATCCACTAAAAAGCGTTTTTTCGAAATTCATCCCCTAAGGGGGTGAAATGGAGTCAACCCAAAACCGCTGGAAGTACAGGGCTGAAATTTTGACAGTGCATCCCTATAATGACGTAGTCATCCACAAAAAAGCGATTTTTCAAAATTCATTCCCTAAGGTGTTGAAATGCGGTTTATCCAAACCGCTAAAGTTATAGGGCTGAAATTTTGACAGTGCATCCCTATAATGGCGTGGACATCCACTGCTTTTTGAAATTCAACCCCTAAGAGGGTGAAATGGGGTTTACCCAAACCGCTGGAGCTATAGGGCTGAAATTTTGACAGTGCATCGCTATAATCACGTGGACATCCACTAAGAAGCGATTTTGCGAAATTCATTGCCTAAGATGGTGAAATGGGGTTAACCCACACTGCTGAAGCTGAAGGGCTTTAATTTTGACCGTGCATCACTATACCCGTATTTCTGCTGCTTACTACATTATCATATGAGCAACTGTTAAGGAGATATTAAAAAAAATGGCGTTATCAATTATTTCAGGCACGTGAAGTGCGAACTTTGGAGTTGGATTACTCGCAAACTATACAAGCGAATAAGGGCTTATTCTAAAGGTAATCACTAGCATTATAAGTTTGGTAATCGGCATTAACCCACCTAAATTAATATCTACGAGTTAATCGCAAAAAACTGCATTCAACCTCAACCACCCGAACAAGTTCGAACTTTGAGCGGCTATAGGTTAGGTTAGGTTGAAATGGCTGCCCCCACCAGGGAGCCCACTTAGGCATGCCATTGGGTCCATTGTGATGCCATTCTGGTATTGGGGCATAGTTCAGGCCATTTCAAGCCATTTCGAGCTTTTAATAAAGCGACAGAGTCTAGAGACACCAATATTTTGCAGCTCGCTCAATCCATCAATCCATTCGGGTTAAGTGGGGTTTCCTTTCCACTTCGGTTCCCTGTCTAGCAAGCTCATCTGCCCTACAGTTTCCCCTAATCCCACTGTGTCCAGGAACCCAACACAGTGTTATATCAAACTGAGTGGCAGTCTCACACAGAGACCTGCGGCAGTGCCCTCGTGACCGCAGAGGGTTCAACATTGTTGAAAGCACCTTTAATATCTAAGAAAGCAGCCAACGTGAATTCCTTGAATTCAAGGGATCTTTCAATGACCGCTACCAAAGAGTGGAGAGCAGTGTCTACTGATTTGCCTTTCGTGTAGGCATGCTGCGAGGGAGAAAGCAGTTTTTTATCAATGCTTTGCTTAACATGGATCTCCACAAGTCTTTCTAGTATCTTGAGGAGAAAGGATGTGAGACATATAGGTCTCAAGTCTTTTGAATTGTGGTAGGAGATTTTACCCGCTTTCGGAATGAAAGCTACCTTCGCTACTCTCCAGGATGTTGGAATGTAGCTTAGGCTAAGGGAGCTCCTATAGATGGCTGCGAGCCAATTCAGAATTAGGTCACTGACTTTCTGAATTTCAATGGGATAAATTCCATCTGGTCCCGGTGTTTTATAAGGCATGAAACCTTCTATGGACCACAGGAGTAAATCCCTGTTTATCAATCTGTCGATGGTGCCTAAATTATGTGTGCTAGCTGGGCCCTCAAAACCTGTTTCTGCAGATGCAGCAAGAGATGTTGAGCCAGGAATGTGAGTATCGAGTAGGAGTTTCAATGACTCCTGACTGCTTGTGGTCCATGTACCGTCTGCTTGTTGCAGCATTTCTTGGCACATTGGGCTTTTCGAGAGAACTTTTCTCATTCTTGCGGCATCCGAAAAACCTTCTATTGTCGCACAAAAGGTTTTCCAGGATTCCCTTTTTGAGTTTCGTAGTTCATATTTGAACTCCCTGAGACGACTTTTGTAGTTGTCCCAGTCCGAAGCCAAATTAGACCATTTGGCCTTATTGAAGGCCTTTCTGCTTTCAGACCTTAGTTTGAGAAGTCTGCTGTTCCACCAAGGGGGTTTGGTTTTACCCCCATATTTCCTAATGGGACAGGCTGTTTCTAATGCGTTATTCAGGAGGTTACTGAGATTTGTCACTTGACGTTCGAGATCTTCAGCATTCGAAGGGTGGGTGGGAACATCCTCAGGGAGGGATCTTTCCACTACTTGTCTGTATATGACCCAGTCTGTGTTCCGGACATTCCTGTAACCAGGGGCCTTCTTCACAGTTGAGCACATATTGATATTAAAAAGGATGACTCTGTGGTCAGAAAAGGAGTGTTCACTGGATACTCTCCAGTTTTCCACACGGTTGAGCAGATCTGGGGAAATAAGAGTAATATCCAAGACTTCTTGTCTTACCCTTGTGATGAACGTGCGTTCATTTCCCCTATTGCATAGCAAGAGATTGTGTTGAAGTAATAAATCAAAAAGCAACTCACCTCTTATATTTGTATCAGAGCTGTTCCAAACAGTGTTGTGAGCATTCGCATCACATCCAACGATGACTAGCCGCTTCTTTTGCGGCAACAAAGAGACTGGAGCTGTCCAAATTTCCCCCATATGGTAGGTAGACAGATCCAATCCACGTAGGCCTACCGCCTTTCCTGTTGTCCAAGCAGGCCAGTACATTATCAGCATTGCTAAATTTAGGCAACATAAAAGCGTTAAGGTCATTTTTAACATTTAAACAGGTTCTTGGCTTACCTCCCCCATTTCTGGGATACAGCAACCTGTATTTAGGAGTCCTGATTGAGCGGCCATAACTTTGAGCCAAATTAACTTACAGACCTCGTTAAGAGCTCATTTTGTAGATAATTTTATTCCCTAATGACTTTGTATTGATTGGAGTTAAATGAAGCTTTTGTCTGAGCTTTTAAACATTTTTAAGAGCTTAGCTGGGGAACATGCGCGGGATGTCACGACGTTCGAAAACAACTATACATATGACTGCAGCTCTTCTTCAATTTCATCGACGGTTTCGGTATTCCTCGACCCAGGATAACATATCCGATAACTGCGACGAGAAGAGTTACAGTTTCTTGGGTCATGTTTCGCCGGTTAAAGCGCAATAGATTTCGTTATTCGATAACCGTTTCCCTTCCGGGATCTCGACACCAGAATGTAAAAAAATAGTTAATAATCTGCCGAGAAAAAACGGAAATAGAATATACTGCAAGTGATTTAGGAATAGGGCAAGTGTTTTCGCCCTATGTCCCATGAGGAATTAAAGGATCGCAATGATGATTTAGGAATTCTTTATTGTACGGTAGTTAAATATGAACTGACCTTTGTATGTAGAAATTTGTCTACTTTGAAGGAGTGGATAGCAGGAAAGCGGGATCCTTTTTCCGCAATACTTGAGGAAAATAGAAGGGGAATAAAAAAGGGGTCGTTTACATCAGTTAGGCACGGTGTTAGCCGTTGAAATTTCCCACACTCTCAAACTCTTGTGCAAAAATAGCGTACTCCTTCCTCTATAATATCTTTGTGGAAATTTTAGAAATAAAAGCTTTCAAATATAAATAAAAATGAAATGTCTTTTTGGGACGTTAACGGCTTTAGTCAACACACTCAACAAATTCTCCCATTTTCCCTATCTCTGGATCGTGACATATAACGACTTTTCTTATTCTCTCTTTCCCAGTGCGGATCTTCCGCACGTTTCCCCGGGATGGAAATATACTTAATCGTCCAAAATAATCCCCCAACCGTGAAAAATTCCTCTCAAAGTGCGCAAAGATGGAGAGCGTGGAGATGCAAAGCCACGATACAAAAATTTTTCTTTTGTTTTTTAATATGCGTGGGCACTTCAACTAGATTTCCTTTCAGTGATATCTTTATAAATGTTCTGAGTCAGTATTCCCGAACTCATGTAACATCCAGTATATCCGAACTCATGCATCCTTGAGACTCCCATTAACTTATCCTAGACTTCTCTTAGATTTTTAGATAAAAACTGGCTAAAAGTCGTCAACAATTATCGAAATTAGAACACAACACGAGAATATCTTTTTTCGATGATAGAAGCCAATTTCAGTGATTTCGTGATTTCCAAAATTAAGCGTATGAAAAATGTCCATACATTGACGGTAGATTCAAATATACAGCTACAAAGTATTTTTCCACAGAGTGTAGTCGTCCTATTAAAAAAGCACATAAAAAGATTTGTTTTTATTGATACATTTCCCTTTACTTAAATTTTAATGTTCGTCGTATATAACCACCAATCCACTAAAAGGGTTAATCTAAGAAGCAATGAAATTAAGTGTAAAGTTTACCTTATTTTAAATAGCAGAATAAAAACTTTTCTTAAATTATTAAGATTAAGTTGAAACATAAAAAAATAAATACATATTAAGGTTTAGTTTTTTGCGTGATTATATAAATTTCTATAAAAAGCTATTATTAGGGAGTCAGCTTTTATCGCACCTACTTAGAGCAAAAATCTAGTCACCTGCAGTGATATTTTTCATTTTACCACAAAATTTGGTTCTTTCTTTAAAAGAACTTAAAAAGGTCCTTGACTTCTTTCTAAATTATATTCATTAAAAAATTATGACCTTCAAACGACATGAATATAACATTTACCCCTGCGCTCAAATTCTTTACAGTCTAAATGTAAAAAAGGATGAGCGCAAATGAAAAATAACATTTCTTTAACATAAAAACTAATGACGTGGGAAGTGATAATTTTTTACGTAAGGTCACAAATTTGTGAAAATTTTTATCATTAAGCGAAAATGCCAAAAATAAAGGCAACATTTCATCGTTATCTTTAATAAATATTCTATTCAAGGGAAGCCTCAGCCACACACTTTATGCCATCATCTGTAAGATGAATACAAAACAAAACATCCCCCACATCCACAGTTATTTATTAGAAAGACTTCTGTAATTATCCTTGCTCCTTAGAACGACATCAAAATAAAGTACTTGACACGTTCATTCAGTTCATTGTTTCTGCTCAAAATGAGGGCAAGTTTTAATTGAGCACTAAATGACAGTGGCAGGGAGCGTGAGTGTACACAGAAGAAATTGCCCCAGATACCAATTACGTTGAATTGCAGCCACCCCCAAACAAACTTGGGATATTTTGAGGTTTCCAACTCGATTCTAAGATGAAAACTTAGTCGAATCGGGATGCTACTCTTGTCGGGGTGATAACAGGAGACATGAGGTCTACGACATTTTCTTAAGAACTCAGCTTAATATGGTGAGTTATGGCATTGTCCTCCTTCTGTCTTCTTCTTGTATTGGCAAATAGGATCCTTGTGTTCTTTTTTATTGTTCCCATGGAAAACTTTAAATAAAGCAAACCAGCAATCGGAGCCTAAAGCTAGAAACACTTCGAAACTTGTTGCGTCGTTGAGGATTAATAAGGACCTCGAGGCTATTGCCTATTAAATATTTCATGTTTTTTGTTCTTGCTGTTTTTTTTTTTTTGAGGATAACGAACAAAGTTTCAATTACAAAATCGTGATTTTTTGCTGAGAGTTTTCTTTGCTTAAGTTTTAATGAACCAGGAACTGAATAATGAAACGCAACTTCTCATTGCTTCTTTTACCAACTTGAAGGATTTTAATTTGTTATGAACAAGTACTATAACGCTTTTAATTAACGCACACATATTGCGTTAAGGTCTGGACATATAACCTAAGCGAAATAAAAACGAACCGACAACGAAACGAGTCATTAAACAAATTAGATATATCGGAAAACACAAGTTACAAAATGTGTAATGTGTAATGATCTTTAGGCTAACTTACTTACACCTCTAGAACTGGTAATCAGTCCTGGGTTTCCAGCTCCACTGGTCTACGACGCATTGACAATTTCTAAATTCTCGGCACCCTGGTCTGCGGGAGGGAGATTGGTCTACCTAGCCGTCGCATTGGATCATATAAAAACTCTATCAGATCATTCCAGAATCTGCCAAATCACATTTCTTCATATACACCAATAACTCTCCAACGGGCTTTCTTCCCAAACGCGGTTAATAAGGAGCCAAGGTTTTTGTGAGGATTCAATAGGTACTAATAAGACCATCAGATTTTATGTCAATAAATTGGATGTTATAGCTTGGATTTGTGGTCTTTAGGCTTTGTTGACTTTTAGCAGCTGTGCAAGTATCTGTCTGTCACATAAAAGTCTGTCTAGTCTGTCACATAAAAAAAAGTATATCCTGTTCCGTGCTGTTATGCTGGAAATTGCATCATTGGAACGAGCAGGGGTATGCGCAAGGGCATCCCGTTCACATACAGTTGCTGTTAATATATAACCTAAAACTGCTGCCAGCCTTCTGATTCCAGATAATTCTAAGAAGTTTTCTATATTTTGTGCGAATAATGATTATTTTCTGGCAATTGTGAAGGAAAGCTTAACTTAGATAAACGAAGGGAATTGCTTAAACGAGCAGGCCGTTGTTTTAAATGTCTTCGAAAGGGAAATATTTCACATATAACTGCGCTGCAAGAAATGACGTTGTCTTAAATGTAATGATAGTCACATGTGCGCCTTGTATATCCCTCCATATTCTAGGAACCAAGAGCAAGTATCATTGAAGGAGAAGGGCAAGTTTCAGATAATCCAGTAGCAACAAATCACAACCACCAGCTCGAAAATTTATTTACAACCTGCATTTTCTTTTGCTTTATCATCACCAACAACCATACATTCTGGGGTGGTAGCACAAAAGTTGTTTCAATCGACCTCTTCATACAAAAATTCAACATTTTTGTATGGAGAGGTCGATTGAAACAACTTACGTGCTACCACATCAGGCCTATTCTGAATTCCGCTGGAAAAAATCACATGTACATACTACGTTTATAAGCGTAGTTTTGCTCTCGGAATTTCAATCCGAAGGGAAACTCCCGATGCGTTTATAAGCAATGAGAGTGAAAGCCCAAAATATTTTCTGGTTTGAGATGACAGATCCCATCTCAAATTGGAAATGGCTGCAGCAAACGCGAATTTAGAAGCAATGCTTAATTTAGAGAGAATATTGAACATAGAAACAGTTTTGTCTTCGAGGCGTGATTTTGGAGGAAAATTGCTTTATATAAAAAAAACGCTTTGACAATTGGTGCCAAAATATCATAAAAACTACTATTGCGACAGATATGCTGGAGAATGTCAAAAACGACATTCATGTATGTATACTTACATTGGAAGGATTAACGCCATATTTGAAGCCTTCTGAAGTGTCTGTGAGAAAACCATTAGCAGCTAATAAAATAGTCGCAACAGCGATATTTAAACTACAAGCAAGCACGACGTTGGTATTGCTTTTGGTGTTCACAAAAGCACAGTGGAAAAGTGCCTATATCCCGTATGTAACGCCATCAACGAAGTGTTTTTGCCGGACTACATAGCAATTCCAACGGAAAATTAAGCTCCAAGCATTGCTGCAATGTTCGAACGGCAACAAAATTTGGGCCTATATAAGTGAGTATAGGCGGGACGCCTATTCCTATTACTCCCCCCGGAATTGGCTTTCAATTATTCTTCAGGCTGTTGTTGGACCAACGTATTTGTTCTGTGATATAAGTGTTCGCCATCCAGGAAGTGTTCACCATGCGACGGTATTAAAGGACATAAATATTTAAAAACAACAAAGCTGTGCTGCCAAAAATATTTCAAGAAATCGAGACACGCAAAATACCAGGTGTTAAAGGAGGGATTAGTTTATCCCTACTGATTGTGCTCAGGGCGATGCGCCGTGACCTGATGTTAATGAGTAGATATCAACCGGCACTTAAACCGAGATATCTTCGTAGAGAGTAGAGGAGTTGCGATGATTCGATATCAAACGGCACTTGAACCGAGATATCTTCGTAGAGAGTAGAAGAGTTGCGATGATACGATATCAAACGGCACTTAAACCGAGATATCTTCGACGACAAGTAAATAAAACACCTTTCTTGGTTGTTAAATTTCAACTCCGATTTATTCATTGATTTTAATCGATTTTTATACAATTTTTATTTCAACAAAAAAAAAGAACAATTTTAAAATGAAAACAAACATTGGTGAAAAAGTCCACTCAGCAAACCCGGCCATTGACATTACCGGTGAATGAATTATTATAAAATTGCAAGCTTAGCATTTCACAATTAACTTGGATAAAATTACCTAATACAATGACCTCAGCTTTGCAGAGTGGATTTTTATGATTAACCTAATTATGATTTTTTATGATTAACCTAATTATGTGAATATAACTCTGACTGTGGCAAATTCCACAGCGATCGTTAACATCCTCCCCCCGTTGCATATTAATGCAAAATCAAAAATAAACATAATCTTTTAAAGATAACAAGTGACTTAATTTATTAAACGTGGACCGTGAAATCTGGACTGGAGTGTTGTCTGGGACGAGGCACCGGTTTCTTCTTACACCTAGTGTGATAATGTCGTCGCCACACAGCATAGGCAATTATTGTGACGTCAAGAAATAATGATAGATAACCAACTGCAAATTGGTGCACTGTATGACCCTCAGATCCTTTTGGCAGCTCCTTGAGTTTTTATTCATTGATGAGTTCTTGTAGGGCTATCAACTCTTGTAGTTGTGGTTTATACTCATCGTCTTCCATGAGAATTGATGACAACGTATCTGGTGCCAATATTTCCGGGAACTGGCCAAAACTCGAATACGATGTCGAAAAATTGCTCCAATAAAGGTGATGTCCTTTAAGCGTGACGAGATCATGCTTTATCATACAATTTGGCTCCAACTTTAGTAATCCTGAGCCTTCTAATGTTAATGGTAATATTTCCCTGTTGCAAATGGTGTTAACTCTTCTCGGCGCATTTACAGCATATACACACTGGTTCGGGTGATGAAGCTGAATCCATATGTGGCTGGTTTTTATTTTCGTTAGTTCGCAGGCTCCTTGTGTAGAATTATTAAGAAAGTTGAGTTCACATGAGCAAAGCTCGGAATCCTTATGATATATGGGCTGGGAGGATGGGCACAGGTACCCTTGTTTACATAGTTGTTTTGCAGGCTATTAAATCATTTTCTGTCATTGGAGAGTATTGATCCCGGTGTAAATTAATTGCCAAATAGGGCGTGCATGGACTTATTTCCAAAAGTGTGTCATTTACCGACGCGGGAATCGGAATGATCCTAGAGTTCAAATCTATGGTCCTGGCCTACCAGCGGTATGCTACGTGATTGTTACTAATGCACGGCGTGATTGTTACTAATGCCACCTTCCGCTGACATTAATTTGTATAGTTGCGTAAGATCGTTTTAGCTGACTGGTAGGTAAATTCATGTCGGCAAGTGTTCCTTGACCTTCGTCAGCTCCTGCTTTAGTTGGGTTGGAGATAGTAGCAATGCGTGGCCGTGGAGTTGGCCATGATGTATGTCTGTTAGTGCGTCAATTATTGACGCTTGTATCCGATGAAGATTGAAAGCCATAATTGTCATTTGAAGTGCGAGTGACGTTAGCAGTTGGAATATTCTTATTTGTTGACCTTTTTCTCCGTCGTCATTTATTCTGTGGATGATTTGGGTTATTTGATTTGAAAGTGCTCCAAATGTTTTTTGCGTTTTCAGCTGATCTCGTTTCATTGGTGGTTTTTTAGAAGGGCTAGTAGATGATCTTCGTTTTCCTTTGTTGCACTAATGGTGCGAGACATTTTTTCAGCGTATTCTGAATCCAGTACTCCGAATAGTGCATTTGCTACGCTTCCTACTACGTCGAAGGCCCCCCTCTTGGTCCTTTTGACAAACATACTGTTTCCTAGTCGTAATTCTTCTTCCGTATGTTCGAACATATTGATGATGTGATTGCATGTGCTCTTTTA
Organism: Thereva unica; assembly: GCA_949987705.1. Classification (NCBI taxonomy): domain Eukaryota; kingdom Metazoa; phylum Arthropoda; class Insecta; order Diptera; family Therevidae; genus Thereva; species Thereva unica. The sequence goes on along the minus strand of OX465281.1, from coordinate 158,555,228 downwards.
TTGTAATTGCTGGCATAATAGGCTAGTGCAAATACGATTTAAATGCTTCAAAACAAAAAAAAAATTAATAGCAGGCAAGGCTCAGCAGTTAAATGTGGTCAAGGCTATAACTAAGAGAAAACAAAACTTTTAAACACGAAAAAGGGGGAAATCTTAAAATGGGGATGCTATTTAGGGGTTGAAAACGGTTTTTTGTGATTTGCGGTGAAACATGACCTCCTAGTGGAAAACGCTTCATGCAAAAGCTGTAGATAATACAAAAATCTATAACTTTTGTATATAACGTATTTTGACATAACCTCAAATTCTATAAGAAAATGGCGGAAAACCGATTTTTCAGTTTTTGATTTTTTTCTCACGTAAAATTAATTCAATTTAAATGAAAATTTGTAAGAATATACATTGTATTGTGTTAAATAAGCATGATTTTTTCTTGGTTTCAAAAACGAATGGTTTCCTAGATATTGACATTTTTCGAAAAAAATACCCTAATTTTGCAAGGACAACTTTATTGGTGTTTTTTCGGATTTCGATGTTCAAATAAGTGCTCAATTAACCGTTGAAATGTCTACTTTCAAATGGTCTGTATAGGTTAATACTTTATTCTTCATTAAGAAGTTATGGATGCGGAAATTGCCTTCGAATATAAATATCGCACTGATGGCTTCCGGGAAACAGAATATTCAAGATTTGATTTTGTTAGCAGATAAGATTTTTGAAGTGTCTAAATTTCAATTTGTTTCTGCAATTAGTAACAATTCAGCAAATCCATTCCTTAATAAAGAAGATTTCATAAATAATATGGATGTTAAAAAGAGAATAAATTTATTAGAAGATAAAATTGAAGATTTAGCAAATTAAATTAAGAGACTTACGATTAATAAAAAGGATAATTTCCAACATAGATATAGGTCAAGAAGCAGAAATCGTTCAAATAATAAACATAAGGAAAATAATAAACCTTTGTGCTGGTTTCACTTTAAATTTGGAGATAATGCAAAAAGATGTGTTAAACCATGTAATTATAATAATTCAAAAAACTAAGTATCCCTTCAGCGTGTTGTAGAAATGTTGTTCCAGGAAAGTCCGACTCTTTGTTTTTGATAGAGAAAATAAATTCAAGTTTCTAATAGATACAGGGGCGCAATTATCTGTTATTCCTAATGTTTATTTTGGCAAATACAAAAAAGATCCTAATTTTATTCTTTCAGCAGCTAATGGATCGACGATTAACGGAACTAAACTTTTGAAACTAGATTTCGGATTTAGGAGAGATTTAACATTTCCATTTATAGTGGCAAGTGTCAATAAACCTATCATTGGCGCAGATTTCCTTACGCAATTCTGGTAGATCTTAAAAAGAAACGTTTAATTGACGGCGATACAAAGTTAAGTGTTAATGGAATTATGATTAAGGCAGACAGTCCATCACTCAGGCATTGTTCCTTTGATAGTGGATATGGCAAAATTTTATCAAAATTTCCCTCACTAACCCAGCCTCCACGTTATGACTTACCAGTCCCAACATAGTACATTCTGTCCAAACAAAAGGTCAGTTACCTTTTTCAAGACCTAGAAGACTTGATAGCAATAAATTTAAAATATCCAAATTGGAATTCGAACATATGATCAAGTTAGGTTTATGTAGAGCATCCTCTTCCTCAGTTTCTTCGGCATTGCTGCACTGGCGACCTTGCGGCGATTATAGGAGACTTAATCAAGTCTTTTCCCAAATGCGTTGAGGTTCCTGCTAAAATTTCCGTGGATCGGTAGAAGTCCGATGATTTTCTGTCTCCCATCTCTGAGTTGCATAATAGCTGCTCCAACTTCTTCTCTTCAGATTCCGTGAATAGTTGTATCAAGGTTGATTTTAGAGCTTCGTACTTGCCTTCCTGAGGTGAGTTCTGTATGCAATCTATAAAACATTCATTATTATTTCTAAGGGCAGTGCTTGGATGACATGTTCATATTTCGTATCATCCAATCTAATTCCCTTAGAGATTGGCTCTCCACTAAAACAAACCATGCTTCTGGACAAGGTGACCAAAAGGTTGGTAATTTTACTGAACTAGCGTTAATTTAATCACCGACAGAAACATCTTCATAGTTTTGTACACTCATTATTATTACACTAAATAAGCACTAACGTAACAAATAAAAAGAATTAACTTAAAATAAAATTAACTTCCCTTATTTATTTTTTAAAAAAAAAAGGTCTTTCTTCTTTTCTTTAAAAATCTTCTTCCTTTCTATTTCTTTCTTAAAATGTTCTTTTTATTTCTTTCTTCTTAAAAAAATATTCGACGCATCGAAAACCACTCTCAATTTAGTGGTGCTGCTATCAGGTTTTAGAACGCAGTGGTGAGGTAGGAAATAGTGTTGTGATGGAATGGTTGCTAAATTTACTTCCTTCATGTGGCCAAGCTTCAAATACTCGTGCATAAAATCAGTGTACTGAATCCTCAAATTGGGATCCCTTGAGAGTCTTCTCTCAATGGCAAAAAATCTGTTGATTGCTATCTGTTTTGAGTCGCCTAGACATGCGGGATTTTCTGCAAATGGCAATGAGACTATAAATCGACCATTGTCATGTCGTTGGACAGTTTCATTGAAAAGGGCCTCACATCGTTTTTCTGACACTGTCAGATTTGGTTCGATGTTACCAATATCTTCCAACTTTAAAATTTTTCTATCAGTCTACTTGTGGTTTACTCAGCTTCGGTATAAGCAATATTGCACGTGGCGGTTTCTAGTGCAGCCTCTCCAATCTGTCCTGTAACGATCCATCCGAAAACTGTGCTTTGTAATGTAGGTAGGTTGTCAGCTAAGCTTATTTGTCCAACTGCCAGGAATTCAGTAAAATATTCGGCTCCTAATAATACATCAATTCTCCCTCGGGTATTGAAGTTAGGATCAGCCTGTGTAATATTTTTTGGTATTGCCCAGTTGTCAATATTAAAATGTTGGGCTGGTTGTGGAGAAATGATCTCGGGAAGAACGAACGCCTCTAGCCGTGTAGAATATCCATTTACTTTAGATAGTAATCTTACATTGATTCGTCGATTGGATTTTTGTTTCACTTGATTAATGCCCCGAATGGTCATTTTATCTGAGTTGGTTGCCGCCTTCAGCCGATTGGTCATCCTCTCAGTGATTACATTCACCTGGGATCCATTGTCTAAGATTGCCCGGCTCTCTACTTCGTTGCCTTCATTCGTCACTATTTTCACCATGGCTGTGCTCAAAAATACGTATTTCCGAGCTTTATACTCGTCTAATGCTGCTAGTCTAACTGGATTAGCATCAGCACTTGTGTTGCTACCTTCGTTCGTGGCACCTCTTGAAGAGCCTGGATTTACTGCTACGTCAGTCTTGCGTCCTTCTGGTTTTTTTTGAGCCTGTAGCAATGTATTGTGTTTTTGATTACATTTAAAACAGGACCGGAATGAGTAATTGGATGCACTGTGTCCAGATTTGAGACAATTGATGCACAAACCATATTTTTTCACGAGATTCAGCCGTTCCTTGGAATCTAGGTTTCTGAATACCTTGCAGAAGTACAGGGGATGCTTGTACTTGCATAAAATGCAGGTGGCTTGTTGCTCTGTTGAGAGAGCCAAGGTCAATGACTTAGTTAGTTTATTAGTATGGGCAAAAGTAACGGGTCCCAGCCTTCCACTTTTGTTTTCAGGTTTTGTAGTCCCAGGAGACATTCCTTGGTGGTGTCATGGAATGCCTTAAGGTCGGTCGCTGAAGGATGATTGTGGCTTGGCTGTGCCAGCAGCTTGTTTACTAAGGCTGAAACCAATAGTCTGTTGTTGTTGTATCTGTCTTGTAGGATTTGCCAAGCAGTATTATAATTTTCTTGGGACACAGTGAAATGTCTCAATAATCTTTCGGCCTCCCCGGCTAGGTTTGTCTTGAGGTACCACATTTTCTTGCAACTGGATATATCTTGACAATGAACCAATTGTAGGAAGAGGTCGTTGAATTGTCGCCATTTGGCATAGTCTCCGTCGAATTTAGGCAAGGTTATTTTTGGTAAGCTTGGAACTACACTAGTTGTGTTCAATGGAGTGATTTGGTTCGAGGTCTCCGATGAATAACCTTCAAGCCTTGAGGAAATAGTACTATCAAGTGCTGAATTTTCTGTTCAAGATCAAAGAAGCTCTGATTGTTGTAGTCCCACTCTGTTGGATTTTCGTATTCTTCTACTTGATGAAACTGTTGATTATTGACCGTAAGCTGATACCGGTAGTATGTTTTTCCTTGGTTCTCTGTTGAGGTGGCTTTCATAATTCTGTTGAGCACTTCAATGGCACGTTTTTGACCTCTTATGGCTTTAAATAATGTGTCCTCATCGATTTTCATCATTTGTCTTGAGGAAGCCCTTGATTATTGTGGTGGACTATCCTGTGGAGTCTTGGATGACTATGCTGTGCCTGGTAAGTTTTCATCAGATTGCTCGTGTAAATGCGCTGCTTCGGAATCTGTATTATTGTACAGTTCTCAATGGCTAATAATTCATCAATCCTTTTGGAAAAGTATCCAACATATTGATCAACTACTGCCTTGATTTTGTTGTAATAATCGTCCGTGAAGTATTTGTGGCTTAAATTTTCCTGTGGCAGAGTTTTCATTTCCACGTCGTTTGCTTCAAAGGGAACCCAAGCTTCTTGAAGTCGGCGAATCCGTTCCTCATAGTAAGCGGACGTCTTTCTGGCTGTAGAATCCTTCCTGTAATTCTTGACGATTCTCTGGATGTCTTTTCCAATCTTCGATTAATGATGGGCGAGTTCCTCCAGGCGGGTCATTTTGGCAGTCATCTCGTCGTGCTCCTTTCAGGTAGGCTCCAGCTATTCGTATACGTTAATTGTTGTAGGTTGGTGATCGAGTGCTGCACCCGATCACGTCGGGGTCACCAAAATGTTAAAGCAGGGATTAGTTTATCCCTACTAATTGTGGTCAGGGCGATGCGCCGTGACCTGATGTTAATGAGTAGATATCAACCGGCACTTAAACCGAGATATCTTCGTTAAGAGTAGAGGAGTTGCGATGATTCGATATCAAACGGCACTTGAACCGAGATATCTTCGTAGAGAGTAGAGGAGTTGCGATGATACGATATCAAACGGCACTTAAACCGAGATATCTTCGATGACAAGTAAATAAATCACTTTTCTTGGTTGTTAAATTTCAACTCCGATTTATTCATTGATTTTAATCGATTTATATACAATTTTTTTTTTTTTCAACAAAAACAAAAAACACTTCTAAAATGAAGACAAGCATTGTTGAAAAAGTCCACTCAGCAAACCCGGCCATTGACATTACCGGTGAATGAATTATTATAAAAATGCAAGCTTAGCATTTCACAATTAACTTGGATAAAATTGCATTTCGAATAATAATGCAATAACCTCAGATTTGCAGAGTGGATTTTTAACATTATGATTAACCTAATTATGTGAATAAAACTCTGACTGTGGCAAATTCCACAGCGGACGTTAACACCAGGATTTATTATAGGAGACGCGGGGGGCTATTCTCTGTTGCCTTGGCTCATCAAAAGATCGATGCCGCGATGTCAAAGTCGCGAAAATAACGATGGGAGTAGGTAGACTAAAAATATCGCGGGTAGGTTGTGGCAGTTCCTTCCTCCCCGACTAGAGCTGCTGTTCACATAAAAAAACCCTGCTGAACTACTTTCACCAAATTATTTAACATGTCATTGAAATAAAAAATAATAAAAAAAATGCGATTAAAAATAGATTTGTTCATAAAAATAACAGTCCAGTCAAATAAGGGGTTTACCTCGGAATTCGAGGTAATAAGCTGAAAATTGGTATGAACTTTTGTTTGGCATTCTATATGATTTGTCAAAGGTCTCATATAATCTCGTGCCTTGAGATATTAGAGGTCAAAGGTCACAAAAATCAGTTTTTCGTGAATATCTCGTAAGTTATCGAGTTAAGGTAAATTTTGGTTGAGTAAAGTTTGTTCATTAGTTAAATTTGCATAAAAATGTCCTATATTGAATTTAAGCAGAATCAATAGTTTTCGAGATAAGGCGCTGAGAAAACTCGGACATCGTGCTGCATTCGTTTCCTCACCACCTTTTAAGTAGAAGTCAAGCAGCGTTTTTACATGGTATCCCAGTAGGCCTAGTCCATAGGTTACAAGGTATGAAATAATTTTGTTGACTATCTGTCTATCTCTTCTAATTTCACTTCTTGCATATTGTCATCTTCATCAACATTCATCTCAGAGGAAAATAACGAAGTGTGTCGGCGTCACCTCGTCCAGCTCAGGCTCAATAGTTGTACCCTCGGACATCGAATTGAGACACGGCGGGGTCCGACCAGAGCCATACGAAAGGGATCATTGTTATCCTACTATTCTGCATGTTACTTACATATACCTCTAAAAAAATGCAACTGGAAATTTTCCAGCGGGGTTCTCTTTATTTTAGGGTTACAAATACACTATACTTAATAATATTATTCTTATTTGTTTGATAATTTTTACTTTTTTCAAGTAATTGAAAAGTAACGAGGAGACATACAAGTGAATGCAGAAAAGTAAGTTTGCAATGTTTGATTGCGTATGGCTCTTGTCAGAACCCGCCGTATCTCAATTCGATGTTCGAGTATAAAACCATTGAACCTGAGTTGAACGATGATAATGCCGACCATATTTCATTATTTTCTTCTGAGATTATTGTAGATGAAGATGACAGTATGGAAGAAGTGGAAATAGAAGAGATAGAGGGATAAAGGACAAACTTTTACCTTTGACCTACAACATAAATCATGTTTTATCTACCTAGCAACTTCTTAAACATTAATAAAAATCAAAGTAGAATCTGAAAACTTCATAAAACATAATAAAAATTAGTTAACAATAGAAGCAAATTTGTTGCTAGAGCTGGTCGCACTAGTGCTCGTCGTTGCGGTTAATGTTTTGCGAAGCAATTCGTCCGTGGTGAAGAAATCGAAAAATACCGGAAAATACCCTTCAAGTCTTCTCGGAAGTTGTTTTTGGATTTCCAACTCATGTTGCCTCTGCTTCTCGAACTCTTCTTTCCAAAAATCGTGGCTCTTCTCCATAAGTTGCTCCTCGATGGCTAGCGCTTTTGCGCTCTTTTTCAACTGTGGCCTTCTGGAAGAAGAGGAACTTGACATCTCAGCTTGCGGTTCTTCACTTGGAATTGACCCATTTTCGATACCACCCCCTCCGCGACTATAATCAGCCGCGAGTCATAGATCTCATCAAGGAGCTCAGAAAAATCGCATTCTCGACGATTGGCGCCAGACTGCATGTTATTTTTTTTTCACTCCCGCAAAATCATTCCGGAGCGCTTTCATTTTTATTTTTAATACGCTTTTATTAGCTTCACTTGTAACTATGTAATAAAATCTTGGAAGTTTAATTTGACCCACTTCCCGGTTTCCGATTAAGCTAAAATTTTGCATACTTGTTTAGTTTGTATGACAATGCAATCTGACCATTTTCAAAAAAATCAAGATGGCGGTTCCAAGATGGCGGCCGAATTTTGCAATTGTGCTCCCCGACCCCCGATATGGGTATCTAATGAAAGGGTATGACAAGTAGAATACAATTTACTATGTGGCGTCATTCAAAATTCAAAATAGCGACTAACACAAAATGGCAGACTATGGCTTTCTTTACAACCCACTCGTTATGGGTATCTAATGAAAGGATATGACAAGTAGAATACTATTATCTATGTGGAGTCACTCCAAATTCAAAATGGCGGCCGAAACAAAATGACGACGAACCCAAAATGTGTATCACATTTTTTTTACAACGCGCTTGGTATGGGTATCAAATAAAAGCTTATGAAGAGTGTAGTGCAGTAAGCTGAGTGACATCATTTTAAATCTAATATGGGGGAATACATATAAAAATACCTGGTTGCCTGTAAAGTCCGTATACGGGCGAAGTTTTTACGTGACAACGTATTGAGAGTTGAGACTTGGGACTTGAGACTTGAGAGTTGAGAGCTGAGAGTTGAGAGTTGAGACTTAAGACTTGAGACTCGAACAGAGGGATGAGTCATAAGGTAACGGAGAATTTGCTGATAACTTTTTTGCGAATGACTCCCAGGGTATACCGATTTATAAGACGTTGTCACGTCAATAGACTAAAAACTAGATAATAAAAAAAATAGTTTAAAAAAATTAAAAAATACGCTTTTATTTTAAAATGAACTAAAAAGTTAAAAATAATTTTGAATGTAAAGTTTTTATTGCTTCAGCTAGTATATGGAAACAACCTACCTTTCAAAATGTAAAAAAGCGTACAATTATACATACAATCTCCCAACGTTTAATAATTGCATGCGACCTTCTTTGCTTGACGTTCTTGCCACTTCGAGCGTTGAAAGGGTGGTTCGTTGGAGTCAACTTTCACTTCCCAGCCTATTCGACCATGACTTCCTTTTTCTATCGGTGAGATTTTCATGCTCAGCATCGGCCTCTCATCAATTCATCACATACAGGAATTATAGAAATATTGATTATGAAACCATTTACCAGAAATGCCTCTCTTTACCTTTAAACGCGATATTTAGTCTACACTCGATTGACGAGGAAGTACAGGTGTTCACTTCCCTTATTTTAGCTGTTCTCAATGAGTGTGTTCCACTCAAACGAATTCGTAAGAAGCCGGAATGTCATAACTGTCCTTGGTTTAATGCCGAAGTAAGGCTGCTAATCCAGGAGCGTGAACTCCTTTATCGTAGGTACAGACGGCTGAGAACTACTGAATCTTTCAGTAGGTATAAGCACATCCGTAATATGGCTAACAAAAAAATTCGTCTCGCTAAGCGGGAGTTCTATGCGGTTAAGCTTAATTCTGACCTGCCACCTAAACAAGTAGGGAAGAATATACGTAATCTAGGAATACATACTGGGCCTGCAAATGCTAGCGACCTTAACCTCGACACCGAGCTTATGAATCAATCATTTATCCAACCGTTAATGCCCTTAGATACTAATCTAGAACAGAGAGCTGCACTCTCGTTTGAAGGCTTCAGCTTTAGATGTGTGGATGCGGCCGAAGTGCTTGCATCGCTAAATTCGGTTCGTTCAAATGCCACTGGTATTGATGGTGTTGAACCTCAATTTTTCAAGCTTATCATACCATATGTGATCGATGCAGTTACTCACATATTCAATTGCTGCCTAACCTATTCTGTATTTCCCTGTGCATGGAAGAAAGCGTTCATTGTGCCAATACCTAAAAAAACCTCTCCGAGAGGAGAGAATTATGTATGATCAGATTCAATCCTTTCTTGTTGAACGTAATTTACTGTGTGAATGGCAATCTGGCTTTAGGCGATTTCATAGTTGTGAGACTGCATTGCTGAAGGTCACCACGGATATTCGAGCTAAGTTGGATGATAACGAGACCGCGGTGTTGGTTCTGCTTGATTTCTCAAAAGCCTTTAACACCGTTAATCATAAACTCTTGCTGTATAAACTTGCTGCTCTCTTCCATTTCTCGTCTTCTGATATCTCCCTCCTCTCCTCATTCCTCTCCAACAGGTCTTAGTGCATTAAGTTCAATGACAAGTACTCATCTTTTCTTCCTGTGCCATCAGGAGTACCACAGGGCTCTGTTCTCGGACCTTTGCTCTACACATTATTCACGAATGATATGTCTACTGTCATCCGGAACTGTTGTTTTCACTTCTTTGCTGATGATACGCAACTATAGGCTGCTCGCACACTGCATCAGAAAATGTACGAATTTGTGCGAATTCTGATGAAAATGCATACAATCCTACCAAGTCCGTGGCACTATTTATCAGCCGTCGCTCAGTTAATGCCCATGAGCTAAATACTATCACGATTGATGATACTCCTCTACGTATTTTGAATAAAGCTACGAATTTGGGTATTGTGGTGAACTCAACGTTGACTTGTTGCGACCACGTCTCGCTGATCCTTAGTAAAGTTTATAGTTGCCTTCGAAGGCTATGGTTATTTGGTAAACTCCTACCTCAACAGTCACGCCTAAGGCTGGTAAAGAGCCTCATCATGCCGCATTTTTTGTACGGCATCTCGAGTTATATTGGCTTGAATGCCATTTGCAGGCGTCGTCTAAATGTGGCATTTAATGACTGTCTTAGATTCTGTTTTGGCTTACGACGAAATGCCCATGTTTCGACTTATCGCAAATTTCTCATCCCCTGCGAGTTCTTGTCTTACCTTGACATACATGCATTATGTTTACTCTACAAGGTACATTTTACCAGTAATCCCAAGTACTTGACTAATTTTATAGTACCGTTACAGTCACGTCACCTGTTAAGCTTCCGTATACCTTCATACAAGAGCAGAATTGGTGGTCGATCCTACTTCTTGCATTCAATCAGACTGTGGAATAATTTGCCTCCCTCCATAAGGGGAGCCTCTTCAGCGGCGGGTTTCAGGAGCAAACTTTTAAAGCATTTTTCTGTTGGTTAAGTTTAATATTTTTTTTTTAATTTCGTGTCTGTTGTCTTCTCGCGAGTGGTCAAATTCATATTTAGTTTTATTTAGTTTTAATTAGTTTCGTATAACATTGCAATAGTTTTCTCTCTTTTTATTTGCATTTTGCTGTCTTTTTTCTCTCTTTTTTTTCTACTTTTCTAGTTTGTAATATTGTACTCTAAAAGATTTGTATCTTGTGTGCACTTACCAAATAAATAAATAAATGTAACACTATGAAACACGAATTTTCTCACATGGAAAAAAAATTGATATTCATTGAGATCTGAACTTTTGGAACTTTTGTAACTATCAACTCTTTTTCAAAAGTTATTAACTTTTAAAAGTTCGAACTTTTTTTACTCAATATGGGCTTTTTTAATATGGTCGGATCAGAAATTTTACGTAAAACTGTTTGAAAAATGTTCAAAACAAAAACTTTTTATATTTATAGTAGAGTTGCCGCGAATACTCGGTATTATTCGATATTCGGCATTCCTCGACATTTTTTTGTTATTCGTCGAATACCGAATAATAGCTAGTATTATTCGTCATTCGGCGAATAGTTGTCTGAAATAATGAACAATAATGAACCAAAAAATTATAGACTTAAAAATAATAAAACAAAACACATTTAATATTAATTATTATCATTATTATAAAAAGTTAGCCAAAAATCAGTCATTTTATGTTTAAGTTAAATAGTTGGGCTTTTTAGTTAATATTTAAAGTCCAAAAGGGGCAGATTGTGATGCAACAAAACTAGTTTTTCTGCACGATTGGGATCAAGTCGGTTTCGCTTTTCTTCATAAATCAAACCTGCCTCAGAAAATAATCTTTCTGAATAAACAGAGCTTGCTGGTGTGATTAAGTATCGTTTAGCAAGCTTACTTAAAATAGGGAATTCATTTTTATTGGTACTTAAAGCCCACCATTCATATGGGTTTATACTTCTGTCAGCCTTTGCTAACGCGATGTAGTGGGCGATTTCTTCAGCAGCGGCATTCTTCGGCTGCTCTTCAGAAGGTTGCTCTGTCATAAATTCTTCAAAACATGCCCAAAATAGTTCATGAGTTTCGGAATCGACATTCCCACTTTCATGGTCTGAACGAGGTCTTTTGGACGCCATTTCTGGATCCGAATCATCATTTTCGTCGTCTAAAGAGACCCTAAGACCTTCTCTGAGCGCAACTCTACGGGCTCGTTTAGCTTGGGTAGCGTCAAAAAAAAAGTTCTTGTAGCGGGGATCTAAAAATGTCGATAAGTAATATGTCTTGTTATTCTCCAAGTTAAAACGGGATTGCATATTTTCTATTAACGCCTTTCTAAAATAATCAACATGCTCAGTTTGTGGAATCACCGCATCTTTCATAAGGAATCTGGTTAATGAAACTGCTCTAGGTATCACATCTGATATTGGTGCATATGTGGAACTCGTTAATTTTGTTATCTCTTCGAAAGGTTTTAAGAGCTTTAACAGTTGTTCTATAACCTCCCACTGGTCGCTGGTCAAATTTTGAAAATTCACCCTCCTTGATTCTGAGATATACACTGAAATTGCTCTTTTTTGTTCAAGTAGACGCTCCAGTAGGTAATAAGTTGAGTTCCAGCGAGTTTGAATATCTTGAATCAGTTTATGCTTAGGCAGCCCGAGTTCAACTTGAACACTTTCAAGTTTTGTATATCCTGAGTGATTGAAATGTGTCACAATGCGGCGCGATAGTCAGAATTTCTGTTATTGGGGGACTGTTTCTTAATGCATCATTTATCACCAACTGGAGAGTATGTATGAAGCAACGTTCTGAAGGAAGTAGAGTTTCCTTTATTCCTTTAACCATATTCGCGCCATTATCGTGAACAATCGCTCGAATTTTAGCGATGGGTATTTCCCATTTCGATACACATTCTAACAGCTTTTTCTGATGTATGTGATTCAGGAAAATGCACCATGTTTAGAACGGCATGATTCAGTTTAAAGTTTTCTGATATCCAGTGTCCTGTGCAACTCAGAAATGCGGCATTATTTACTGAACAAGTCCAAAGATCGGTAGTAAATGCTATATCTTCAGCCGTTTTTAACTCGCTCTTTAGTTTGCTAACCACTCTCTCATACATGTCTGGAATGATTTTCTCAGTGAAGTACGTCCTTCCAGGAATAGTGTATTGCGGCAAAGCATTATTAATCAGACGTTTAAATCCCTTATGATGATCGACGATAGAGAGTGGCTCATTGTCTACAGCGATCATTTCGCCAATTAAGTAATGGTACTTTTTTGCACGAGAGTCGTTGATGTCCCAGAGCTTTTTTTTCGAATACTTGTTGCAGAGACGGTTGTACCAAAGGCTGACTGGACTTCCGGGTGGATAAGGAGGTACTTGGACATGATTCTGCTGGCGCATTATCTTGAGCATGACTTAAACTTCCATAAATTTGACGATACTCATTTGCGAACAAGGAACCCTTAATCAGAAATGTAGGTAGCGGCAATTATCTTATATATTAATAGGCAAACAAAAAGTTTGTACACGCTAAGGCTTTTTTGTTCGTGGACCGATTTCGTTTAAATTTTCAGAAAATGTTCTTTTTATGGCATAGTTTTGTAATAAGGAATTTCAACGAAATCGATTCACGAATAAAAAAGTTATAGCGATTTTAATTTTTCGGATTTTAAAAAGCCGTTGGAAAATTTGAATTTTTTGTGAGCATCAACGTAGAGCTGAGTAGCCTACGATTGACACAAATGCCGTTTCAGTGAAGCGAATGAGAAACAGAGAAAAACAAGCGTTTGTGTAGATTTTTGGCGGCATAACTGACTTAAAAAAACTCGGTCACTTTGTGCGTGCATTTTTTTATACTCTTTTGTGTATAGTATTATTGAGTTGTATTGTTAGTCCATTCAAAACGCGCGTTATGGTGTTCCAAAATTACACCGTTAAGAAAATCGAACCCTAAACGTTTTTGGGGTCGCTGATCACGAAAATCGAGGTCTTCGAAATGCCAAGACAACGACGGGGACGCTCGAATGTCGATTTTAGATCGCTTCGCGAAAATACTAGAAATCGCGTTAGAAATTTACGTAGTGCTAATGAAATGAATGTTGTAAATAATGAATTGAATAGTGGTGTGAATGAAACGAATGTTGATGCAATGAAATGTTTATTGATGGTGTTGCACCTTTAGAAATTTTGACTGATTCTTTTAAATGTGCTTTGAATGTTATTCCGGTTAATTTTGATTCGTTTTCGTGTGGTTCTTTTAGGCTGGCCGCACACGTACGATTTCTGTGTTCGGTTTCCGTACTCGGACAACCGAATGCAGGCATTTCATACAAATAATTCTACTTACCGCGCACGTTCTTAAATATTCCGTTCGGAAACCATTCCTGATATTCGGTTCGGAAGCCAGGACTTGCGTTCGGAATATCCGAACGGAAAAAAACCGAATGGCGTCATCCCGAACGCAGCGCTCACATACATTTTTGCTTAACCGGCGCACACGTCAGGAAATTTCCATTCGGTGCTGTGCCGAGTACATTTTATATTTTGTTGTATTTTGTGGCAGTATTTTTTGTCGATCCGTCGATTTTTGTCGATTCCTAATACAAAAAACCGAACGTCTGCGCTAAGTTCACGGAATCCCGAGTCGGAATTCCGAATTCGGAAACCGTATGTGTTCGGCCAGCCTTAATATGAGTTGTCATTTTTGTCGTGCCAAACATTTTCTGACTGAATTAACGTTACGTAATACTGAGGCATTTTCATAAAGGCAAAGTTAATTTACCTCCACTTTCTCAAAATTACTTTTTCAATAATTTTTATGAAGGATTAACGTCGAATGAAAGTGGTATTAAAAATCGTTCTAAATTTTTTTTTGCAAATATTCGTTCGTATAATGCTGCCTTTGCAATGATTAGCTCTGAGTGTAATTTGTCAAATGACACTGCAAATGGAATATCATTTTAAAATCCATAACATTTTCTATCACCGAACTGGTGCCTTAATTCCTGGCTATGGCCGACCTCCATGTTATACACAATTGTATTTCTATGATGTAGATACTGCTGCTAATCATAGAATAAATAGAAATGCGAATATTGAATGTAATATTGATATTATGCGTGAAATAGGTTTGGAGTTAGATCGGATTAATCCTTTTGTTCACTCATTCAGGTGCATGTATGAATATTGTCAAAGACCTGAGAATATTGCAGCAGAAGTTTCTATGATCATAAAAGTTAATAACCAAGTTGATATTCGTCGTTTCAATGATGCTGTAGTAACTGATGTTGCTGCTATTTTCCACTACATAACCAAGCAAGACGTCATGGATGCGATTAAAAAAATCCTGGGAAATTTTAGATGCTCTGGAGCGACAATGGAAATATTTCATAGTAATTAAAAATTCGCCATTGCGTATAATTTTTTTTTTAAATAAAAATATCTAAATTGAATTTAAATTCGAACAAATCGTGAATTTTATATATTTATTGTTTTTGTGACCGAATTTCGGTAACGGGGATCCCAACTAGTTCAAATTATTACAAAACTCACAATCACAACACTACTTTTTTCCCGGGATTTGGCATGATTGTTTTTCTTTTTAAGTTATACCTACTTTAATTTACTTTAGTCCTTAATGCAATAGAAATTTTTAATTAAGAATATCTTACTTTACTTAAGCACTTATTATCCTTACGAAAATTAAAACGTTGACCGACGACACGTCAAAAAAGCTCATCACAACACAAATAATAAATAATTGCGTGCCGCACAACCGAAACACAAGCGAAGTCGAAATCCCCTAAACGCCAAAAGGGGTATTCCCCATAAAACAGGTACAAGAAAAGAATTGCCAGCTTATAAAAATTTAAAATCAGTATAATATGAAACTGATTTCTTTAATTTCATTGTTCTCTTTTTTAGAGATGACAGTAACAAATAAATGATTGGTAAGTTCAAGACTACTTCAAGCGGGATATTATTATAATTAAATAATTAAATTATTTCTCATGTTCCTCTTTTAATGTCGAATAATAATGGCGAGTTATTCGACTATTCGCCATAGGGGATGGCGAATACTCGGTATTCGACTATTCGCTATAACAACTATTCGCGGCATCTCTATTTTATAGTATATATAGTACTTTTGTATGCATTTTCTGTTGTATTAAAATAAAATATTTGCCAAAAACAAAATTATTTGCCAAAAACAAAATTATTTGTTTTCATTTGCTTGCATTTAACATAACATTCAAAAGTTAATAACTTTTGAAAAAGAGTTGATAATCACAAACTACCAAAACAGTCGTGTTCCAAAAATTCAGGTCTCAATGAATATCAATTTTTTTTTCCTATGAGAAAAAATAGTTTGTCATTTGTTCTACAGTGTAATTGTAACAGAACAATCATAAACAAAATATATTAATCCTTATCGTCCTGTTGTAACTGCACAATGGCGCGACTATACAGGGTGTTCCGTTACATGGCAAATGACGAAAATGGCAAATAGTACATAAAAAATTATCGCAAAAAAAGTAAAAGTGGGGGTGGTACCTCTTTTCGTTTTCGAGATATGGCGCTTTGAAGTTTTTTTGGTAGAGGTTTACATATTACCCTGTATTTTTCTCACCTTTTTAGATATTTTAATGAATAAGACATCAATCTACGCAGAATACTCCCACCTATAAAATTTTGTTTTTTTTTTTTTTTCACTAAAATTTCCACTTCAACCACCTTTTTCTCCAAAAAATACGTAATAAACCAATATTTTGTTTTACAAAATTGGAAAGCTTGGACAATTTCCTATGAATAATGTCTAACAACTATTATGCTACGACCTTTACTTTTGAAGTTATTAACAACTTTAATAGTGAAATTGGCTCTATTTCGTTCTTTTTTAGTACTTTTTCACCTGAGTTTTGTCGAAAAGTACCAAATAAGCACCAAAGGAAGACCAACTTTTGCGTTAAAATTGATTTTATTGCAAAACGCGTTGTCGCTTTTGAAGAGCCTTTCGGACAGAGTGTATCGTAGATGCCGGAAATTGGATCTACGATAAACACGATGGGGGAAACGGCAAGATCACTGAACTTTGCGTTCGGTGATCGATTGAGTGTTCCGACTGATCGTTTTGATCGTGTCGGAAGTTGTTGTGTGACATTGCGTAAATGGTAATTAAACTTTACGCGGTCACTACAATGGGTTTTCACAAACCACAGCAAATCATAAATCACATAGCAAATCTAAAGAACTAAGTGTGGAAAAAAGGTATGAATGTTAGTGTTGAGTAAAAGAAATCTTAACCTAGACGAATATAATTAATTGAAAAAAATATAATATTTTAATAAACACTTGCATGTAAATAATTGGTCAAAAGAAATTCCCTTGCGCTATGTGTAATTTGAAAAAAAAATTCTGGGATTTCATGACGACTAACTTTTGACGTTTGCCTGGGGTTACTGCACTTGAAAACCGAGCACAGGAGGAAAAAAAGAACCTTTTTCCTCAATGGTACTGAGTGCAAATTTTCTTAGTCGCAATTCCCTCTTCTTAGTAGGTAGGTTTATGGACCAGCCGATCTTTGTCCAATAATATTGACAAACAAAAATTATTGAATTCTTCTACTTACTTTATCCTAATTGACCTGATTTTGACTATGCACCTCAGGCGATATTTTGCTTCTGTGTTGGGTAAAAACTCATTTGATTAGACGGGGAGCTGGACATCTCATTTCAATTGGCCTAAAGGAAAGCACTGCACACGTTCGAGTATTCCCAATTCTGACAGATCCAAACTTTTTTTGCCTGGTCTCGTCTGTCCGAAGGGATTTTCTCTCGTGCAAAGTTACAAACTCACACACGAAAACTTCAATTAAAGATGATCCAAAAATCAAAAAAGGACGATTTTTCCAGGTTTGATTTTTAGTTAATTTGAAAAAATTGTCTGGGGTTTCATGGATATAAACGTGATTTCTTAGATTCCCCTTCTGATGGAACCCCTTACCGCATAATGTGCCCTGAAACGGCTTCACAGTCGAATGGGTCTTACGATGTGATATTAATGTTGATATACGATTGAATGATTTCTTACAAGTCTCACAGACATTATGGTCGTTCAATTGAATGAATCGCTTGATGTTGTCTATGTTGATAGCTGACGAAACGCCTTGCCGCATTCGTTACAAACAAAATTCCTTACCTTCGAATGCGTTGGTAAATGTCGCATCAATGTATACTGATGTTGAAAATTTATAGTGCATATACCACATTCCCAGATTTTTGTTACTTTACCGCCACGTGATAGATATTTCAGATACGCATTATACGCATTGTATACTTATTCTCTTGATCATGGATTATCTTTGTACTATCAGAATATTCAGAATTAAAACCACTTGTTGAATCTCGCGTTCTTGTTCAAATAATTTCTCATTTTCATTCTCATCAAAATTATTCACCTCCGAGAATAACGATTGAAAACATTTATCAGAATCAAATGTCGTTGAATTTTTTTGTGTATCCTCTTTTGTCCATAAATTATCAGAGATGACTTCGATATTATTTTTAACAAAACTATCAGCAATATTATTTTTATTATTAATATTGAACTTTTTGTACAATTTGAATTGATTTGTATCGCGTATTTTAAAACAACCGTGCCCTCGTCATTATCTCTTCCTGACTGACTACCAAAAAAAATCCAATTTTATTTTTCGTGTTTTTTTCTCTACGCCTAGCTTGTTTTAATTTTCGAGTCAGATGCAAGGTGATTTACACCGCACACTCGTTTTATACATATGTATTTCTTTTTCGTGAACCCTATAACGACCTTTGAGTGATGCTTTGTCGGAGCATAGCCAATAGAGATGTACCGGCACAATGACGGTATGCTGTAATGGCATTTTTGTTTCCGCCACTATGCTTGGTTCTGCTCCATGAATCAGAAGCCCTGAAGAGGCTGACCATGGAAGCAGTCCCCGACATAATAAAAATTCAAAAAAACTGACCCGCCCAAAATTCAAAAAAACTGACCCGCCCTAATCTACCGAAATAACTGTTAGGGGGGTGTTATGCCGGCCACACGGTAAACGCTAGCTCGCCGGGGGATCGTGGGGTGTGTGGCCGGGACGATACAGATATGGTTCACCACTTACCTCAATGTTAGGTCGAAGTCTCTTCAGTCCATTCACGGGGCACGTCGCTCAGCCCCGAGCGCTATTGATGTCTACTTGTGGAAAGGACATTATTCAATGGACACCCCTAGAGAGAATCTTGGAGAGAAATCCGCCGGCCATCCTGAAAGAAATTTAGCCCTCTTAGGCCATCATGCCTATATGAAAGACGTATACGAGTACGGGAGAAAGTAATTTAATTTTATTCATTACACAAGAACAAAAGGGTTCACATATATAAACAACAACCAAAATGCATAAATGTTTTTTTGTATAAGTAGGTGTGAGAAAAAGAAAATAACGGAATCAATTGACTTCACTGGTGACTTAATAACTCCACCATGAAGCAAATTTTAAAAAAATTCCGTAATTGTTAACTATAAAAAAAACCAAAACGACGCTCTGGGCCGAGTACGTTGTCCTGTTACAACGATATATGACTTATGTTGGTAAGTCTCTTAATCACAAGCGAGACTGTCAAACGCAAAACAAATCACCCTGTGATATAAAGTGTTGAAATTAATTAATATATGGAGGTGTGTAGTGCAGTGAATTGGAGAATTAAAATTTTTTTAGACACAAAAACTGTAATGATCGTAAATACAATAAAAATTCATCAACATTATTCAATATTTAGAAAAAAAAATGTAAATTATTTGAACTGTCATTAATAATATAATACGTAGGTATAATAAAATAATTGGCTAAGGTGGTAAAAGAAATTAAAAGAAATAGAACTTGTTTTAAGCTTCAGTTACTGGAAAATATTATAGGATTCCATGACAACTTACTTTTGACGTTTGCCAGGGGCTTCTCACTGCTGCACACCATCAAAACCAGCCTCTGCAATCAATCACCACACTGAAACGTGGCTTTTATAGGCAAACGGAAAATTGCACCAGAAACAAGTTCGATTCACGTAAGGCAAGACAATGTTCCCGAACCTTTGCGTTTTGGTTGCGTCTCCAACAAAAATGGTCAGCCAGCAATGATTCCGCCAATACCTTCTGAATTAAGCTGCACGCCTCATATTGGTCCTGTCACCAAATTGCAATGCACGCAATTCCACACTAGGTGACGTTCGGCAAGCAGATCAACAGAAAACTTCGCTTCAAAGATGGTCACTTCCCCTTCCACACGTAAATAACAAAGAAATGCACAATACCTTAATCTTCTTGTGCGGCTATATATTTGCCAACTTATGCTTCGTTGTTGTAGATTCACCAGTCACCCTTCCTCTCAGGGCCCCACCAGTCCACAGCTACACGAATTATTAATCCTCCTCAGGACTCATGGCAGACATCTTGGATAAAATTTCATTCTCCTCCTTTAAAACTTGAAAGTTGCTACTAATTCACGCCGGGACCAAAAGCATTCCACACGCACTGAATTGTATTGGCTGATACTATCTTAATTCCACGATTTGCCAAAACAAATTTAAAAGATACCACACAATCGGTTTTCTTTATTGAAAAAATAATTTTTCGCACAAAATCGACCACCTTCCTGACCGTTCAGAAACATTCTCCTTTTTTTTTATTTTTCCTCCCAAATTTTATTTTTTTTCTCTACGCCCACTTTTCTTAAATTTTTTCCATATCGGGAAGTGCTTTCTAGTTACTTACTAAAAATTTCCGCCAGGGGAACACACTTATTAAAACCGACCGTTACAGAGATTAAGTAAACATGCTCAAAGAGTTTATTTCATTTATAAAAATATTTATCATCTTTTTACAAATTTTTATCGTATATTAGTATTATATAATTTTAATTTTATTTTTGTAATACATATGTATCTGTTTTTTTTTTCTCTTTCTTTCTCCTATTTTTTTTTTCTTTTTTTTTTAATTTCTAATTCTTAATTTTTTTTTGTGTTCATTTTTATAATTTATTAATTTTTTTTTTAAAATGTTTCCATGTTTATTAATTTTCTTCCTTCTGTTTAGTTAATATACTTCATTAAGATTATAATCTTTGTACATAATTGCAAATAAATAATAATAATAATTTTTTTACAAGAAATTTGTTTGGGCTCTTTTTAACCATCATCAATTGGTTTTTAATGCAAGTACATTCCCACGTCCCCTACCGCAATGCCTCCTAGTTTGATGTTTCACTATAGGTACTCTACAAACCGGAAATTCACAATCTTGTAACCGTATTATGTTATGAAAAGGAAATGAACGTAATTGCTCAAATGGGCTATCTGTTGGTGAAGGTTACTAAGCTCAAATTTTGCTTGTTAGTCGGAAATTATTAACCAACTTAAATTAATACAAAATCATCTACGATTGACTATTTCTTTCTGTGTTAAAGAGAAAAATCGACTAAAATTATAATTCTAAGAAACGAAATCCCTTTTTACGAAATTAAACTGTCAAGAAAGTCTTCAGCAGATCTCAAAAATGTTTGCATTTATATTAAAAAAATCCCATTTCTTTTCAAATCGAAATATTTCCTAGAACAGAGACCGGTTAACCTTTTTTTCCTAAAACATTTTATGTCACGGATGTCATTCTATTTTACTAGAATTCTTGTCAGTGAGACCAAGGACGCTACGAAAAACTGCCAAAAATCATTTTCATTCAAATTAAAGACATTTTTGCCCCCGTGTAAATAAAATTCACCAAATTTCGTTTTTTCTGCCTTTCAGATTCTCTTAGCTCGTTCTCAACAACGACGTCACCTTCAAGCCCATACTTTGATTTTGACGTTCCACGAAATTTGACGGTAACCGTTGGACAGACAGGCTTTCTGCATTGTCGAGTGGAAATGCTGGGAGATAAAGATGTAAGTACACCTTGTTCTTTTGTATTTCATTTATTTCACAACTTTCCCTACCTCCACGTGACATACATATAATAGATAACAGGACGAAGTTGAGGACTATGGCGGAGATGTGCACATACATAAATGCAATAGCTTGCTATCAACAGTGGAATTATTAAAGGGAAGTTCCTATTGTGACCACAACTTTAAGGAGGAAATAAGAGGCTCACAATAATTTCAACTTTCCGCAACGTTATGAATTGGGGAATTTTAAGAGGGTTCCATTATTGTTGAAGAGAAGGCCACTCCTCGTTCTATGGCTATTTTATGATGAAGGGTGCTTGTACTTTATTATTTGGAATTGTGTTATCAAATTTAATCACAACTGAGTGAATCTTCAAAGTTTTGGAATTCCTGCTTTGACATGAAAATTTTGTATGTATGTACGTGTATGTCTCTAAGAGCAACAGTATCTTTATGGTGGGATTTCATTTTTTGGAATCGTATGGGAAAAACGGAATTCTTCAGGATGTAAAGATTTTCGTAAATCGGGATTAAGACTAGTGAAGCAGACAAAAAGCGGGATTTTGTTGTAAAAATCGGGACATGCGAAAAAAATACAAGAAGATGCAAAATGTTCTTCTTATTTTCAGACTTTATATTAATAAACATGTTGAAAATACATGGTTAATTATTATTAATGATTATTACAATTTTTACTTATATTTATCAGATAAGTACTCGGAAGTACTCGGCTTGGAAAAATAGTTCATCAAAGAATTTGAAGCACGTGAGCTAACTATCCTCATATGATTAGCTCCTCTCGAATGCTTGAGAACGTCATTTGCTCCACCATGGGATATACTGAATTCCATTTTACATAAGCGGCAAAATGCCTTAAATTTATTTTTTGACCTTCTTCTCAGTTGTTTGTTTTGCTTCCGAATTCGAAAGATTATTATTAGAACCAGAACTGTCGCTCATCTTAACTCACTTTACTACTGAGTCCGTAAGTAAACAATATAAACGCCGCACAACAGATAACAGACGACATTGACGGCAGAACACAGACTGGCCCTCTACCCCAAGCAGCACACTGAAACCAAATAGTGACAGCCACAGAGATATGTGAGGTGGGAGTGTCCGTGTTGGTAGCGTCACAAGAATTTAGATGAATTTACTAAATAATCGGGATTTGTAACGTCCCGCGAGGGACATTGATTTGTAACTCTAAAATCGGGACGTCCCGCAAAAATCCGGACGTCTGGCAACGCTGGATATTTATCTCTTTTAAGCACAGAATAAAAAAAAACGACAAATATGTATAATCAAAGCCAGACTAAAACCTTATACAGAAACCGCAATAAGTAAATACCAAGCTGGATTAAGAAGAAATAGGTCAACAATAGACCAACTTTTGACGTGACAACGTCTATTAAATCGGTTTAAGATAGGACGCGCGTGTGAAAATGTCCCGCACAATGTCCCGCACACAAAAAAAATCATATCTCCGCCCCCATACATGTCTATTAAATCGGTTTAAGATAGGACGCGCGTGTGAAAATGTCCCGCACACAAAAAAAAATTTGCTTCGAAATATATAATTTATTAATTGAGAAAATAATACAAAACGTAATAACAGACGTTGTCACGTTCAAATTAATAGATGTTGTCACGTTAAAATACGGACGTGATACTTCACATCCAAGACCACTAATTTTTTTTGAATAAGACAGGTTCTCCGCAAATGCTGAGAGTGAGAATACAACATTGACGTGTATCAACTTTTCTTCGATTTCAAACAAGCATATGACAAGCATTAACCTAAAGACAGTGAAATTAACAAAAAGGACAATGGAAAACACAAAGTGGGCAGTAAAAATACAAGAAGAATGGACGGAATCTTTCCAGTCAAACAAAGCTTATTCAAGCAGGGCAATGGGTTTGCTGGCACCCATGCTATTTAATCTCTGCCTAGAAGGAGTAATTCACAAAGTAAACTTTGATGCGAATCAAAACAGTTGACTGGATTGTCCATGTCATAAGCTGCCTTAACAGATCACTGTCACGCCTTATACCCATGATACACGGGCTTCATCGGATGATCATTCTTTCAAGAATGGTCATTCGCGGCCCGTGCATCACCTTAAATTAAGCTTGAATGAACATTCATTGCTTTATTCATCATTCGAAAGATTGAAGTGAAATCTGCTTCATTTAATGAGAAATGAAGCTAGAAGTGGGAAAATTTCCATCAAGTTTCCATGAAATTTCCTTTCTCTCATAAAATTTAAAAAAATTGACGAGTCGCTTGCGAGCTCTTGAATTGAGCAGTGATATCGATTTCGGTGCGGTTTTGCTTTTTTTCTACGCCAGTTCCATATTTCTATTGATAGTTTTCTATTGTTCTTTCTGAACCGTTTTCACAGTTTTTTTTGTGTTGTTTTTTCTTTGGTTATTTTAAAGGATAAGTTTTTTTTGAATTTTTTCGCAACCATATTATTTATTTAATTTAATATTTAAGTATTTTTCATTTAATATAAGTTTTGTGTTCATAATCTTTGGGGCATAGTTTCCAATATGGGGCCGGACCCCGGTGGGTCTAATCGTTATGCCCTTTTGGCTGATAATCAGCTACACATCCCCAAAAAACGGTCGAAACGTGCGCTTACAACGTCTTTTGCCTCTCCCTCCACCATTCTTGATTTCCCACCCTTACCTGCTCAACAGCACTCAAATCCAGCAAAGTTTATAACGATTCAATCGAGTAAACCTGATAAAACTTTGAGGGATGAAAATGCTTTCATCCTTAAATTGGCTGTCGATGCCATCAGCAAACAATATTCCAAGTTTTCATGGTTACACGATGGATCTCTGCTCCTACTTTGTGACAATCAGCAGATTGCTGAGAAATTCATTTTAACAAAAACGCTACCAGGTCCTATACCAGTTAATATAGCTTTTCATGAAAAATTAAACTAAACCAGAGGCACCATTTACTGCCGCTCCATAGCACATCTCTCTCCTAAAGATATAATTGATGGACTATGTAAATATAACGTAACTGACGTTAGGATCCATACAAGAAAGGATGGAGAAAAGGACACTCCTACCGGCCTCATTTTCCTCACTTTTGATCGCCTGACACTGCCTGATAAAATTGAAATTGGATTCGAATTGGTCAAGGTCCGTGAATTCATCCCAAATCCTATGCGATGTCGCAAATGCCAACGCATTGGTCACACCGCTTTACGATGTTCCGGTAATGAATTATGCGCCTCATGCGGTTACCCTCCACACCAAGGCAACTGCACCAGGACATTCTGCATTAATTGTGAAACAGACTCGCACACGTCTCAAGCAAACGACTGTCCAAAATATAAAGAAGCCAAGGAGGTTTTTAAAATCCAGACTAAACACAAGTGCTCCAGATATGAGGCTAGAAAGCGATATTTCGAGCAGCTAAAGCTCATGTCTACCGACCCCAACATTTCCTACTCATCTTCTCTTTCAACTACTCCTCCTATAGCGTCTTGTCGAACCTCCACTACCTGCATCAAATACATCTCAAAAAAGTCCAGACATCCAAATAATGGAAACTGCTTCTTCACATTCTGAATCGGATTCCGCGGCCTCTACTGCACCAAAAGCTAAACCACGCCACAAAAAGAAACCACAAACCAAGGGGAAAATTAACTCCAAAGCCTCACTAAAAGATCTACTCAAAACCGTCAGTTAAGTTTTCTCGCACTTTTTTTTTACCTTCAGTTGTTATTAAATATGATCTCAGTAAAAAATCTTATTTTTCTTCAATGGAATATTCGTGGCTTTTACAATAACCTTGCAAACCAACATATTTTATTAGAAACTTACAAACCACACATAGTCTTGCTACAGGAAACTAAGTTGTTACTTGGAGAAGGGCCGACCCGAGTTGGCCAGTATACTTGCTATCACCACAATAACATCTATCCAAATAGGAAAAGTGGCGTTTCCATACTTGTTCACAAATCCATTTCTCACAGTCACTTATCCTTACGCTCAGATCTTGTGACGAACTCCGTTCTTATCCACTCATGCCCCCCTACAGCTTTTGTCAATATCTATCTAGAAATAGATGAAAGAATCTACCTCACGGACCTCCAAAATCTATATGATCAATTGCCGAGATATTTTATTATTGGCGGTGATTTCAACGCCCACAGCCCTTGCTGGGGTAGCCCTTCCTACGACACTAGAGGTAACGTAATCGAAGACTTTCTTTCTAATAATCGAGACCTAGTCCTCCTAAACAATGACTCTGTTACCCATCTATCCACCCACAACACCCTAACATCCATTGATCTTACTTTCTGCTCTTCCAACATAGCCCAATGTCTTAACTGGGATACTCACTCCAGCCTCGAGGGCAGCAACCACTTTCCCATAGTTATCCGCTCGAACATTTCCCTTGCCCGTACAAAGCACGTTTCTTTCTTTCTCTTGAAAAAGGCCAAATGGAACCTTTTCTCGGCAACTGTTACAGAACTGTCGGCAGCCTGTCCATGCTCTGAGAATATCAACCAGGAAGCAGCTAAGCTTAGAAAAATTCTCCGTGGTGCTGCGTCTGTTTCCATCCCTGCTAGCCATCCCAAATCCACATCCCAACCTAACTGGATGACGCGTGAAATTCTCTCCTTGATAAAGACCAAAAACAAATCCTGGCAACTTTGTCGTCGTCGTCCCTCCCAGTCCAATTTCCTGAGATTTCGTAGGGATTCAGCCATCCTTAAAAGAACAATTAAAAAAGCGGACTCATAGATCTCCTTTGTGAAGTCCATAGAAGTCCAGACTAATCTCAAAGAGGCCTGGGAAAAGGTGCGTGCTGTTTCCGTAGGTCCATCAGTCAGGCTCATATCGAACATCAGGAACTCAGGCGGTGTAAATCTTACCAACTCTCTCGACATTGCTGAGGAATTTGCCAGAGTTTGGACGAGTTACTCAGCAGACAGCAACTTCACCCCTGAGCATAAGCGACGTAAAGAAAATATAGCTTATGATATGCAGCAATCTCCTGGGGACCCATACGTTACGCTTAGTCATCCCATCACCTTCAGTGAATTTAAATATGCGTTAAATTCCTTCAAGGGTACAACTCCCGGGCTCGATAAGATAGCCTACAAAATAATCAGGAAATCTCCCATTTCATTCCAATGTCGTCTCCTCAACCTATACAACCAAATCCTTGCGAAAAAATCTTTTCTTTGTGCCTGGAAACACGCCATCCTTGTTCCTATTCCCAAAGAAGTTTCTACTTCTCTATGCGTGAATAACTTCCGACCTATATCCTTGATTTCTTGTTTTTCAAAAATATTAGAAAAAATACTCTCAACTAGAATAAACTGTGCTGTCCAAGTTTTTTTCTAAATCACAGCATGTATACATTCCTCAAAAAGGCACGCACACCCTTCTGCACCTTCTAGACGCGGACGCCTCCGATAGCTTGGCCCGACGCAAGCACGCCTCGGTCCTTTCACTGGACCTGGAAAAGGCTTACGACAGATTGAGTGCCCCTTTCCTCGCTAATCAACTCACCAAGTTAGGAGTTGATAGAAGTTTCATTCTTCTCATCGTCGACTTTCTGAGCCACAGAACCATTCAAGTTCGAGTTAACGGTTTCCTTTCACCTATAATGCCACTACAGAATGGAACTCCACAAGGTTCTCCGCTTTCATGTGCTCTTTTTAACCTGTACACCATTTCCCTTTGTTCTAACTTAAACAAAATTAATAATATCACATCATACCTTTATGCTGACAACCTTCTGGTCTTCAGCTCAGGTAAACCCAAGTCAGTTTCGAGGAACTTAACCATTGCACTGAAAACAGCGTTAAACTGGGCTTCTTCTGCCGAAGGAATTTTTTCAAAGAGCAAAGCTGAATTACTCCACATCTGCAGAAAAAAGAACTGCAACCCACCCATCATCTTCGTCAAAGATTACTCTATTACCTCCACCAATGAATTAAAAATTTTAGGCCTCCTTATCACGAAGAATCTTAAATGGAATAAGCACATTAAAACAGTAACCAACAAAATGAATAAAATCAATAACCTCGTGAAATGTCTAGCTTCTCGTAAAAACGGCCTGTCAATTTCCCCCCTCTTACACATCTGTAAATCCCTAATTTTGGGCACTGCTGGTTACTGCCTCTCAATATATGGTAACGCTTCAGCTACTGTTTTTCGCCCTCTTCAAATCTCCATTAACAATATCCTTAGATCTGCTACTAGTGCTCTTCGTTCTACCCCAATCGATTCCCTACTCATTGGAACTGGTTTCACCCACATCTCTGTGAGAATCCGTAAACTTCAAGTCAAACTCCTTTCACAACACATCATAGACCCTTCCGCGCCCTTGTATCGCCGACTTCGTGCGCATATCAATACCATTTCTAAAAGCAATTCAGCTCTCAGGCGTTGCACTCTGCTTATGGCAGAGCTCAACATACCCACTCCCGATTATCTGCCTAACCTTAGTCACATCGTGGCTCCTTGGTAGTACGAAATGGTCTAAAAGAGGGTACCAAGCAGAGTGCCCAATTTGGATGCGGCCAGTAAAACTCAGCATACAACTACATGTAAACGCCCTGTGCGTGAGCCCCCTTTGAAATGCTCGAGCTCATCCAAGTTTCTCAGAATTTTGTCTACTTTTGAAATTTTCACTTTTTTTCCAGGGTTTCTTAGAATTTCTGATAGTTTTGTAGTCGTCGGGATTTTCTGAAATTTAAAGAGGACGACTTTTCAATAGTTTTTTAGCATGTCGTAAAATATTTCACATGAGGGTTTCCCGAATATTTTCAGGTTTGGGTGGAATTTTCGAACAATCGCAAATTTGTTTCCCTAGCATAGAAATGCGCCTTTTGTGTTAGAAGGGTAACACTATTATTAGATATTATTAATAAGATTAGATATAAGTTTAATGTAAATAATCAGAGTAATAATTCGTTGTGACTAATAATTATTAATGTAATAAATGTAATGTGCAATTCATGTACCTAAATGTAAATTTTATCACAAATGGTAGAAAACTCCCCAAACCTGAAAATATTCGGGAAACCCTCAAGTGCAATATTTTGAGACATGCTAAAAAACTATTGAAAAATCGTCCTCTTTACTACAAAACTATCAGAAATTCTAAGAAACCCTGGAAGAAATTGAAAATTATAAGGCCATAAAAAGTAGATCTGCTACTGGTGCTCTTCGTTCTACCCCAATCGATTCCCTACTCATTGGAACTGGTTTCACCCACATCTCTGTGAGAATCCGTAAACTTCAAGTCAAACTCCTTTCACAACACATCATAGACCCTTCCGCGCCCTTGTATCGCCGACTTCGTGCGCATATCAATACCATTTCTAAAAGCAATTCAGCTCTCAGGCGTTGCACTCTGCTTATGGCAGAGCTCAACATACCCACTCCCGATTATCTGCCTAACCTTAGTCACATCGTGGCTCCTTGGTAGTACGAAATGGTCTAAAAGAGGGTACCAAGCAGAGTGCCCAATTTGGATGCGGCCAGTAAAACTCAGCATACAACTACATGTAAACGCCCTGTGCGTGAGCCCCCTTTGAAATGCTCGAGCTCATCCAAGTTTCTCAGAATTTTGTCTACTTTTGAAATTTTCACTTTTTTTCCAGGGTTTCTTAGAATTTCTGATAGTTTTGTAGTCGTCGGGATTTTCTGAAATTTAAAGAGGACGACTTTTCAATAGTTTTTTAGCATGTCGTAAAATATTTCACATGAGGGTTTCCCGAATATTTTCAGGTTTGGGTGGAATTTTCGAACAATCGCAAATTTGTTTCCCTAGCATAGAAATGCGCCTTTTGTGTTAGAAGGGTAACACTATTATTAGATATTATTAATAAGATTAGATATAAGTTTAATGTAAATAATCAGAGTAATAATTCGTTGTGACTAATAATTATTAATGTAATAAATGTAATGTGCAATTCATGTACCTAAATGTAAATTTTATCACAAATGGTAGAAAACTCCCCAAACCTGAAAATATTCGGGAAACCCTCAAGTGCAATATTTTGAGACATGCTAAAAAACTATTGAAAAATCGTCCTCTTTACTACAAAACTATCAGAAATTCTAAGAAACCCTGGAAGAAATTGAAAATTATAAGGCCATAAAAAGTAGACAAAATTCTGAGAAACTGGGATGAGCTCGAGCATTTCAAAGGGGGCTCACGCACAGGGCGTTTACATGTAGTTGTATGCTGAGTTTTACTGGCCGCATCCAAATTGGGCACTCTGCTTGGTACCCTCTTTTAGACCATTTCGTGACAGATGCCGAGCCTTATAGTAAGAAAGATACCCCTTCCATTTTCTACCGCCAACTCCACAAAGAAATAATAGAACGATTTCCCAATCACACACCCTTATACACCGACTCCAGTAAATCAGATGAAAAGGTTTCTTTCGCTGTTGCAAAGGTAACAGATGAAGAGGAGTCCCTTTTACAATCTGGTCTTTTGTCCCAGCAGACTTCCCCCCAAGTCGCAGAAATTTTCGCTATTTACCGGGCAGTCGAAAGTCTCCAAAACACTTCTCTTAACCACCTCATTTTTAGCGACTTCAGGCCAACGACAGATGCAGGAAGAATAGTGACGAATCTACTGACGGACTTGATACAAATACTATTTGAAAATATCAATATTTATGAATTCCTATTTACATTAAAACCTAAAAGTAACAGAGTAAAAATAATTTTTATTGGCTAATTTTCTTAAAAGCATACACGCGGTGCACCTAGTACATATAGCATATAAGTGCGCATCCTACACGGGTATGCACGCTTCCGCCACAGACATGGATACTACCGCATGGATACTACAACATTCGCCTCATGGAAGTAAGCTGGTGACATATGCAAGCGTACATGCATTGCATTCAGAGGCTTATAAAATTGCATTGTTTTTTCCGTCCCGGCTTTCGCACATAGCCCGAAAATCTAAGTAACTAGTGCATGCAAGGTGCATGTGTTTGTTGTGCATACTTGTGTGTGCTATTTCGAATGCGGCATTACAGAAAAAGTTAAAAGTAGTCCGACCTTTGCGTGGCATGCATTCCATTCATGGAACATTCCGTCAGGCCGCATTTGAATACACACACTTCTATATTATTTATCTACGAATTGAACGCATGTATGCTTGGATATGTCACCAGCTGTATGCATGCTCCGCTCCCGCTACATTCATGATCATTAATAATTGCATCCGCATCAGCATAGACTATTCCAAACCCAGGTATTGTTTTACCAAGTAGTCCGCCAACCACATACAATGAAGTTTTACCTACGCGAGCCGCTTTACCTTCACGAACGGGAGCCAGTCTACTTGAGTATGGTATTGGCACCCTTTATGGCCACCTAGCCAATTACCTGATTACTTCGTCCCATACAATCTTTTAGGGAGCCAATTAATTTTAAAGGGAGCAAAAAGATATGCAATCAACCTTTTTTCAAATTCTTCTTTCTAGGCGTAGTTGAAAATAATTTATTTTGGCTGATTAAACCGAATTCGAAGCATAAAGTTGAAAAAACATTTTTTACAAACCTTTATATTTTCAGTCGATGTAGGGATAGTTTCAGCCCTTTACTATTATCCCTTATCATAAAATTTGCTTTTCAACCACTTTTGAATATAAATGTTGCAAAAAATGTATTTTATTAGATTGTTTTTGATTATAATTAAAATTATCACAAAAACACTTAAAAAGGGGAATTTTTAAGCATATTTAAAGGTGACATCCATATTTTAAGACTGTGGGACCCTGATTTTCGTAATCAGCGACCCAAAAAACATATCAGGAACGGTTTTCACAACAGTGTAATGTTTTGACATAAACGATTCGTCGATTTGTGCAAGTTAAAAAAATTGTAATATAAAAAGGGGAAAGGTCCAGCACATCTCACCAAAGGGGAAGTGGGTGCCAATTTTAAACAACAGCACCTCACACATTTAATTCACCACTCCCTTTTGGTATTCTAAGCACCCAAACCACCGCCGAAAATTCTTCTCGTATATGCCGCTTCCAACATGTCAGTCAACTCCAAAGTGGCCGCGGCATAAGGCCGGCCAGTGACCAAACCACAAGAAAAATCTGAAATAATTCACCTCTACAGAATGGTGAATTTGTATTCCTATAATGAGATAAAGCAAAGTCCGGGCGACAACGTAGCTAACATGCCAGAAAATTTATGCAGTAAGGCAGAGTGTATTTTAGCTGTTGCATACACAGCCCCGAGTTTCTTCGTCTCTCGTACCCTTTCCCATCGTTATACGAAAGTTCTGACGATTTTTCATGTGTGAGAGCGTTACATGAATGAAATTGATTCACTCTCATGTAAATTTTTTTAAGCAAACGTCCCTAAAGAAGTTTTACTTCAAAAACCCGACCGACCAACGATTTCTAGCCGGAAAGGTCGCGCATACCTATTTAAATGATGTGATAGGGGGTAAAATTTATCCATTATCACGGAAACTTTTTTTTTTTTTTTCATTTTGCATTCTGATGTTAAATTCATAAATACGCATACCAAGCGTGCATGAATTGTGCACAAAACCACTTTTGCCGGTTCATAACTCAGCAACCACAGCTCAGTTTAAGATAAGAATTATAGCAGTGATTAAGAATAACATACTGAATACAAAAATGCAATAAAGCACTTCTGGCTTTTTACGTGTCGTTTTTGGTGTTAAGAAGAAGATTTTTAGTGATGCACCAGTCTTGTAGCGCATTAAGTTTCGACTGTAAAAAGGAAGCATTAGTTTGAAACATAACACTATAAATTTTGAAATCATCGGCGTAAACGAGGTGCGGGATGCCATTTAAGGTTTCAGATAGGTGGAAAGCGAGTATGTTGAATAGCAGTGGCTCCAACTGGCTGCCCTGCGGTACACCTCAGGTAACATTCATTTCTTTTGACAGGAAACTCTAAAATCTTACCACCTGAGTTCTCCCGTTAAGTTAGGATGTTACCCAATCCATCAGGTGGCCGGATATCCCATATCTTAATAGTTTCATAAATAAAATAAGGTGGTCTACCCGATCAAATGATTTGCTAAAATAAGTGTAGACTGTGTCAAACTGGTGGCTTTGTTCCATACCGCATAACAGTTCGAAGATCAGAATCATAAGATTGGATGAGGCGAAACGACATTTCTGAACCCATGCTGTAACGTTTAGGTTCGTAAAAATTAGAGGGACAAAGTTGCAAAGAATTTGCTAAAATCCAACGAAATGGAATGTCTGCATTTAAGTATTATTGTACAGTCTGGTGAAAATAAAGGGATTAGTATTATCTCAGGAATATATCAACTTTTGAAAAAAATCAAAATTTTATTCAGAAGCCTTTTAAGCTCCGAATTGAAAAGGATAAAAAATGAATTACATATGTAGTACACCTGTTCTGTTGCTTTTCAGTTCGTTCATTACAGAAAAACTCGATTCTATTAGGCCTAAAATAATAGAGAAGATAGGGAATGAATGTTATATCTGATATGTTCAAATGAGACCTACTGAATCTTTGACTAGTCTATGAATTTTCGACCAAAAACAAGGGAGTTATAAAGATTTTAGTCGAGCGCCAATGTAAATTTTATGATATCCCGTGCAATTCGCGCGGAAATCTGGATATATCAATTATAATTGAAAGCAATTGAAAGAACATAGGAAGCAATTTTCGAAAAAATGTAATTAAAATTCTCCAATATTTCCTTTTTCCCATAATGTATTTGTATATAGCTTAAAATGTAAGGAAGAAACTAGAGGTAGAAGGAAGACATGTCTTGAATGAAGTAAAATCCATGACAGTATAATCTCTAACCACATAATAAAATCTGGTATGCGCGATACTTCCGCCAGTTTGTAAGCACGCATGCCAAGATATTTGTGAATTTAACATCAAAATGAAAAAAAAAAGGTTTCCGTGATAATGGATAAATTTTACCCCCTATCACATCATTTAAATAGGTATGCGCGACCTTTCCGGCTAGAAATCATTGGTCGGCCGGGTTTTTTCTCAAAGAATATGACATTTCCCACAAAATTGTCTATGAGATTAATCAAAATCCGTGATGACAGAAAAAAATTATGGAAATTTAATAATATATAATTTATTTAAAATTTCTTCGGCCAATTAAATCCACGCCGACCAAGCGAATCTTATTCGTCTGAGTGTTAACTTTTATTTTTTATTTAAAAGTTTAGTAAGCATG
This sequence comes from Thereva unica, assembly GCA_949987705.1. Taxonomy (NCBI): domain Eukaryota; kingdom Metazoa; phylum Arthropoda; class Insecta; order Diptera; family Therevidae; genus Thereva; species Thereva unica. The sequence continues at coordinate 158,521,525 of OX465281.1, read as the reverse complement.
TCACGGAGCTTTTAGGATTGGTGGCTCCTCGCCTATTTCAGTTATAGGGAAACCTACACTTTTTTATTCCCATTTGATAAATTAGTGTTTCAAAAATGATATCTGAACTTTTGTTGCAATATAAGGCTTCAGGATTTTAAAGAATAAATTAAAACAAAAATCCAACTAAAAACAATGTTTTTTTATTGTGGTCTAAATATGGGCTAGTACTTTATTGACAAAAATTACATATTTTACCCTACATATTGATTAGGTCACACAAAAGAAAAACAATTATTTGCAAAAATCACAAATATAAATCTCTTTATCGGCACCAGCACATTCATTGTGTGCCCACATCGAACACTGAAAACATTGAACCCAAAGTTCCCCTCTGGTGTCATCTGAAAACAGGCAATTGTCACCACACATAGTGTCAAAATTATAATCTGGCAACTCAGCCAACTCGTCATCCCCAGCCTAATCGTCGCCATTCCACCATGACAAATTAGTCTAACTCATAACGTCGTCGCGACCAGACATTATTTAAAACGAAACGAAATATTAAAATAAACGAAATTGATTCTGAACTTTGCGTCTTATTATTATTATTTCAGTCTAATCCGCTTTCCCAGCTGTATGCTTTTTCGACATTGGTGCCGAAACCCGGGAAGAAAGGACATAAAAGAACGCGTGTGAAGCAAAGTCAGAATCGTGTATAGATATCGGTAATTTTATTGTAATGGATGTAACGGGTCGCGCAGTGCTTCGTGGACAAATCACGAAATTAACGAACGCCGCCTCAGATTTCTTATCAAGGGCGGAAAATAGAGCCGTGGAGAAAAATAACGAAAATTTTGATCTCATTGAGGAGGAATTATCTTCATTTGCTGATCGCATTAATGCCGTCAACGCCAGTCTCAAGACAGCTAACGCGCAGTTTCTAGCTGCTTTAAAACCGGAGGAATTATCTCGTGAATGGGAAACGGCGAATGAATATGAGGACAAAGTAGTGGGTATTATATCCCGCATAAATCAGCGTCTCAGTAAATTGAAGCTTCTCAGCAGTTCCTCATTAACGGGTCAGAGAGACCAGACTACCGGTACCTCCGTTACTTCTTCAGCCCGTCTTCCAAAACTTAGCCTAAAAGTCTTCGCTGGCGATTTTAAGGATTGGCTCCCCTTCTGGGAATTATTCAGCTCAGCCGTCCACAATAACAAAAATTTAACCAGCAACGATTAATTTAATTATTTGCAGGCTCATTTAGCAGGCAAGGCAGCAGAGTGCATCGCTGGATTCACACCCACCGAAGCGAATTACAAAGCTGCTATTTCATTGCTGTTAGAGCAGTTCGGCAATAACGATAAGTTGGTAGACTATTCAATCCAGCAGCTCATGTCTCTTCCAGTTATTTCCACGCGGCATGGTGTATTCGGACTTCGGCAATTGTACAATAAAGTTATGGCCGTTATGCGCTCTCTTACATCCCTTAACGTCTCCTCTGCTAGCTACGCTGTCGTGCTGAAAAATGTTCTTTTGCGATCCATCCCGAAGGAGCTTCTTGTGGAGTATTACAGAACGCATAATCAACAGATAAGTACCGATTCATTTTCTTGTAAGGAAGATTCCATTCCTTTAAACTCGCCACCTGATGGAGAAGAAAGTTGTCTCATTGATGGCACGAACAATCATATACAAGGGATTCTACGTTTTTTAAGAGGAGAAGTCGAATCCCTAGAGAAAGCGGCAGTGCTTCACAAAACGCATCAAAGGCCATCTAGTACGACATCAACTACAAAATCGAGAAACGTTCCTACCATTTCTGGTCTATTGGCCACTTCATCTAACGTTGAACCAAGTTCATGCTTTTTTTGCAAACGAAACGATCATACAACACAACGCTGCAACTCCTCTATTAGTGTTAGTGAACGCAAGAATATGATGAAATCGGATAGAAGGTGTTTTCGCTGCACGCGCCGTGGGCATAACTCAAAGAGCTGCAATATTAAAGGCTTGAAATGTTTGAAGTGTGGTGGTAGGCATGTTATCGCTGTCTGCGACCCCAGTTTTACTAAAGTTAAATGTGGTAATGAGGAAAACTGTCAAAACAAAAGTTCGAGCTCCGTTTCAAACCCTGAAGTGTCAACTAGTTTGTGCTCGTCATCGCTGCTAAACTCATCCCATGTTTATCTACAAACGGCCTGTGCCTTTATTTCATCAGCTTTTGACGGTACTAAATCACTTTTAGTGCGTGCTGTTTTAGATGGCGGTAGTCAGAAATCCTATGTGACAAATCACCTTGCGAAAAAATTAGGATTGCAAATGTTTGGAAAACTAAAAATGCGAGTCATGGCCTTCGGGGCGAGCGAGAATCCTCTTCAAGAGTTTCCTATTGTTAAAGTAAAAGTGAAATCCCAGTTTAATAATCACTTTACAATTTTAGATGCTGTAGTAGTTCCAGAGATCTGTAAAGACGTGCTACCAATACCTGCTCCTTCGTCTTCAGCATTTGTAAACATTGTCCTGGCCGATGCACGTAATCAGCACGAGCTTGAACCTGGCATCAATCTCTTAATCGGCTCAGATTTTTATTGGACAGTGGCTCTGGAAGAGTCTAAGCGTATCACCGATCGTCTAACAGCAATCAACACTATCCTTGGATGGACAGTTCAAGGGCCCTTGGAGGAAAGTAATCCCCTGGAACCACTCTCCCTTATTAATACAACCGTGTGTTTAAACATTAGTGAACCTGATTGTAAACGTTTATGGGATTTAGATGTTCTTGGTATAACACCTGTTAACGTGCGTAGCTGCGAATTTGACATTGAAAAATTTATTAAAAAGGGTGAGCATCGGTATGTTGCTAGTTTATTGTGGAAGGACAACGACTGTGTGTTAGATAGCTATCGTGCGGGAGCTCTACTTCGATGTAATAAATTAGTGCAGAGGTTGGTTCGAGAGCCTTCAAAACTTTACGATTACGATCGGGCCATGAATCAGTTTTTCATAGATAATGTTGCGGAAAGAGCGGAGGAACGCACCATGAATACGGAACGCGTTTATTATTTACCTCACCGCCCGGTATATCGTTCCGATAAAGTGACAACCAAGTTGCGGATTGTTTTCGACGCATCGGCATGTGCGAATGGACACTTATCGTTAAATGACAATTTATTCACCGGTCCTAATTTATTATCGGACGCTCTCGCTATTCTATTGAGATTTCGTTTGTGTAAGATTGGTCTTATCGCGGATATAGAAAAGGCCTTTCTTCAAATTTCCTTGGCAGAAGAAGACCGTGACACTCATAGATTTTTTTGGTTCGAAGAGAGAGTGTCTGACGCGACCAAACTTCCTAAGCTTGTTGAATTCCGAATGAAGCGCGTGACCTTCGGCGTTACCTGCAGTCCCTATCTGCTATGCGCAACGCTGAAGAAACATTTTACGGAGGAAGCTGTCAATTATCCGGATACGTGTGAAATTTTAAACCGATCGTTTTACATGGACGATTTCGTCGCAAGCGTTGAATCTGTAGATGAAGCCCAGCGGATATACTACGAGGCACCTTCTATACTGAGTCGAGCACAGATGAACCTACGTAAATGGAACTCAAATAACTCTTGTCTAAGATCTCAATTTTCGAAAGTCAGCGAAGTCCCTACTACACAAAAGGTTTTGGGGCTCACTTGGTATTGTTTATCTGACGAATTAGATCTTGATCTCACCAGTTTAGGAGAACTACAATCAGCTACCGCCTGCAAAAGGAGCGTTCTACAACTAATAGCGAGGATCTATGATCCGATAGGTATTCTTGGTCCATTCATAATCAGACTAAAAATTCTCTTTCAAGATTTATGGCGTTTGAATGTGGGATGGGATGAACCCCTTCCACCAGCTCAACAAGTAATTTGGACTAGTTGTATTAACCAGATTGGCTTCTTGAAGGACATTTCCTTACCTCGCTGGATCTTTAAGACTGCTTTTAGAGCTAATCAGGAATTGCATGTTTTTGCCGATGCCAGTGTTCAAGGCTATGGGACAGTGGCTTATGTACGAAGCGAGTCTAGTGATGGAGAGGTCTACGTGTCTTTCCTTTGTGCCAAAAGTCGAGTGGCCCCTCTTAAAACTGAGGGTCCCGAAAATTTAACTTTACCGAAGCTGGAGTTAACGGCGTGTCTCATTGCAGCTAGATTGTCTCAATATCTCCAAACGAATCTGGCATTAGAATTTGACTCAGCGTCCCTTTGGTCAGATTCAAAGATATCGCTTAGCTGGATCCATGGCGAACATCGTAAATGGAAACCTTATATCGAACATAGAGTTGTTGAAATTCGACGCATATCAAAGCTATCTGCATGGCGACATTGTCCTGGAGCTATAAACCCGGCTGACTTTCTTACCAGAGGTATTAGCGCTAAAAAATTGCAGAAATCTTCAACCTGGCTCAACGGTCCTTCGTGGCTATGGCAGAACTCTATCACTTGGCCTCAATCAGATTTGAGACATCATTATTCCTCTACAACGCTCCTTGCTGCTCTTACGCCTAAGAATGAGGACAGAACTTCGTGCCTTCAACCGTTGCTGAAAGTAGAGAGCTTTTCCAGCTATCGACGATTAATTAGGGTTACAGCCTATATTATTCGCTTCAAAAGAAACTGCCTTGGAACGGAACGGAAGTCATCAATGATGCATCTCTCCGCTAACGAGCTTCAGCGTGCTGAAAGGTACTGGATCAGATTTATCCAGTCACAAACTTATGGAGAGGAGATTACAAATCTCGGACAAGGAAAACCAGTTGGAAAAAACTCTAAAATATTAAAATTAAACCCCTTTCTGGATGAACACGCGTTATTGCGTGTCGGCAGCCGTTTAGCAGAAGCAGAATTGGGCTACGACGCTACCTATCCTGTGCTCTTACCTAAAGCTGATCACTTCGTTAAGTTACTCGTGCAATATGTACATGAAAAGGTGCTTCACAGTGGAGTTAACATGGTCCTTACAAAATTGCGTGAAAACTTCTGGATTATCAAGGCCCGCCAGCTGGTAAAAACAACTATAAATCTTTGCAGAGTATGCGCGCTACTAAGGTCTCGCGCTCTTTCCCAACCGTTCGCACCTTTACCTAGAGAGAGGATTATGTGTGGAAAACCCTTTGAGACTGTGGGCGTGGATTTTGCGGGACCGCTATATCAGAAGACATCTCCAGATATGTCAGAGCGAAATAAGGTATATATCATGCTCGTAACTTGTGCTGTAGTGCGAGCAGTTCATTTAGAGTTGGTGCCTTCACTTTCGTCAGAGTCTTGCTTACTCGCACTGCGTCGCTTCTTTGCTCGTCGTGGCATACCTAAGGTTATAATATCGGATAATGCTTGCAATTTCAAGAAAGCCTCTAAAGAACTGAAGGGACTTGACACAATTATTTGTAATAAGGATTTTCAATCCGCTATGGCCGAGAAAGGCATATCGTGGAAGTTTATTGCGGAACGTGCCCCATGGTGGGGAGGATTTTATGAACGTCTTGTAGGGAGTGTGAAGAACGTGCTTAAAATATCGATTCGTCGCGCGATACTCAATGTGGATCAGATAAACACATTCTTGACGGAAGCTGAATTCATAATCAACTCTAGACCCCTGACTTATGTGAGCGATGAACCCGAAGATTTGTCCCCGCTTACACCTAGCCATTTCCTTATAGGAGCATTTCCCAATTCACCTGTAATTGAGGCTTGCACTTCTTTGGACGCCGAGCTGCGAGCAAGATGGAAATGTCGTATTTCTACCACCAACCTATTTCTTAAACGATGGAAGACTGAGTATCTTCAGCAGTTACGATCGGCACATTACTCAGACGGGAAGGCTTCTCTTAATCTGAGACCAGGAGATGTTGTGCTAGTTCAAGACCAGACACTTCCTCGCATCCTATGGAGACTGGCTGTAGTTGAGAGAGTGTATCCAGGACGAGATGGACGCATAAGGGCATGTGAGCTGCGTTTTAAAAACGGATCCCGTCTTCGGAGACCAGTGCAACTTTTATATCCTGTAGAATTGGGAAATGCATCGCCGGTGGGAGGATGTCAAAATTATAATCTGGCAACTCAGCCAACTCGTCATCCCCAGCCTAATCGTCGCCATTCCACCATGACAAATTAGTCTAACTCATAACGTCGTCGCGACCAGACATTATTTAAAACGAAACGAAATATTAAAATAAACGAAATTGATTCTGAACTTTGCGTCTTATTATTATTATTTCAGTCTAATCCGCTTTCCCAGCTGTATGCTTTTTCGACACATAGTATTTCACAACACTGAACACGCTTGCGTCGGTTTATCAGCCTGCTTTGCTCATGGCTGTTAGCTAACGTCTCGAAAAAGATTTTTAAAACTTTTCTGCTAGATGGCAGTTATAACATTATCATAAAGTCCCACTGGCCCATAATTGGACCCCTGCCCATATTTGGACCATCTCCTCTATTTTTTTTGAATTTTTACCTAGCGAAGAACACCTTTGTTTTCCATTTTACATTTTATTTTGTTATTAACAATTATGAAATATTAACTTTTTTTATACTTTTTTCAATTATACCTAAAATTCAATCTTTCATCTAAGCAACGACGTTGTGATGAGCAAACAATATTAATTCGGCTGGTTACAAAAAATTTTCAAAATAAAAATGCTCTCAAAATTAATTTGTTTATAACTTTGTTAATTTTTTTTTTCAACAAAATTTTTTCGTGGCATGATTGTGTGCATAATAACCTACCGATTAAGCATAAATTCATTATAAATTATGAATCTTCGGTTTTTAGTGATACGTTTGAGAAATTTTTACTCAATACTACTTCTTATTTTTATGCTGACAACCTCCTGATTTTCAGCTCAGATAATTCCAAATCAGTTTCAAAAATGCTAACTGCCGCACTGAAAACAGCACTAAACTGGGCTTCTTCTGTTCAAGCAATATTCTCAAAGGACAAAGCAGAACTACTTCACGTCTGCAGAAAACGAAACTGCATTGTACCCACCATCTCAGTCAAAGATTACCTCATTACCCCCCTTAACCAATTAAATATTTTAGGCCTCCTTTTCTCGAAAAATCTTAAGTGGAACCTACACATTGATTAACAAAATGGACAAAATTAATAATTTAGTGAAATGTTTAGCTTCTCGCAAAAACGAGCTGTCAATTGCCTCTCTCTTACACATCTGTAAGTCTCTCATCTTGCGCACTGCTGGTTACTGTCTGTCAATATATGGTAACTCTTCAGCCACCGCTTTCCAACCTCTTCAAACCGCAATCAACAATGTCCTTAGATCAGCTACTGGTGCCCTTAGGTCCACCCCAATTGACACCTTACTTGTTGAAACAGGTGTCAACCATATTTCTGCGAGATTCCGTAAGACTCAACTCCAACTGCTCTTACAACACATCATAAACCCTTCTGCACCTCTACATCACCCGCTTCGCAATTACATCAATACCAACTCTAAAAGTCCTTCCGGTCTCCGATATTGCATTTCGCTTATAGGACAACTCAATATTCCCACATTCAAACATCCGCTTTCCTTGGCATACGCGCCTCCTTGGTACCCCCTATCAAGCCACTTTGTCACGGATGCCGAGCCCCACAACAAGAAAGATACCCCTTCCTTTTTTTACCGTCAACTTCACCAAGAAATATTAGCACGATTTCCCGATCACACAGCCCTATACACTGATGCCAGTAAGTCCGATCAAAAGGTTGCCTTCGCTGTGGCAAAGGTGTTCTTGGTGCAATCGGGTCTCCTGGCCCACCATACCTCCTCTCAAGTTGCAGAAATTGCAGTCAAAATTCTACAGAACACCCATCTCAACCATCTTATTTTCACCTACTCTTTATCTTCTGTACTGGCCATTAGAAAAAGAAACAACAAATGCTATCTTCCGTCTACCATCCGGTGCCTACTTTTACAAAACAGTCACATAAAAATCTGCTGGATTCCAGGCATTAAAGGTAACGAAGCCGCGGATAGCTTGGCCCAAAATGTCCCAATCTCCGGCAACCGCTCACTCATTGTCCCTCCTTCAGAATCATGCTTTCGCCTTTATGCATTTAACGCTCTTCACACGGAAGCACTCTCAAGATGGAATAATTGCTCGTCCTGTTTACGTTTTCATACGTCCTCGCCAACCCCTGCCCACTACAATCCAGATCTTCCTAGACTTAATGCACGTATGTTCTGTAGGATCAGACTCGGTCATACATCTTTCTCCCATGGACATCTTTTCACTAAATCCTCTCCCCGCACATGCAATAGTTGCCTAATGCACCACTCCTCACAGTCAGACATATTTTAACTGAATGCCTCAAAACTGCTAACTTTTTCGGTGAATCCGGTCAGAACCATAATAGCCCTCTTTTTAAACTTCTCAGATTTCTAGACATCACTGACTCAATTTAAGTTCCTTCACGTCTCAGCGTCTTTTGGGTCCATGGTCCGTAGGCGCTTAACTTGGTCGGTTGTGCCATCAGGCCTTCCTGCCTCTTGTAATAATAATAATAATGGTAATCCTAACTAAAAGCTATATAAATCCTTGTATTTACACTAAAATCAAATTAACCATATTTTACATAAAAGTGGGATTCACCAGCTTTTACATAATAACTCGGTTTACAGTTCAATGGAATGACCCATAAAATACTTTTTTTATAAACTAATATTAATTTAAATTTTAGTAGTAAAATTATTAAACAGTAATTTATTACAACATATGTCAATAGATTAAACAAAAAATGTATATTTCGAAAAATAATAAAATAATATTTTTTTATAAATTAATGTTAAATTAAAATATTTTTTAAAATGCAACGTATTTTTTATTTCAAATTCGATTTTTTACCCCTTTTTTATTGCCATGATTTAGCTCGCAAACCGTTTGTTCAATTCTTTCACAGCAAGGAGTTTTCCTTGGTTATCCGTTGAATTTGTCTACTCAGAGTCCAATCACCGAATCACCTTTAGGGTAATTAATGCTTTTTTATTTCGGATGGATAACATTAATTCACGAAGAACAGGTTCAATTACACATGTCTTGGAACCACTTGAGAAAGGAAGCATGGTCATTTGGGTACAGTGGACATTAATTAACATGAAACATTATCATATCTGGCATTCTTGGAAATTAATCAGCACCACATTACATCGCAATCGATATTGACTAATCTAATTTTAAGTTTATTATAATCGAACATTCACTGAAAATTTACGATATTCCTTCCTATCCCACCTATCACCTCAACACATGCCTAGGTACGTATAAAATTGCATGCCTACTTCTATCATGAAGCAAAGATCACTTCACGTTACGGTTTTCTTTTGTATCCCCACTTGAATTGAATTCAAGCAAATTGATTAATATTGTTGCGCACGAATTGATCGCTCTCTTGGTACCAGATCATCAAACGAGGTAAGTTGGCTTTGAGCGTAAGCATTTTTTTCCTTCCCTTTTTTCCATTTCCTACATTCCGATTGTTGTTGGGGCTCGACCATCAACAAACAATTAACACCTTTTACTTTGTCTTTGGGATTCGACCATTAACAAATTATTAACCTTTCCAATCAACAAATTATTAACCTTTACTTTTGTTGTTGGGATTCGACCATCAACAAAATTACTAACATTCCGTTTGTTTTTGGGGCTCTACCATTAACAAACTATTAACTTTCCTTGTTGTTGGAATTCGACCATCAACAAATTACTAACACCTTTTACTTTGTTTTTGGGATTCGACCATTAACAAAGTATTAACCTTTCTTTTGTTGTTGGAGTTCTACCATCAACAAATCAATCCTTCTTCCGCCCCACCTACCCACCCACACCCATTTTCGTTGAAGTCAGAACACAATTGGTAAATTTGTATTTGCGCGGCCTCTTAATATGTCGATCATATTTATGCGACCATTTTAAATTTTGAAAATAGGGCTTCGAGGTCCATTTTCTTTCTCGCTCCAAAAACCCTCTACGTACAAAGTTTCAGCATCATAGAATGTATGTTACTACGTAAGTCACAGACTGAGACTCCAATTATATTTATATAGAAGATGTTAGGAAGAGCATTTAGGTGTCCGTGTCAACCGATGTAAAGTCAAAATTTTCGAGAAGGTGAAGGTATAATTTGGTAGCATGGGATATTAGATTGTATTAGCAGTTGACTTTTCTCTGGGTCTATATCTTTAGTGTAAATACACCACCAAAGAACCCTGAGTCAGCACTTAATCATTTCCATCTGATCTTACTTTTGTGTTTCCGTGTTTCCAAACATGTTATTATAGTAGTAGAATAATTCTGACGCGTAGCCCCATGAAAGTTCTAGCCATGAATAGTGTTCAATTATATATTACTAGCATAAACCCCGCGTGCCTTGCAACGCCTTTAAATAAAAACTGTTTATTATGTGCAATTTTTTTTTTTTTTTTTTTTATGTGAAAGACTAGAGTCTCAGGGAAGACCCTTTATACTGTCGACAATCTATTTTCTTCGTATAGAGTGCAAAACAAAAAAGTCAGCTGTTATTATCCCAAAAAGGGTTTATTATAATGCATTTTTGAAAAAAAAATTGGTAAACAAATTGCTGCGTATATCACCTGTGCTCAACAAATCTGCAAGTTTTGAAGCAGAGATTGGCATACATATGTCACCAAGAGAAGTGACATTTTAGGGTTTGACGAACGTTCGTTAAGTTTGTTCGCCTATTTACGTGGGTGCAAGAAATTATGAAGCAATCACAAATGAATATTAAATAAAGTGAATTTCGAGTCATTCATTTCATCGTGATTATAGGGATCCACTGTCAAAATTTCAGCCCTTCAGCTTCAGAGTTTTGGGTTAACCCCATTTCATCTCCTTAGGGGATGAATTTCGAGTAATCGCCTCTTAGTGGATGTCCACGTCATTATAGGGATGCACTGTCCAAATTCCAGCCCTATAGCTTCAGTAGTTTGGTAACCCCACTTCACCCCTTTAGGGGATGAATTTCGAAAAATCGCTTCTTAGTGAATTTCCACGTCATTATAGAGATGCATTGTCAAAATTTCAGCCGTTTAGCTCCAGCCTTTAGGTAAACCCCATTTAACCCTCTTAGGGAATAAATTTCAAAAAATCGCTCCTAAGTGGATGTTCACGTTATTATAGTGATGCACGGTCAAAATAAAATCCCTTCAGCTTCAGCGGTTTAGGTAAACCCCATTTCACCCCCTTAGGGGATGAATTTTGAAAAATCGCTTTTTAGTGGATGTCTACGTCATTATAGGGATGCACTGTCAAAATGTCAGCCCTATAGCTCCTGCGGTTTGGGTAAACCCCATTTGACCCCCTTAGGGGATGAATTTCGAAAAAAAGCTTTTTAGTGGATGTCCACATCATTATAGTGATGCACTGTCAAAATTTCAGCCCTATAGCTCCAGCGGTTTGGATAAACCCCATTTCACCCCCTTAGGGGATGAATTTCGAAAAATCGCTTTTTAGTGGATGTCCACGCCATTATAGGGATGCACTGTCAAAATTTCAGCCCTTTAGCTCCAGCGGTTTAGGTTGTGCGTTGTCTGTCAGTCAGTTACTTTTTATACAATAGAAAAAAAGTAAAGAAAAAAAATCCCCTTACAACTTATTGAACCCCATTTCACCCCCTTCAAACCTTTTTTCTCCATAAAAGGTAGCCTATGTCCGTCTCCAAGGTATAAACTATGTCTGTAACAAATTTCATCAAAATCGGTCCAGTGGTTTAGGCGTGAAAGCGTAACAGACAGACAGACAGAGTTACTTTCGCATTTATAATATTAGTAAGGATAATAATTCATTTTCACTTCTGAAGAAACTACAATAATAAAGTGTATTTTTTATTGCATATGAATTATAAACAGTAATAATATTTTTATGCAGCAGTAAGAAATATTTATGATCTTGTATAAATTATATTTTTGAAGTGCACTGCAAAACTGCGGAATTAATGAAAAAAAACTATCGCTGTGCCATGAGGACTTTGTGGGTGCAATTAGGACATTTAACTAATGATTTGTGTATAGAGCTGCAAGGATACCCATCTTTCAGTTATTTTTATTCTTGGAAATTGTTTTTCCACTAATTAAATTACTTCCATTTGAATCCTTATATCACGGTTCTGCATTGGTCGATGAATTAATCCACTTAAAACCGTCCAGAACGAACTCAAATAATCAACTGCTAAAAAGCAAAAGACCAAAGCTTTTATTTTGGAGTCGTCTGGAACCTTAAGGTTTATATAAAAATTGTTTCCTTAATGTGCTCCGTTTTTTATTGTTGCTGTTAGTTTAGAATTAAAAAAAAAAGAGAAAAGAAACACGAGGAAACTCAACTCTCGGGCCCAACTTTCTTTCACAATTTCTCCCCTTTGCTCTTGTTCAAAGAAATTCCTTGAATGCAGCAAATTTCGCTATTGTTGTTTGAACCTCTTAAAAGCTAAGAGAAAAAATAACAACAATACAACCACCCCATTTGGGCTAGTATCAACCAGAGGAAATAAAGCCAAACTCTTTCATTATCACTTTGGGTGCGTGTTGTTTTCGCGAAAAGAGGAGCAATGCACTACTACATGCGCCAATGGAAGCAACAATTCCCTTTTTAAGCTTTTCAGGTTGCATGAGAAAAGGAGGAGATAAAGGACTTACAATGTTTTCATTTGCCTGCTATTATTTTCTTTATCAACAAAAGCATGCTTTTGAGGACATAGTGTTCAACTGTTAGTTGTGGGACTGAACTGGCGAGTCTTAGAATCCTGTGCGAGCGATGAGTGGTGTTTTTTTTTGTGTAAAACTTTTAAATGCTGAGTAAAACTTTCTTAGCAGTTCCTGCCCATGGTGGCATCATAACTCCTAGTCTTTGAATAACTACCTTTTTTCAGCTCTTCTTCTTTCTCATTTGCTGGTAAAGACGCAAAAATTCCTTCCAAGGATTTCAAGGAGATCACTATTGAATGGTAATTGAGCACAGAAAATTGGATAAAATTGAAGATTCCCCTTTATTACCCCGATTTAAATATACAGCATCGCTGGTATCTGAGTGTGAATAACGGGCATCTCTTTGTTTGGAATACCCTGTAAACCCTTTTGGCCCTGTTTCTTGCTCAGAGACACGCAGGGGATAAATGGCGTAGAATTACAGGATGTGTTGTATGTCTCACTTTGGGATTCAATTTAAACAAATGAATGTCTGCAAGGCGAGGGTTCACAACGCCTTCATCTCTCTCGTTATGTTTTCTTATTTTGAACACCATCCCTGTTTCTTCATGTCCTCGCTGTATACCTTATTCAACAACTGCTGGTATTACAGTATTAAATGGTCTCCTAACTAAGCTTTCCTAAATAATATCTAGGCAGAAATGTGCTCCTTCTCGTATGATACACAAAAAAATATATATAAAAAAGGAATGAAACAATTTCATTTTAGGGCAATGTCCCCACTACAACAAAAGACAAATGGATTTTCAAGTGGGCTGGCTACATGGGCTTGAAGCTGCGTTGGTGGGGTTGTTTCTGGATTTAAGATGGATGTTAAGAGATAAAAGAAGATTTTCTTTTACAGTTGCTAACTGGTTACAATAGCAACTGGATTTAATTTATTGCAATTACAGTTGTATTTCTTGTTTCAATTGCCGTCGTTTGCCCAGACAGAACTGTTGATTGAAGTTCTACTTCTTCTGATGCTACCACAGGTTTCTTTTTAGCTAACAGTCTATGTATTGGTCTTCTGTCAAAAAGGATTAATCTTATGTCGCGAACTGACTGCCACCATCTGAAAATGAAATTTATTTTCTCATTTTAATCATCTTAATTTTGTAAACAAAAATTGTGATAAAATTTTATCTTCGAGAATAAATCCAAGGTGGTTGAACTTGAGATTGATTTGTAAAACTAATTATAATAAGATAAAAAGAAAAGATATAATGAACCAATGGAAATATATTTTATAAAATTCATTTGCTAAATAATTAAGCCCAGTATAGATACCAAAGAGATCGCGAAAGTCAAGTTTAAGTATCTAAATATTAAAAAAGTACATTTTTTTCTTTCGTAAACACCCTGTATCTTAGTGGTTAGTGGGGATTGCCCCCCTCTAGAACATTTTTTTCTCCAAAACTATCCAGAAATCACACTTGAAAATATTAGCCACGTAGTCCAACAGAGGAGTTATTGAACGTCTGATGACCTATACAAGTTACGTATTAGGGGGATATGAGTATTTTAAATCTTTAAAAAGGTGATATCTCATGAACGGCGATTTATACGGAAAAATGTATTATACCATTTTTTGTAGATAATCGCATGATCTACACACTTTGTAAACAATTTTTTATAATAGGATTGCCGTTTAAGAGAAATTAGCCAAAAACGGAAACCGAAACTTTTTTTTAACATATTCAACTCACCAAAAATTATTATTTTAAAAAAAGTTTCATGAGTTAACATTTAGTTATAGGTCTGTATTCGAATTTTGCTCTGACGACTGCACTAATTGAAATTTGAGGATATATTTTTCTTAACCTTTTGTAAAATATTTAATAATAATAATTTACTAAATAATAATAATGCCAAGAAACTAATGCTATAAGTATGTATATTTGGTTTTACTTGATGCTGAATTCATTGTTGCGGAAGTGTCGCCCCACAAAAATTGCTGAACTACGATTTATTTTTGCGCCGCAGATTTTGCTAGTAATATCCTATGTGGAATTGAATTTGAAAAATGAATAAGCAAAAAAATCGTAGAATCTTTAAAAATCTTGTTTTGAGACTACAGCTTGAAGAATTGACATTGTGCAAGCACATCACATAATATCAATCAAAAAATTTCAACCTAGATTGAATAAAGAAGTAATATCGAAGAACCCAAATTACTTCAAGTATTACAATTAGAGTATTAGTTAAAATTGTGCAAAAGGATCTTAAAGCAATGTAGAACACTAAAGATAATAGGCAATGGGTGCATCCAGCGCACTCAGCGGCTGAGTAGCGGCTAAGTGCTGAGCTCGTTGGATGGCTAGCTGAACTAAGCAGCTTAGCTCAGCGGCTGGCAAATTTCTCAGCGTAAAAATTTTATGCTAAGTAGCTCAGCGATAGTGAATTGATGTTATTTAAAATAGAAAAAAAAGTAGCTGTCAAAATAAATTTTAACTAAGCTACTCATCCAGCCGAAACATATCGCTGAGTTACTTTTTACGCTGTGCTGTTCAGCTAAGCGGCTTTTCCGCTAAGTGCGCTGGATGCGCCCAATAATATAAGTAAAATATAATTATTAAGAGAATCAAATAAGTAATATAAAAGCCCAAGTACAAATTATTGTAGTATTAGTATTACTAACTTGGTCTTATTGAACAGTTTAAACCAACAAAGAATTAAGTCAATTCTCAGTATATTTTCTCATAAGACCCCGCGTAAACTTGTGCGGTTTTTACACTTCTAACTCGACTACTTACCCAGAGTCTCACCAAACATAAAAAATATGATATTCTGGATAATTTAAAAATCCGCCACACAAAGGTTGAAGCTGGTCCAACTTTCTTCCAGAAAGGAAAAAAATTCCAAAATATCCACTTCAGAAATGCTCAATTTTTCATACAGAAAGTATGCGCGCGCATTAGTGCAGGGCGACTCATCCGCAACGATGAATCCGGAATGATGTGCTTGCTTCGCTTTGAGACATAGGCTGCATTCGAAAATTCAGCCAGCTGCGCAGAATTGGCAGTTCGCAGAATCGGCTTCAGGATACGTATGCCCGGCTGCAGCAATTTGATTTTTTGAATGATGTGCTGCCAATTCTGCGCAGCTGGCTCAATTTTCGAATGCAGCCATAGTACCTGAAAATATTGTACCAAGTTCAAGCCCATTCGTCGATTTTCCAGTCCAGGGTTCGATTTTCTTAACGGTGTTATTTTGAAACACCCCCCCCCCCCTAGTTTTGAATGGACTATATAATCCATGGAAAACTTACTCCAACATTGCAAAAATGCAGGACAAGGTTTTATTTTTGGGATGTGTAGGAGGGGTCAGTGTGAGCTTAAATCTGAGTTTTCGGGATTCTAACCCCCCCCATTTGGCCGCCATCTTGGAAAAGGTGTACAAATGGTTTTTCGACTATATCTCCATAACAGTACATCTTACAGAAAATTTGCAAGGAGATTTTTTGTTCAGAATTAAATTATCTACAATTTATTAGCAAGAATTTTTTTGATATTAGGGTTGTGTGGGATCCATATGATTGAATAAAATTTTATTTATGTTGAGCCTAGGTGATCCTTTATTCTAACAATATAATTACATCTTTGGACGTTTCGACATTAAATATTGATGTCATCATCAGCTACAAATATTTTTAAGTGACATTTTTTTTAGTATGTTATTACATATTACATATAAAGATTTGTTTTATGACATTAACAATATAAAGCTTACCAGAGATTAAATATTGGCACGCACGAATATTAAAAGAAAAACAGAACATTTATATCTAAATTCTTCAATTTTTTTATATATCACAATCAAATTTTAAATTAAATATTGTTTTTTTTTTCCCCCATGATTTATTAATATTCATGGTCACGGGCAGAGCAACGTTGTCAAAGGAGAACCGTAAACTGTATATGAAGAAAGAGTTAAAGAATTTTTTTTTCTTTTGTAATGCTTTGGAAATAAGGAGAGACAACATCCAGGGAAAAAAATCTGATATTTATTACAGTGGTTGTTGGATAAAAATGGCGGGATAAATTCAATTTATAGATAATTATCAATGAAATTGTTTAAAAATTTTAAATTATTTTTATAGTCAGTATGATTGTTAAGAGTCAATTTGAAATTTTTAGCTTTTTCAAAAAAAAAAAAAAAGCTTATACAGAGGCTCTGTCCGTCTGTCCGTCTGTCCGTCTGAAGCCTACTTTCATCTCTGAAAGTACTGCAGATACAAACTTGGGAAATATCTCAAAATGTAGTAAATGTGAGAAAATGGTCTGGAAATTTCAACCAGAAGTATATTTAAACAACAAAAAAGAGCCTTTAAAGAAAATATTGTGACTAATTTTAGTGTTCTAAGGCTTATAACTTCTTAATTATTCATTTTACCACAAAATTTCTAAGTAATAAATTGTAGATTATTTAATTCTAAACAAAAAGTATCCTTGCAAATTTCCGGTAAGATGTGCCGTTTCGGAGATATAGTGGAAAACCCATTTGCATACGTTTTCCAAGATGGTGGCGAAATGGGGGGGGGGGTTAGAATCCCGAAAACTCAAACTTAAGCTCACCCTGACCCCCCCTACACATCCCAAAAATAAAACCTTGTCCTGCATTTTTGCAATGTTAAAGTACCATTTCCATGGACTATAAAGGGCTAGGGAAAGTCCCTCGTCCGTGGGGCTGCGAGTTCGATCCTTCGGCTCGCGGTGCTTTTTTTTTCGTCATAATAATTTTTTTTAATTTCCTTCGGGGATTTTGTTTCATATGAAACAAGTTTTTGACATGAATACGTCTCTAAATTTGCTTCCAGAACAAAAACCGATGATAACGAAATTATGGCATATAGTTTTTATTTGCAGCTCAAAAACTATTGTTTATATTGAATAAAGAAATATACCATGACGTGGGTGAAGAATCAAAGAATTTTATTGTTTACAGTTGATTTCCTTTTTTTTAAGCTATGATGATTATATTGTAGTGTTTGTTAAATACTTTGTTAAGTTTTAGATTACGCAGTCTCACAACTTATAACCTACATAAGCCTTTAACAAAAACTTTTCAAGATTAATTATATATAGCGTTGGTCAGTGTGATACTTATGAATCTCCATGGCCAAACTAGGGTGCGGTAAGCCGAATTTTTAACAATAAGACATGTATGTTTAAGTAAAATAATACACCTAATTCTGTTGTGCAAAGTGCACCACATTAGATTTTCCTCCAATCCAAAGAAAAATGTTTAGATTCGTTTTCTATAGTGTTTACATGTGTGATGTGCTTTTTTTTCAATTTGACTCATTCGAATTATTGGCCTCGATTCCCAGATCCGGCGGCTTGGAAGTGAGTGCGGATCAATCTCCACTTAATATATTGTCATCCAATCTGAAGTGTTATTCAACAGAAAGAATACCATGAAAAAGCGTAATTAGTGGCTAGTCTCTAGGCACAACATCCCACTAGTTATTAATTAAAAACGTTTCTTTGATAAGCCTATTGTCATATAATTTGTCGGAGTCTAAAATTTTTGTTTCCTTAAAATTGAATTTATGGCCAGTATCATATGTATGTTTGGTTAAAGCACTGTGAAAAGGGTTTAAGTTTTTGCTATGGTAATCATGTTGATATATTCTTTTTTTCAGTGGCTGAGATGTTTCGCCAATATAAATTTTATCACACGCCCCACAATTAATCTGATAGATAACATTCTTAGTATCAATGGTCGGAATTTTGTCTTTAAGTTTGGTGAGAAAATTAGAAGTGGACAAAATTGATTTATTTGTAATTTTGATATTGCTATTGCATATAATTTTATTTAACGCGTAGTTAGTGTCTTTGTCATAAGGGATTTTGGTATATATAATATTTAAATTTGAATTGTTATCGTTAAATGAAAGTGAGGTCATCTCAGATCTTAATTTGTTTATTCTTTTATTGATGAACTTATTGATGATATATGGAGGATAACAGTTTTTTAATAATTTGGCATAAATGAGTTTAAAATTTTTGGAGTGGAATGATCGATGGGAGAGTAAAAAGGCTCGATCAACCAAGGCATTAATTACGCTGATTTTATATGTAAAGTTAGTATAGGAATGGTAGTTTAGGTATCGTTCACTAGCAATCGGTTTTTGATACCAATCAGTAATGATTTTATTACCTGACTTAATTAGAGTCACATCTAAAAAGTTAAGTCTATTATTGTTTTCAAGCTCTAACGTGAATTTAATTTTCGGATGGTAACTATTAAATTTATTGAAAATTGCATTAATGTTGTCAAAAGGGATAATTAATAAGCAATCATCAACATATTTTTTGTAGTATAGGATTTTAAATTGTGAATCAAGAATAATACCTCTTTCTAGTTTTTGCAAAATTATATCAGCAAGGGAGCTGGAGATGCTCGAACCCATAGGTGTGCCATCAATCTGTTTGTAAATAACATTATTATGGCTGAAAATTGCATTTTTGAAACAAAGTTTAATACCATCAATAAATTGGTCCAAATTAAGATCTGTAAATTCATAGATCTCATCCCATCTATCATTAATACATTTTAGAACTAATTCTTGAGGGATGCTAGGGTATAACGCTGTTACATCGAAACTTACGAGACAATAGTTATCAGGGACATGTAGGTTTGAGATGTCATCTCCCAGTTGAAATTAATTTTTAATATTAAATTCATATTTAGAGGTAACTTGAGTTAAAACATTATTTAGGTACTTAGAAAGTTTGTAAATGGGGGTATCGATGGTAGAAGTGATCTGGCGCAATGGAATGTTTGGTTTGTGTATTTTCGGATTTATATACATTCTTCCGATATTAGGATTCTTTACTATGAGTTCAGGTTTATTTATGAGTTTTAAATATTTTTTGCACTCAGTGTCTAAACTATTGATAGGGTGTTTAATATAGGTGTTGTCGTCTTCTAGAATTTCACAAGCTTTGGTGTTATATTCTTGTTTATACATTAATAAAGTTTTCGCTCCTTTGTCAGCTCTAGTAATTATTATTGTATCTTTGTGGTCTTTAACAAATTGATTGGTCATTCTAATCCATTTTAGTAATTCTATTTGTGGGTAAGATAATTTTTCATTTTTTAAAGTTTAAAATCTAGTGTTTAGATATTTAGAAATTTTATACTTAATGTTGTCTTTGCTTGAAATATTACTTCTATCTATTGATGCCGAAAGGTTTGTGTATGTTTCTAAGATTAATTGTTTAATATAATTAATATTGTTAGTTTTGTAACTGAAATTCGGTCCTAGGGATAGAATTACTAAAATTTTTTCATTGATTTGTAAGTTAGTTAAGTTAACTATCCAATTATGGTAATGTTCCCTTAAAAGTGAACAAATACTGTCCTTAAGGGCATGGCAACGTAAATTTTGTAATTTCTTTTCAATAGATATTCTGTTTTTTCTTTTAGTTTCATGATATATTTTGTTACTTTTAAAAATGATATAATAATATAAATCAACAGGGAAGTTATCAATAAATTCTATTATGAACTGTAATTTAATATTTCTTAAATGGTTTAAGGTTAAACGTGTGTCATTAATTTCTAAATTTAATAATTTGTAATGAAATAATCTCATGTTATGTTCTAATTTTTTGTTTAAGCGATTGGAATAATATCGACGATTATTGTTCCAAGACTCTTTTATAAACTTAGGAGTGAGGTTATCATACTTGCACGTGGTCAAAAAGTATAATCTGTTCTCCTTGATTGCAAGTTTTTTAACAATATTAAAATACCTGTATATAGATTTGGTGGATTGAATGCCAAACTGTATTTTCATTTGGTTGAAAAAACCTTGTTGTGCCATAATGCAATACTCTCTGGTAAGCAGAAAAATGATGGAGGTGCTCGCTCTACTCCAATATGATATTAGGGTTGTGTGGGATCCATATGATTGAATAAAATTTTATTTATGTTGAGCCTAGGTGATCCTTTATTCTAACAATATAATTACATCTTTGGACGTTTCGACATTAAATATTGATGTCATCATCAGCTACATTGCTAGTGAACGATACCTAAACTACCATTCCTATACTAACTTTACATATAAAATCAGCGTAATTAATGCCTTGGTTGATCGAGCCTTTTTACTCTCCCATCGATCATTCCACTCCAAAAATTTTAAACTCATTTATGCCAAATTATTAAAAAACTGTTATCCTCCATATATCATCAATAAGTTCATCAATAAAAGAATAAACAAATTAAGATCTGAGATGACCTCACTTTCATTTAACGATAACAATTCAAATTTAAATATTATATATACCAAAATCCCTTATGACAAAGACACTAACTACGCGTTAAATAAAATTATATGCAATAGCAATATCAAAATTACAAATAAATCAATTTTGTCCACTTCTAATTTTTTCACCAAACTTAAAGACAAAATTCCGACCATTGATACTAAGAATGTTATCTATCAGATTAATTGTGGGGCGTGTGATAAAATTTATATTGGCAAAACATCTCAGCCACTGAAAAAAAGAATATATCAACATGATTACCATAGCAAAAACTTAAACCCTTTTCACAGTGCTTTAACCAAACATACATATGATACTGGCCATAAATTCAATTTTAAGGAAACAAAAATTTTAGACTCCGACAAATTATATGACAATAGGCTTATCAAAGAAACGTTTTTAATTAATAAAAATTTCAAATTGACTCTTAACAATCATACTGACTATAAAAATAATTTAAAATTTTTAAACAATTTCATTGATAATTATCTATAAATTGAATTTATCCCTCCATTTTTATCCAACAACCACTGTAATAAATATCAGATTTTTTTCCCTGGATGTTGTCTCTCCTTATTTCCAAAGCATTACAAAAGAAAAAAAAAATTCTTTAACTCTTTCTTCATATACAGTTTACGGTTCTCCTTTGACAACGTTGCTCTGCCCGTGACCATGAATATTAATAAATCATGGGGAAAAAAAAAACAATATTTAATTTAAAATTTGATTGTGATATATAAAAAAATTGAAGAATTTAGATATAAATGTTCTGTTTTTCTTTTAATATTCGTGCGTGCCAATATTTAATCTCTGGTAAGCTTTATATTGTTAATGTCATAAAACAAATCTTTATATGTAATATGTAATAACATACTAAAAAAATGTCACTTAAAATATTTGTAGCTGATGATGACATCAATATTTAATGTCGAAACGTCCAAAGATGTAATTATATTGTTAGAATAAAGGATCACCTAGGCTCAACATAAATAAAATTTTATTCAATCATATGGATCCCACACAACCCTAATATCATATTGGAGTAGAGCGAGCACCTCCATCATTTTTCTGCTTACCAGAGAGTATTGCATTATGGCACAACAAGGTTTTTTCAACCAAATGAAAATACAGTTTGGCATTCAATCCACCAAATCTATATACAGGTATTTTAATATTGTTAAAAAACTTGCAATCAAGGAGAACAGATTATACTTTTTGACCACGTGCAAGTATGATAACCTCATTCCTAAATTTATAAAAGAGTCTTGGAACAATAATCGTCGATATTATTCCAATCGCTTAAACAAAAAATTAGAACACAACATGAGATTATTTCATTAGAAATTATTAAATTTAGAAATTAATGACACACGTTTAACCTTAAACCATTTAAGAAATATTAAATTACAGTTCATAATAGAATTTATTGATAACTTCCCTGTTGATTTATATTATTATATCATTTTTAAAAGTAACAAAATATATCATGAAACTAAAAGAAAAAACAGAATATCTATTGAAAAGAAATTACAAAATTTACGTTGCCATGCCCTTAAGGACAGTATTTGTTCACTTTTAAGGGAACATTACCATAATTGGATAGTTAACTTAACTAACTTACAAATCAATGAAAAAATTTTAGTAATTCTATCCCTAGGACCGAATTTCAGTTACAAAACTAACAATATTAATTATATTAAACAATTAATCTTAGAAACATACACAAACCTTTCGGCATCAATAGATAGAAGTAATATTTCAAGCAAAGACAACATTAAGTATAAAATTTCTAAATATCTAACTAAACACTAGATTTTAAACTTTAAAAAATGAAAAATTATCTTACCCACAAATAGAATTACTAAAATGGATTAGAATGACCAATCAATTTGTTAAAGACCACAAAGATACAATAATAATTACTAGAGCTGACAAAGGAGCGAAAACTGTATTAATGTATAAACAAGAATATAACACCAAAGCTTGTGAAATTCTAGAAGACGACAACACCTATATTAAACTTAACCGTAACCCTATCAATAGTTTAGACACTGAGTGCAAAAAATATTTAAAACTCATAAATAAACCTGAACTCATAGTAAAGAATCCTAATATCGGAAGAATGTATATGAATCCGAAAATACACAAACCAAACATTCCATTGCGCCAGATCATTTCTACCATCGATACCCCCATTTACAAACTTTCTAAGTACCTAAATAATGTTTTAACTCAAGTTACCTCTAAATATGAATTTAATATTAAAAATTCATTTCAACTGGTAGATGACATCTCAAACCTACATGTCCCTGATAACTATTGTCTCGTAAGTTTCGATGTAACAGCGTTATACCCTAGCATCCCTCAAGAATTAGTTCTAAAATGTATTAATGATAGATGGGATGAGATCTATGAATTTACAGATCTTAATTTGGACCAATTTATTGATGGTATTAAACTTTGTTTCAAAAACGCAATTTTCAGCCATAATAATGTTATTTACAAACAGATTGATGGCACACCTATGGGTTCGAGCATCTCCAGCTCCCTTGCTGATATAATTTTGCAAAAACTAGAAAGATGTATTATTCTTGATTCACAATTTAAAATCCTATACTACAAAAGATATGTTGATGATTGCTTATTAATTATCCCTTTTGACAACATTAATGCAATTTTCAATAAATTTAATAGTTACCATCCGAAAATTAAATTCACGTTAGAGCTTGAAAACAATAATAGACTTAACTTTTTAGATGTGACTCTAATTAAGTCAGGTAATAAAATCATTACTGATTGGTATCAAAAACCGATTGCTAGTGAACGATACCTAAACTACCATTCCTATACTAACTTTACATATAAAATCAGCGTAATTAATGCCTTGGTTGATCGAGCCTTTTTACTCTCCCATCGATCATTCCACTCCAAAAATTTTAAACTCATTTATGCCAAATTATTAAAAAACTGTTATCCTCCATATATCATCAATAAGTTCATCAATAAAAGAATAAACAAATTAAGATCTGAGATGACCTCACTTTCATTTAACGATAACAATTCAAATTTAAATATTATATATACCAAAATCCCTTATGACAAAGACACTAACTACGCGTTAAATAAAATTATATGCAATAGCAATATCAAAATTACAAATAAATCAATTTTGTCCACTTCTAATTTTTTCACCAAACTTAAAGACAAAATTCCGACCATTGATACTAAGAATGTTATCTATCAGATTAATTGTGGGGCGTGTGATAAAATTTATATTGGCGAAACATCTCAGCCACTGAAAAAAAGAATATATCAACATGATTACCATAGCAAAAACTTAAACCCTTTTCACAGTGCTTTAACCAAACATACATATGATACTGGCCATAAATTCAATTTTAAGGAAACAAAAATTTTAGACTCCGACAAATTATATGACAATAGGCTTATCAAAGAAACGTTTTTAATTAATAAAAATTTCAAATTGACTCTTTACAATCATACTGACTATAAAAATAATTTAAAATTTTTAAACAATTTCATTGATAATTATCTATAAATTGAATTTATCCCTCCATTTTTATCCAACAACCACTGTAATAAATATCAGATTTTTTTCCCTGGATGTTGTCTCTCCTTATTTCCAAAGCATTACAAAAGAAAAAAAAATTCTTTAACTCTTTCTTCATATACAGTTTACGGTTCTCCTTTGACAACGTTGCTCTGCCCGTGACCATGAATATTAATAAATCATGGGGGAAAAAAAAAACAATATTTAATTTAAAATTTGATTGTGATATATAAAAAAATTGAAGAATTTAGATATAAATGTTCTGTTTTTCTTTTAATATTCGTGCATGCCAATATTTAATCTCTGGTAAGCTTTATATTGTTAATGTCATAAAACAAATCTTTATATGTAATATGTAATAACATACTAAAAAAATGTCACTTAAAAATATTTGTAGCTGATGATGACATCAATATTTAATGTCGAAACGTCCAAAGATGTAATTATATTGTTAGAATAAAGGATCACCTAAGCTCAACATAAACAAGAATTTTTTTGGTAAATTGAATTACTAGGAAGTTATAAGCCTTAGAAGACAAAAATTAGTCACAGTATTTTCTTTTAATGGCTATAACTTTTTTTTCTTCAACTTTAGGAAAAAAAAATAATAAGTTTTTTTAGAGGGTTTCATAACGAATAATTTTCACTCATCACTTTTTGAATTTCATTCACTAGGAAGGGTTTTACAGCGCCCCGAAGGTATCAAACTGAGAAATTTTCTGAATAATTTTTTTACGATCTTACCTCTTACTTTCCTTAGAAATTCGCAATAACAGGTAGCAAGTAATAGTAATGACTAAATGACTTTACTTTTTAAGAAGTGCCGATGTTTGAGTAATGTAATAAAATTGTTTAGCACTTTATTGCGTTTTTTTTTATTATTGTTATGGTATGTTTTACAAGGTACGAGATGGTTAAAAATGAAATTCTTTGAATAATAACAGGTATTAGTTACTTCAATTTTTTTAAATAACTTGTGTCAGTTTAAAGTTTCCAGGTTTATGACTAACGTTTGCAGGTTTTATAACTCATTTCCACACCACCTTTGAGGTAGAGTTGGTTGGCGCGTTTTTTTTAAATGGTGTCCCCGAAAGGCCTAATCCACGATGTGTTTCTTCTACTCTATTCTTGCTATTTTTGAAGGCCAATTTGTGGTTCATGATATGGGTATTTTTCGATTTGCGGAGGAATTCTAGCAGAGTGCAATGGTGTCAAGGTTGGAAATTCGTCTTCCATATCGTCTTCACCTATTAATTTTGAGATTTGGGTGTTTCTCACCAAAGTGGTAAAATCGCTGTCCTTGGCAAATATTACGTAAACTATGGTGAGAAATATTTATATTTCTGCAAATTTCAATTTATAACTATCTAAACTATAGTATACAATATAGAAAATATCTCACTTAAAAACCTATATGGTTTCAATAACGTATTTTTTAGGTCTAAAAACAGTCCCCTAGCCGGTCCCCAACCCAAAATATTTTCTATTGAGTTCATTAATTGAACTAATATTTTAAAAACAATTAACTTATATAACACAATCTAATCAATATGAAATGATATGCTATTAGACTCTAATATCAATTTATTTAAACTATTTTTTGATTAGTTTAATTTAACCTAAAGTTGGTCCCCGAATTTCATGAACAGTCCCCTGCCAAAGTTCCGAGTTACGCATCAGGACATCTACAGTAAAGACAGACTTGTTAATGGGCGTAACGAAACGTGAACGACATGAAATTAGCTTTGTTACCCCCAAAAGTAGCTATACCTCATTTTTTTTTAGTGTTACAAGAGTTAGAGGGGCACATGCGCGTATCGGTACGCAACATTCGACAGTCCTCTGCTAAGTGTTATTTTTCTTTTTTTAAAGTGTTCCAGTTTTCTCTATTGTGCATAGTTTTAAATAAGATGGCTTATATTGTTTCTATATAACAAAATAAAGTCATAATGAAGGAATTTTATGGTACCGTACCAATTACACAAATTAAACAGTCCCCTGCCAACAGTCCCCGTCAACAGTCCCCCGCTACATACAGAAACAGGAGACTTTTTCATTTATTAGGGCACTGTTATTGTACTTTTGCCTTTGTTTTAGGTCTATAACCATCTTTTAATCATGGCGCGAGAAAGAAGAAAGTGTCTAAGGAAGAAATAAAAGTTCACAAGTTTACTTGGAACTACACAGAGAACTTGGAACTACCAAAGAAGACTGTTTTATTTTTATATATATGCGTCATGAGGAATGTTTTTAAAGTATATATACTACTAATAAATGCTCATTTAACTTATATATACAGTCTTCTGACATATGCAACAGTCCTCTGACATATGAATTTTTTAAATTTACTCAATAAGTCCTAAAATAAAACAAATATATTTGGGTCCCTTACTGTTTATTATCCACCAGATAGATATCTATTTAATTGTATTTTTTTTTTCATATTCACGTAAAAAAGTTACTGGGACAGATTTCTTGCAAAAATTTACCAGTTTACAGAGAAACACCCATTTCTATTACATTGCTGCAAGTCTCACCACAGCAATTTTCACATACGGTGGAACATTTTAATCCAGATTTGCAACACCCACAAGCTGCACCACAGTTTCCTTTGCAACGACAAAATATTAACTTCAACAGCTCTGGAGGAGCTGCAGGTTTTGTATTTTGCACTGGCATAAACATGCGAGATGTTTTTTTCCAGCCCCATTCTTCTGGATCCTTGTATCTTCCGAGGCGAGTTTGAATTGGTGGTACACTCGTTTAGTGTGCATACGAGCAGAATCTTTTGTTGGCGGAAGTGTACATAAATTGAAATTATTTCTTGTAGCCGATTTTGCTAATCTTTTATATCGAAGATGGTCGAGAGTTGCATCGTTATTATCACCGCCATACAGAGCTATAAAAAAACGTTCGCCAACAGCAGTAAGTAAGCAAAGAAAGGTCGACTTTTTCTTTAAGAAAGAATGCAATTCCTGAAGCAAGCTGTGGATTTTTTTCGAAGGTTGTGATAAACTTCAGTTTACCCATGCCATAAGGTGCTGATGTAGTATCACAGCCTGAGAAAGCATAACAAGCCTGAGTAGTATCACAGCCTGAGAAAGAAATAACAAATTATTCGCTATCATATCTCCATGAATAAAACTTGATGAGCAATAAAATTGTTCATCGGAACGCCCTTTCGCTGGTTTTAGAAGGTAAACATTAGAGTGTGTTCTTCCAAGAACAGTGAGCAATACAAGTATGTCAATATCTTCAGCAACAATTGTTACTGAATCGAACGATCCTGATACTCTAAGAGCAGTAGAAACAATGAGTAAGTCTGCATCTGATTCAGCCTGGTCGACAAAAAAACACTTTTCAGACAACTCTTTTTATAAAATATCAATGAAATTATTTTTGTTTTGTTCATTACCGAGAAATTTCTCTTGTGATATTGCGAGAATCGTATTGCGGTCAAATATCACTTCCGTCGATTTTTCTTTTTTCGTGCGTCTCATACGCTCCCAGGATTTCGTTCCTGCGATGTCAACATCATCAGAATAACCGTCGAATATAATACTTGTAGAGGAGCCGTAATGTTGTTGAACATATTTTATATATTTGTTGCAAATCTGTTGAATGGATGTATTCCTTTCCCAAACCACCTTGTGAAGAAGAAAACCGCCATCAATGACAAAATGGGTTTTCGTCCTTACATTTGCTGATCTTTCCACAGGTGAGAAAGCCTTAAATAATGTTGATTTAGTGCCTTTCCTCATACCTTCCTCCGAAAACAATGACAATGGAAATGGTGCCAGTTCATATTGTAAGTATTTCTTCAAATGACCTACTGATTCCTTCGAAATACACATACGTTGAAATAAAAGCAACGGATTGATAACGACAGGAGACTTATCAACCTCTATTGTACAGGACATCGCGCTTAAAGAAAGAACTTTATTTCTTCTTTTTAATGATAAACTTTGGAAATTCGATCCAAACATGTTTGTTATCAAGGATTCTCCAATCTCCATTGCACGATGGCAATTGATATTTTCGGAAGCAACTATTCCAGTGGCAATAGATATTAACTCCAAACGATCTATAAAAGGATCGTGAGATGCTAGCCAATGATCAATTTTTTCAGTATCTTCGTTATCCCGCCGTACACGTGCATCTCTATAATCAACATGTTGCTCAGAAGTGTCCATTGAAATATAACAATACTCCGTTACTTGCTCGCATACATCTTGCAAACGTACCATACCTTGTGTCCATGTTGCCAGTGTACTTTCAGTAATACCTCGACCATGCGTTAATCCCCCAGACGATTTTAACGTCCTCATTAGTGTCTGTTCAATTGTTTGATCCGACATTACTCCGCTCCAAAATTTATCTGTTCGTCGCAGAGTGAACCCACCTAAAACTGTAAAAAAGTGGAATTCTTCTACAGTCATTTTCTTCTCCAGATCTAGCATATCTTGTACATAAAGATGAGCAGACTTGGCATATAGAAAGTGTCCACTAACGTGAAATAGTGGGAGCATTTTTTTATGGTTTCCAAATGCAATGACCAATTGCCAGAGCGCTCAGCTTCTATGAAATGTTTAATAAGAGTGACCAGTCTATGGTATTGAACCCACAGTTTTGCTGTTGGTCCTCTTTTCTCCAACATGTCAAAGCATCCTCAAACTTTTTGGCTATTTTTTTAAATAGGGGTTTTTCTATTGATTCAAATATCCTAGGTCTGTCGCTATATGTAACAGCGTCATCCATAAAATCTCGTTACTCATCAGTAAATTCCACAAAATCCATGATCATTTTTGTCAACGATAAATGCAACAATAAATGAACACGCACTGCTCTTCCGTAGGCCTTTCGCGAAATTATATGTTTAACACAATTCTCAGCGTAAAATAATTTAAATATATCTTCCAGCCCGCTACCGGACATAATATTTCCAATCCCGCCTATAAATGACATTAGTAAATGAAATCCACCCAATCGAACTACAACTTTAGATAATTCAGTACCAGGATCAGCAGCGGCTACGATATCTCGAGCTTTCCAATACAAAGGCTGGTCGAATGTAACTATGCAGGCAGTTTGATTACATTCTTGAAATTTATCAATGGAGTAAAGAAGTAAGGTCAAAATAGTATCATATTCACTTGGTGGAGCGGTTATAAACGGTAAATATAAAATTCTACTTTTTGCAAACGAGTTTTCAACAGTTGCTTCGATCATGAAACCATTCCATCCGCCGATATTGTCAATGCAAGACCATTTACCATATAGCCATAATAAGTCAGTAGGCATTGGAACAATTTTTTGGTTCAATTCTCTCAAACCTTCAATTTCTGACTCTTTGATTGTACTCAATCCTGATGTTTTTCCTTTACAGTAGGAGCCAACAGGTATCATGCCAAGACTGGACTTAGCAGAAGCTGATAACCTTTTGGAAAGTCGTGGCAAACTACTGTCAGCCTCGAGAGCATTGTAAGGTGTGACACATTGAATACCTCCCATTGCATGAAAAGTATTTCTACCATCAATTGTTTGTGTTAAAATCTGCATTGTCAAAAACAAACTGTGAAAATGCTTATGGTAAATTTTACGCGCAATGCCACAAAAACGAAGCACTGTCTTATCTCCAACAAAAATTGTACCGACCTTCCTCCTGTCTCGGTGGATGGAGAGAGTCTAACGGCTGACTCATCTCTCAACATCCTAGGGGTAACTTTAACGGAGCATCTGCGATGGAACGATCACATATTCCAAATTGCCAAACAAGGCTCCCAATGCCTTGGATTTCTCAAGAGATGCAAGTTCCTCCTCCAGCCAACCGCATTGGCTACAATATACAAATTGTACATTCGGCCGCGCCTCGAATACAACTCGCATATCTGGGCAGGCGCCCCAAAAACCACCTTGGCTTGTCTCGACAAGGTGCAAAATCGTGCCCTCAAACTCATTGGTGATGGCCCCTTTCGCGCCTCCATAGACACCTTGAGCCACCGTAGGAATGTAGCAGCCCTCTCCATACTTTATCGCCATTATCATGGCGACTGTTCCACCGAAATTCAGGACCTCCTGCCTGCACGGCAATACTTTTCCCGCAACACAAGACTAGCCCGCTCGGCTCCATACCCTACAGCCCCCTCGTTCACGCACAATACGGTTTAGAAGTTCGTTTATGAATAGAACAACTCGACTGTGGAATAATCTCCCGCAGTCAGTATTTCCGAACTCGTACAACACCTTAGAGTTCAAACGTGAGGTTCATCGTCATTTTCTTCTACACCCTCCAGACCCCCTCTAACCTTTCCTATTCTCCTCTATTCTTCAAACCAAGCTTACTACTAGACATTGCACCATGAACTGCACGACATGACGGACTGGTAGTACAAAGGGTTACATCTAAGCTTGGTTTTTTCATAAAAAAAGGGCGAAATGCACAAGAATCCTCAAACAACATTACAGATTTATAGGATGCGGAAAAACCTAACGATGAAAGAACATCAATTAGATTACTGGAACCATACTTTTTATATAAAAAAGCACCAACTCACGTTCCTTTTCTCACCCTTTCTCACGTTCATCGTTCTTTTTATTAGGAGATAATATTTGTGGCTTGATTTCATGTAAAAACCTTTTAAAACATATAATGGGTTCGCGACCTCGCTCATCATAAATCATAATTTCATCACCATAATTCTGCAGTAACCGTTCTTTAATTGTACGCCTGTCCGGAACAAAATCTCCTTTTATTGCATCAATTAATTCTGCCATATGGAACTGGCGCTCCTCACTATTGTCAGCCAAGTAAGAAAAGATGAATTCCATGGCTTCATCTGTAGGATTTTTCTTTTTTATTTTTTGTTTATTTTTTAAGTAAAACAATTTGCTGCAATCGTAATGATATTTAGCTCCAACAGCAGCTAAATCTGGGACATTTTTTAAACGATTTTTAATTGGGACCGCGAATTCATCTGAAAGACGATTACATAAAGTCAAAACAGTATTTTTAAATGAACTGTTACGTACATTACAAACACGTCGTTGCCGATTTAGGGTCACTTTTGATTGATCAATAATCGCCTCAGAGCAAATGAAACAGTTGGTAAGGAAATTAAAATCAATCAAAGTAGCTTCTAGTGTAGAAGACACTGAACTAGTATGACAACGGACGCCTTTATCTGCACGACTATCAGAATAAGTTCTATAACAACCGTAGGAACTGCTCATGATCCTTATGTCCCTTGGCAATTGCTCGATCAATTAAAGTTTTTATTCCTTTTTCTTTCACAGCTACCGATTTACCTTCGGTTAAAGATTTGTCACATATGAAACAGTTATTCATAATGAAATAACACAATAAACACTTTTACAAACTTTTAATCTACAAACAAATTGCAATAAACACTTCAAAATTACAGTAATAACTGCGTCACGGAAATAATATTTTTTATTTTGGTTGATAGCACAACTGAATAACTACGAACACTTTTACAAGTTTGACTAAAATCAAATTGAAACTACAATTTTGAAATTACACTGAAATAATTCAAACTTCACTCTCTAAATGAATACGTCCGTATTTTGCTAGATAATTAGCATAAATGAATGAAGTGCAGTCCTAACACAAGTTATTTAAAAAAATTGAAGTAACTAATACCTGTTATTACTCAAAGAATTTCATTTTTAACCATCTCGTACCTTGTAAAACATACCATAACTGTAATATATGCACAGATAAGCCGTAAGTCCGTTATCAGAGTCAGCCATTGGCAGTTGCTAGTTGGATGCGATCAGGGCTACACGTACTTGTATTCATATATCCAATAAAGAAATCATTGAATTTAACATTAAATGGTTAGTGTTTTATTTAACGACACTGCGAATACAAAAAATAAGAATAATAGTGAAATTGACAAAAGGTGAGAAGTGAATGGGAGTGAGCAAAAAGAAAAGACCGACGGTAGAGAAAAAACCACGTGGTAGACCACCGAAGACACGTATTATAACCATCACGAAAAGCATGGATTTCCTGAAAAAAATTGATCACTTAAATCTACACGGCAACGTTAGTGAGCAGTGGAGAATTTTCAAGCAGAACTTTGAATTTTTCATGTGGCAGCGGAGCTTGAAAAGAAATCGGATTCCGTACAAGCAGCTATACTGTTAAACGCACTTGGCCCTGAAGCAGTGGAATTATTTAATACATACCAACTAACGGACGAGCAACGGAAAAATTACAAAGAGGTACTACGAGCATCTGAGTCGTTTTGCGTGCCAAAAAGCAATGAGGCATACGCAAGTTATAAATTCCACACAAGAGATCAAAACAATGGGGAACCATTTGACGCATTCTTGATGGAAATAAAGAAACTTGTTCGAGACACTGACATATAGAATGGACAGCTCATGAGGAATTTTTCACGGCACCAATTTGTTCCATAGGCTACAAACCTTTTTTCACTCCATGTAAACACCGGAATCACTTTTGAAATTTACATTTTTTTAAATACGTACTTAAAACATTAAAATAACACAAATATTTTGTTTAAAACAATTAATAAACACTATTTTCACTTTTTCACCTTTTAAAATGCCTTTTTTTCATTAATTTCCAAATTTTATGTGTATCTGATTTAAGTTCTTAACGCCTGTTTTAGCAACTGACATTCTGTATGTCAAAATCCGGGGGTCTATGGGGAAAAGAGCAAAAGATATAAACATCACTAGTGCAAAAGGGAAAATATAAAATCACGTCTGTTTTCACTTGTCAGTTTGGGGGTCTATGGATGAGTGCGACAACTATACTTTTGGGTGCCATCAATTTGTATGGAATAATTTCAGATGAGCAGTCCATTATTATATGTCAGTGGTTCGAGAATGTAACTTTGGTGAACAAGAATCAAGGATGCTAAGAGACCGAATAATATTGGGTGTGCGTGATAAAGGTTTAGAGACGGAAGGACGGGATCAAGCGAAGGCAATAACTATGGCACGGGCAGCAGAAGCATCAAAACATCAGTCAACGCATATTCAAGGTCACGGTACCAGCCGGGAATTGCTATTAAACTCAATAGCTGAGAACAATGAGGAGTTACAGTCAACAATAGCGAATGGTAAACCAGTTCATAATACAGTAGGTAGAACTTATAAGTCATCGAAAGGTAATATAAGAACAAATTATAATAATGTAACTAAGGATAGAAACAATTGTAAATATCAATCTAATAATTTTAGGAGAAATCAAGAAAGTTCAATAAAAAATTGTGGATACTGTGCTCAGTATCACCCATAAAAGGAAGTTGCATGGAAGTTGCATGGAATAAAGTTTGCATGAAGTGTGGTCGAAAAAATCATTTTGCGTCTGTATGCAGACAAAAACAGGTACGTGAAATCATTGAACTGACAAATAACTTGGTAATAGATTCTGTCTCGAATGTTACATCAAATAAAAATGCTCCAAGATCATGGTTTAAAAATATAAAAATTGGAAATGAAATTATTAAGTTTAAATTAGACACTGGGGCAGAGGTAAATATGTATATTACCATTAGCAATTTTTAGGCAAGTTGAAGGTGCGAAATTCACTCCGACAGAGGTAATGTTGGAAGTCTATGGCGGAATGATACTCAAACCTAAAGGGGTAGCGAATCTTGACTGTGTAGTGAAAAATAAAATTAGTAAACAAAAGTTCATTATAGTAAATAAAAGCGCAATGCCCATCCTCGGTTTGCAATCGTGTATAGATTTAGGCTTGGTAATGAGATTAGACTAGATAGCAGAGTCCAAAAATGAATTGTTAGACAGATTTCCAGAAGTTTTTGAGGGTCTAGGAAAATTTAGACAGGAATACAAAATCAAAATAAGAAAAGAAGCCATACCTATTGCAAAAGCGGCTAGAAGAGTACCCATTGCCCTATTGAAACCACTTAAGAACGAATTAAACTCTCTTTGCCAGCGCAAGATCATTGAGGAAGTCAATGAACCGACGGAGTGGGTGTCAAACCTGGTAATTGTTGAAAAGAAGAACAAAAATTTAAGATTGTGCTTAGACCCAAAACATCTAAATGAAGCCATTATTGATGAAGTATTCCCTATTCCAACATTTGAAGAAATATCGGCAAAGCTAGCGAACAAAAAATTCTTCACGGTCCTTGATCTAAAAGAAGGATGTTGGCAGGTTCCACTAGATGAAGAATCGGCGAAAATGTGTACATTTTCAACTCCATTTGGCTTATTTCGCTTCAAGCGTTTACCATTCGGCATAAAGTGCGCACCAGAAGTGTTTCAAAAACTGAATGAAAGGAATTTTTCGGATATCCCAGGAGTAATCGTCTATATAGATGATGTTCTAATTGCAGCTAATACAAAAGAAGAGCATGATGCGATTGTAGAAAAGGTAATACAACGCGCTAAAGAAAATAATGTGAAATTCAACAGGAAGAAAATTCAATATTGTGCAGAGAAAGTGCAGTACTTAGGGCACATAATTTCAGGCGATGGAATAAAATACGATCCAGAGTATAAAAAGGCGATAGATAATCTAA
The DNA here is from genome assembly GCA_949987705.1 of Thereva unica. Classification (NCBI taxonomy): domain Eukaryota; kingdom Metazoa; phylum Arthropoda; class Insecta; order Diptera; family Therevidae; genus Thereva; species Thereva unica. The sequence goes on along the minus strand of OX465281.1, from coordinate 158,486,409 downwards.
ACGCGCCGCACAATAAAAAGGAGTTACAAGTACTATTGGGTATGATAAATTATGTCAGAAAATTTGTTCCCAATTTAGCGGAGATCTCGCAACCACTACGGGTTCTGCTTAAAAAAGATACTGCGTTTCGGTGGCTGTCAATACATGATACAGAACTTCAGAATATAAAGAATGCAATAACGAATGCACCGTTTCTCCAACCCCTAGACGGTAACAAAGATATTACTATACAGGCGGATGCGTCGCAATTCGGGCTGGGATGCTGTGGCTGTCTGATGCAAGACAAAAAACCTGTATATTTTGCTTCCAGGAGCATGACGTCTGCTGAGTGCAATTACGCACAGATAGAAAAAGAATTATTGGCGATAATTTTTGCGTGCACAAGGTTTCATCAGTTTATCTATGGCCGGAAGGTGACTGTATTAACCGATCATAAACCACTAGTAGGAATAGATCGCAAGGAACTAGGCAAAGTAAATTCCGCAAGGTTGCAGCGAATGAAGCTGAGATTGCTAAAATATAATCTACAATTCAAGTACACTCCAGGCAAAGAGATGTTAATTGCAGACCTGTTATCTCGTAATTTTCCTGTTACGGAAAACACAAGACCAGAAATCGAAGACATAAATGAAGTGGTTCATACCATTAATATTAGTGAAGAAAAAAGAGAAATGTTTAAAAAAGAAACATCCAGTGATCCTGTACTAAAGGAGCTTTTGCGTACAATAAAAGGGGGATGGCCAAAAAATAAAAGCCAAGTAAAGGAAAATATCAAGCATTACTGGAAGCATCAGACGGAATTATCAGTTGAAGACGAACTAGTTTTTTTTTTAATGACAGAGTGATTGTTCCGGTAACCCTTAGACAACAAATACTTGATATTCTTCATAGTTCACATTTTGGAATAGAAAAAACGAAACTCAGAGCAAGAAGCCTCGTATACTGGCCAGGCATAAATAGAGACATAGAGGAAATTGTTGCAAAATGTAGTATTTGTCAACGGCATAGAAAAGCTAATGTAAAAGAGCCCCTACTCCCTCATGAAGTTCCATTATTCGCATATTTTAAAATCGGGATGGATATATTTGAACTGGGTGGTAAGTCGTATCTCGTAGTTGTAGATTATTATTCAAAGTATTTCGACATCCTTCCATTAAGAAATAAAACCGCTACAGAAGTGATGTCAAAACTGAAAGAGTTGTTTTCAATTCATGGCATTCCAAGAGAGATCATTGCCGATAATGTACCATTTGGGTCATACGCATTCCAAGCGTTTGCACGTGAGAATGATATTAGGGTAACAACATCGAGTCCTCGCTACCCCCAATCAAATGGGTTTGCTGAAAAGTTTGTAGGAATAGCGAAATCCATATTATCAAAATGTAAAGACAGCAAACAAGAGCTCTGGAAAGCACTACTAGATTATAGGAACACGCCTGTGAAAGGAAGTCTGTTGTCACCTGCAGAGTTAAATTTTGGAAGGAAAACAAGGAGTGCAGTTCCAGAAAAATTATCATTATACAAAAATAACTCTCATGATGAAGTAGGAAAGATAGTAGCAAAAAAGAATTATAAAGATAAATTATATTACGACAAACATGCGAGAGTGATACCTGAGTTTGGAAAAGGGGAGGAGTTATGGTATTATAGATAATTGGAAATGGAAATTAGCCAAAATCGTAGAAAAAGCCAAAACACCTCGTTCCTATTGGATAAAAATTGCAAATGGTAATATCATTAGAAGAAATGTAATATTTGAGGCATACAAGGGTAACACGCAACAGACCATCAGAAGTACCAAGAAAATTAGAAGTAGTGTAGAAGTACGTACTAATTAAGAGTATTTTTGAGACGCATTGATAACACATAGTGAAATCTGATTTTGTAAAATGAAAATTTAATAGTGTAAGTTGATTTGGTTATAACAAAAAAAAAAGGAATTGTATAAGGTTGAGATACTGTAGAAAGTAGATGTTCTCAAAAGAGGAAAGTGTAGTATATGCACAGATAAGCCGTAAGTCCGTTATTTAGTCAACCATTGGCAGCTGCTAGTTGGATGCGATCAGGGCTACACGTACTTGTATTCATATATCCAATAAAGAAATCATTGAATTTAACATTAAATTGTTAGTGTTTTATTTAACGACACCCAAATATAATACAATAACAATAATTAAAAAAAAAACCCCAATAAAGTGCTAAACAATTTTATTACATTACTCAAACATCGGCACTTCTTAAAAAGTAAAGTCATTCATTCATTATTATTACTTGCTACCTGTTATTGCGAATTTCTAAGGAAAGTAAGAGGTAAGATCGTAAAAAGATTATTCAGAAAATTTCTCAGTTTGATAAATTCGGGGCGCTGTAAAACCCTTCCTAGTGAATGAAATTCAAAAAGTGATGAGTGAAAATTATTCGTTATGAAACCCTCTAAAAAACTTATTATTTTTTTTCCCTAAAGTTGAAGAAAAAAAAGTTATAGCCATTAAAAGAAAATACTGTGACTAATTGTTGTCTTCTAAGGCTTATATCTTCCTAATTATTCAATTTACCAAAAAATTTAATTCTGAACAAAAAATCTCCTTGCAAATTTTCTGTAAGATGTACTGTTATGGAGATATAGTCGAAAAACCATTTGCACACCTTTTCCAAGATGGTGGCCAAATGGGGGGGGGGGTTAGAATCCCGAAAACTCAAATTTAAGCTCACACTGACCCCCCCTAAACATCCCAAAAATAAAACCTTGTCCTGCATTTTTGCAATGTTGGAGTAAGTTTTCCATGGACTAATATTGTAGGGGTAGTTTTAACCTCTTAAGGGTTGAAAATACATAATTTATCTTTGCCTGACAGTACGCCCACAATCAAATTTGAAGCATAAACTTGAAAAAAAAAAAAATTTACAATTTTTGCCATTTTTTGCCGATTTAGGGGTAGTTTCAACCCTTTAGGACTATCCCTTATCATAAAGTTTGCCTTAATTTAATATAAATCAACCACCTTCGCAAATAAATATTATAAAAAGTGCATTTCATCGCATTAGTTTTCATTATTATTGAAATAATCGCGAAAACCCCCTAAAAAGGTGTGTTTTTTGATTTGTTAGGGGTGACGCCCATGTTTTAGGACCGTGATCAGCCCCAAAAACCGGGTTCGATTTTCTTAACGGTGGTATTTTGGAACACCCCCCCCCCCCCGCATTTTGAATGGACTATAAGCGAAGCGTACATTTAGGTTTTACCTTTAACTTCTGATGGAGCCTCGGGCAGGGGGTAGTCATGGTGTCCGAATGGCACAGTAACATTCATGACGACTAAAGAAATTATATTGTAACTCTCTACATATTCAGTATGAGCCGGTGGGTCCATGAACCTTTGGTTGACTTATGGTACTTACTTTGCACTATTGAAATAAGAATCACCTTTTAATTATAGGTGCGTTTTTTTAATCTGTTCTGTTTTGGAATATTAAAAAACGGCAAAGGAAATTTTCATTTGCATTAATTACGACTTTAGACGTTTCAATTTCTTCTAATACTGGATTAATAACGGTCTTATTTAAATCTCCTTTACTTTTTCTTGTTTTTCATTCAGTAAACAATTTATTTTAAATGTCAACTGTCAACTTAAAAACCGCATGTGAGAAAAGGGAAATTTAAAATTTCCTTTTGTGCTGGATATTGTACTCGATAATTATCGGGGACAAGAGTTTATATGGAAGCTGTTGCTACACAGAACAGAACAGATTAAAAAACGCAGCATATGTTCACTTCCATAGCTTGTTCTAGTGGCGACTAAAATGGCATCATGGTAATTGAAATATGATGGGAAAATATCGTACGGCGGGCGTTAAAATATCATGTAAATACAGCATCAATGGTGGTGCTGCGTTATTTGATCGCTTATGTTGAATTCTACGATTGAAATTTGGTATATTGACTGACTCAAGCTATCATTTAAACGGGAAACAAGATATCATTTAAAAGTGAAACATATTTGAGTTTCGGTGAGAAGACTTTGACTATTAAAAGTAAATGCCTATCCTTTCTTTTGATTTAAAAAATCTAACATATGTACATATCTCTCTGCTAGTAGTTTGTAAGCGATTACGCGAAAGTCGAAGGAATTCATCTTGAAGAATAGTTATAGATGTGGATGATCTTTGGCCAGTATGGAAGATCTGTCGTTGATGCTTTTTACCATATTCATAAACGATTTCAGGATATATGCTTCACTGAGATTTATGAATCGTAGTTCCCCGAAAGGCAGATGCGACCGCACAGCGGTTTTACTAATTTGAATAGCAGCTTCATGAATAGCGACTTTGTTGTTTATTTTTCGGCAATTTTTAGTGAGTCCTGGAAATCAAAGCAACCAACGCTTGCAAATCAACTATACATATGTACTAAATGAAAATCATTACGTTCTATATGTACTAATTTACCAACATCGTAATTTTCTAAGTCATGGAATTTGTTGACATATGTTTGTTGTAAACATATAAAAAACATTCGGCACAAGTACAGTTTTACAAGGCAAGCCTGCAGTATGCGCATTTTTTTGCCATTTTGGGGAACGTTTTCTCTTACGAAAATCTTCCAAAGTCTATATACAAATGAAGTTATTGCCAATTAATTTGGCCATTTTTCGGGTGATATTATCTAAATTGCCGTTTTTATATCAAACTACGATAAATCTAAATAGTTTTGTATGATAAAAGTAATTGCAACTTTATTTATTATTTTGCAAGAACGCCAACTAAATTAAATGAGAAATGAAAACTTGTATAAGACAGGGACTACAGGGACTAAAGACTACAAGAAAATAAGATTGGAAATCACCTAACAAATTAATTTATGAATCCAGCAATAGACAATTCTATATTCGCAAAACAAAATTGGACTTACTAATAGAATTTTATAACTACAAATTCCTATTTTATATAACAAACATTTTTGCATATCCTTACCTGTACCAGGGAACCAATTGCGACTTAAGTATCAAGAACAGATTTACACAGTAGACGAATGCCTGCAATGAGCACAATTTATTCAATTTAGTCACGTTTCAGCTGGTTAATTAACCTACCACAATTACTAGGAACACAATTATGGATCCTTGAGTCCATAGTCTTGATATTCCCATGCGTCGCCCTTGAAGAACAAAATACTGTAGACCTAACATGCAAATTCCAATCAAACCAAATGACACTACCGTCAGGAGCGAACAAACCAAAAAGTCTGCCTGCAGAAAAGGAATTTTATTAATGATAAAGAAAAGTATGTGGAAACTTTCGGTTCTTCGCAGCTCTAATGTTCGAAACTTTGATCACAAGTAGCACGGAAGTTACATAAAGTGAAACATGAAAGTAAAGTCTAGCTGTGGAACGCATACTTGAATCCATTTCCTGAAATTAGTTCATTTATGGAAACTCACCTGTAGCAAGCCTCTATGGTTTGGATGCCGGTACCAAATTCGTATTGATTGGCATACTGAGTATCTGAAAATACTTTTGTTAGTTTTTTTTACAAATGCTTTTGTGTCATGTTTATAAGTTAAAGGTTTATTTAAATTTTAAAATTGTTAACTAAACTAAACTGGAGAATAGGAGAATGCTAACAAGAATTACAATTACAAGGATTACAACAACGAAGATCATGAAAAAATGTTGGACGAAAAATTTATAGCTATATGTACAAAAAATTTTAAAAATTGAATTGAAATTGTTGTACGAGTTTCAGAAGATAGAATGCTTGTCAGAATGAAGTGGAAAGGTAGGAAGACGTTAAGATGACGGAAGAAAAGGCATCAAGAGAAGAAGACATTGAAAAATTTTGCGTTTTTTTTTTTTTTTTTTTATGTGGCAGTGCTAAGCTCAGGAGTCACCCTTTGTACTACTAGTCCGTCATGTCATTTGTCACGTCATGGTGCAATGTCTAGCAGTAAGCTTAGTACGGGGGAGGAAAGGGGGGGGGGGTATAGGTTAAGGGTTTTAGCTGCTTCTTTTGAAATCTCAGCCTTCAGCCAACCTTAATCTTCTGCTTCTCAAAATAATTAGATTGGTTTGTTTTTATTAATAAATGCTTTATTTTAAACCGTTATAAATATCCAGAACACTTTTATTTTATTATTTACGTTATTTGAACTACACTGGTTATATTTTACTTTAATTTCTTTCAATAAATATTGTGATAAGAATTCTTATTTAGATACACAAAGTTCTATTTTCTATTTTTGTTAAACTGTCAAATCCTCGAAAATTTATTATTGTTTTTTTTAAAACTTACTTAGCCGCAGTCGACTGGGTTTTTATCCCTCGTCTCCTTGGCTAAGTAAAACCGGAAGTAGTAGGACGATGTCCCTACATACTCCCCTCCCAGCGTAGCGTTACATGAAGTGTACCGAGCGAATTGATGCTGCTTCAACGCCTCGGTCACACTCAAAAGCAGGTTTTAGTCGATCGATAGTTATCGACTTATTTGTGTCATTTATGTTGACGACGAAATGTTTACGTAATCTTTTGATTACCTTGAATGGCCCTTCGTATGGTGTTTCAAAAGGCCGTCGGACGCGATCGGTACGTATGAAAACATACTCCGCGTTCTCTAAGGCGTTCGGCACGTACACATCATTTTGAACTGACTGTCGGGGCTGTGTCGCCGACAGACCTTTCATGTGTGTGCGAAGACGTGTTAGAAATTCTGAGTGCTCTATTGGGTTCTCATCCGTTGGGATGGAAATTGAATTGGGAAGCCTCAGATTCTGTCCATAGACAAGCTCTGCTGGTGAGCATTGTAAATCGGTTTTAATTGCCGAGCGAATACCTAATAAAACAAAGGGCAAATCCTCACTCCAATGAGTAGTGTTGTCCCTTGCCATTAAGGCCGCTTTCAGTTGTCTATGAAATCGCTCCACCATCCCATTTGCTTGCGGATGGTAGGCGGTTGTACGTATTCTATGCGTACCTAGAAGTCTTGTGACTTCATTGAATAATTTTGATTCAAATTGCGACCCTTGATCTGTTGTAATTTCAAGTGGTGCGCCAAATCTTGAGACATATTCGGTGACAAAATGTTTGGCCACCGTAGAAGCTGAAATGTCTCGCATTGGATATGCCTCCGGCCATCTCGTAAATCGGTCTACGATTGTTAGGATATATGAATATCCTCGAGATGGGGGCAATGGTCCAACAATGTCCATATGGATATGTTCGAATCTATTATTCGGTAATTTAAAAGCTTCCTGTGGAGATTTGGTGTGTCTCGAAACTTTAGATTTTTGGCAACCTATGCAGGATCTAGACCAGTTGTTACAGTCTTTGTTGATCGCTGGCCAAAAATATTTCTTAGTGATAGCTTGCCTTGTGGCGCGTATGCCTGGATGCGACAAGCCATGTTCAGCATTGAATGCTAATTTTCTTAATGATGAAGGTATATATGGGCGTAATGTACCCGTGCTAATCTCACACCAAACTTCATGAGTTGTGAAAGGAATTGGTGTGAGTATTAGTTTTACCTTCGAGCTACTACTGGGATGCTCTTGGAGTCGTTGTAACTCGTTGTCACCTTCTTGTGCTTTCGCCAGATGTGGCAAATCGAAGGTGATTGTGTCAACGTTGTCGGCCGCTAATGAGCGAGATAAATAATCTGCGACAACGTTTTGTTTCCCAGAGACATGTCTGATGTCTGTTGTGAACTGGGAAATTAGGCTCAGGTGTCTTGTTTGGCGGGGAGATCTTTCGGTTTTTGTGTGAAGGGCATGTATTAAAGGTTTGTGGTCAGTGTAGACCACAAAATTTCTTCCTTCAACAAAGTACCGAAAATGTTTTATTGCTGCAAAGATTGCGAGTAGTTCGCGATCAAATGCAGAATAGTTTCGTTCAGCAGATGATAACTTCTTGGAAAAGAAAGCTAATGGTTGCCATCTGTGACCGTTAAATTGTTCCAGCACAGCTCCGATAGCAAAATCGGAAGCGTCAGTTGTGACGCTATATTTAGCCTCCTCTAGTGGGTGTATCAGCATCACTGCTGCAGCCATTGCGGCTTTCACGTCAGTTCTTAATTCTTTCTTCACCGGGGTCACCAATTTAGCTGCTTCTTTTGAAATCTCAGCCTTCAGCCAACCTTAATCTTCTGCTTCTCAAAATAATTAGATTGGTTTGTTTTTATTAATAAATGCTTTATTTTAAACCGTTATAAATATCCAGAACACTTTTATTTTATTATTTACGTTATTTGAACTACACTGGATATATTTTACTTTAATTTCTTTCAATAAATATTGTGATAAGAATTCTTATTTAGATACACAAAGTTCTATTTTCTATTTTTGTTAAACTGTCAAATCCTCGAAAATTTATTATTGTTTTTTTTAAAACTTACTTAGCCGCAGTCGACTGGGTTTTTATCCCTCGTCTCCTTGGCTAAGTAAAACCGGAAGTAGTAGGACGATGTCCCTACAGGGTTAAAAGGTACGGGGGTATTGAAGAAGGTGGTGATGAACCCTGCGTTTGAACTCTTGGATGTTGTAGGAGCTCGGAAATACTGACTGCGAGAGGTTATTCCACAGTCGAGTTGTTCTATTAACAAACGAATTCATATCTTGTTGAGTGCGTGAAAGGGGTAGTTGCAGGTGAAGGGAATGAGACGAGTGGGCTAATCTGGTGTTGCGGGTATAAGATTGCCGTGGAGGCAGGAGAGCGTTTAACTCGGAGGAACAGTCACTATGATAGTAGCGATAGAATTTTGTCAGTGCTGCTACATTCCTACGGTGGCTCAAGGGGTCGATGGTGGAGCAGGCGGTGTCGTCATCAATTAACTTGAGTGCCCTTTTTTGCACCTTATCTAACCATGCCAAGGTGGTTATTGGGGCGCCGCCCCAAACGAGGGAGTTATATTCGAGAAGAGGCCGAATGTAGGATTTATAAATAACAGCACGGGCCGATGGCTGGAGGAGGAACTTGCACCTCTTAAGAAATCCCAAGCACTGGGATGCTCGTTTGGCGATTTGGAATATGTGGTCATTCCATCGCAAGTCTTTGGCTAATGTCCCGCCTAAGATGTGTAAGGATGGGTGGGCCATTAGTTGAACTCCATCCACTCTCAAGGGTGGAGAGCTGTTGAGCTTCTTTTTGGATATGAGACAGTACTTGGTTTTGTCGGAGTTGAATTCAACACGATTCTTCCTTCCCCACTCTAGAATGAGTTCAATGTCGTTATTAATAGAGTTGGACATTAGTTCGTGATCATCAAGACAGGATCTGGCATGAGTCTGTCTTGTATCGAAGCTGTACGAGTAACGTAGAGTACCGTCGTCAGCGAAGCTGAGAAGTGGGTTGGAGGGGATTGAAAGAAGGTCATTTATAAAGATAAGGAATAGGGCCGGCGATAAAATTGACCCCTGGGGGACCCCCGCAGAGATCGGGTGGGATGCGGATTTGACGCCATCCAATACCACTTTGATTGAACGGCCAGAAAGGAAACTCTCAATGCTCTTCTGTAGGAGTGAGTCAACTCCAATAGCTTTGAGTTTAGCTAACAGGGCTGAGTGCCAAACTCTATCGAAAGCCTTGGAGATATCCAGAGCAACCAGACTAGACTCACCGGATCCATGCAGACTACGGCTGAGGTGTGAGACAGACTAAAAGATCGCCAGTGGATCTTTTTTGTCGGAAGCCATACTGTCTGTCGTTTATGAGTAGATTGGATTCTAGATATCCCATAAGCTTTTTGTTGATTATCGTCTCCATGGTTTTGGAGAGAATAGAAGTAATTGCTATTGGGCGGTAGTTGGAGGGATCGCTGGAATCACCTTTTTTCGGTATGGGCTGAACATGGGCAAGTTTCCAAGAGTCGGGATAAACTCCGGAGAAATATGTCAGGGAAAATAATTTGCGCAGAGGTTTAGCCAAAGGTGAGGCGCATTGTTTTAAGACGATAGGGGGTATATTATCGGGTCCAGTGGATTTGTTGGCATCGAACTTTTTGAGGCACCTGTACACCTCACGAGTCCTGAAAAAACCCCTGTCCATTGAATGGGCGTTAAGCTCGGAAACAGGGGGTAGCACATCAGTTTCGGGTAAAGAAGAATTCGAAGCGAACATAGATGCTAATAAATTGGCCTTGGATTTGCTGTCTGCTATTACCTTCTCATTGTGAATAAAGGAAGGGGTTGAAGTTGTAGTGAAATTCTTCTTGATGGAACTTACCAAGGACTGGAAGTGCTACCGGAGGTTGCATTTAGGAGTTTACTTCTCAATTTGTTGTCAAATAAGGTTTTGACTTTCTTGATGGCGGTTTTACAAGAATTTCTTTGTTGTATGTACTCTAAACGGAGCGATTCACTCGGGAAGCTCTTGTAAGCTCGGAAGGCAGTTTCTTTAGTTTTGATTGCATTCATACACTCCCGATTAAACCATCTGTTGGGCCTAGGCTTCACAGATTTGGTAGAATGGGGAATGAACAAATGCATTCCTGCCTGATATGATCCTGGTGATACGGATAGGGGCAGAGTTGGCGTTTCTATTCCGGAAACACAGATTCCAGTCTGTAGACTGGAAAAAATTAATAAGCCCCAGCCAATTGGCCTTCCCATAATGCCATACAGTTCTTCGAACTGGTTTGGGAGGGGTGGGAAATTCGAATGGGAAGTTAGCGCTGATTAGGCAGTGGTCTGAATTGCCGAGAGGTGAATCAACTTCGACGGAGTAACGCGCTGGATGAGAAGTTAGAAAAAGATCAAGGAGATATCTACCTTGATCAGAAACATCAGGGACTCTTGTGGGATTTCATTTTCATTTCATTTCATTTTACTTTATTGTGATATTGTACATCAAGATTGCAATAATCTTATGACGCTAAAAGCGTATGTACTTAAAAATAGATAAAGGGAGATAGTATAATTTATAAAGTTAAATAGTTAAACATAAAGTTAAATAGTTAAACATAAAATATTCAACAAAAAACTGAAACAAAGCAATAAAAAAAGAAGAAAGCAATAAAAAAGAATTTGAAAAAGAAAAGAAAATGAAAGAATTGAGATTGAAAGAATATTATTGACTAGTCAAGTGACCAAGGAGACGTTTCCTGAACACACTCAAAGACCCCGCACTCTGTATTTCGGCAGGTAGACTATTCCATAGCTGAATAGAATGAACAAAAAAAGATCTCTGCGCAATTAAATGGGAGAATCTTGGTGGGATAAGTAGTTTTCTTCTAGTCGCGCGGCCAAGTCGAAGATACTCATGGAGATATGATGGACGGTCAGAGTGTATGAGTTTGTAAACAAACAACATTGCTTTGAGGGATAAATACTCACCAAGTGTGCATCCCAGAACGGAGGAACGATATGGGCTAATATGGTCAAATCGACGAAGATTATGAACAAACCGTGTGCAATCATTAAAGGCTACGTTCAGTTTATCGCGACATGAGGCATCATGTGAGGGAAAGACCAGGCTGGCGTAAGTGAAGTATGGTAAAATTAAAGTTTTGATTAGCTTTGATCGAGTTTCCATGGGCAGAATAGAGGCGTAGAGCCACAGGCGGCGCAATGTGCCATAAATTTTGGATAGAGTATGAGAAACTTGATCACAGCAGGTTAATTGCGAGTTCAGGTAGACGCCTAGATTTTTGACTCGTAATTGGAAAGGCAAATGCGTGCTCATGAGGACAATGGGTGGAAGGAAAGAAAAATCTAATGGACTTCTGTACATTGGAATGCAACAGGATTTAGAGGCATTTAGTAGCAAGTGGTTGGATAGAGACCAGTGATAAATACGTTCGAGATCGGCATTGATGTTATATACACAGTTTTCTACCAGTCCAATAGGACTGTTTAAATAAATTTGGACGTCATCAGCATACATGTGCAGCTTACAGTTAGTCACAGCACTGCTGAGATCATTTATATACATAGTGAAAAGTAACGGCCCTAGTATGGAACCCTGGGGAACACCGCGCGTGATTGGTAGAGGATCCGAAACTGAGTTTTGTAACCATACTTTTTGACATCGATTATGTAGGTAATCACGAATTAAAGAAACAGCTGAGGTTGAAAAACGCATGTGGTCTATTAGCTTAGTTTCTAGAAGCTTATGGCTGACACTGTCAAATGCTTTACTGAAGTCAAGAAGTACAAGAAAAGCAATGTCATTACAATCAAGAGCCATTCGCAGATCAGTGGTTACTTTCAGTAGAGCCGTTTCACAACTGCTCCTTTTGCGGAAACCAGACTGAGCATGCGACAACAGGGATGATCCACAATCTGATGCAAGTTATTGATGTCTGCAAAGAGCTCGACGTCCTTGCCAGAAATACTGGTGCCATTTGAGTAAGTCAGCCAATTAACGTTGTGAACATTAAAATCACCCGCAACGATGATTTCACACTCAGGATTGGATGATAATAATCCCGAGATCTGTTCAGAGATAACTTCAAATGATGAGGTTGAAGCTTCGTTACTTATGTTAGGGCTTCTGTATAGGAAGCAGAAGAATATGACGTGACTTTGGAAAATGATTTTAATCCAAAGATAATTAAAATCTGAAGTCGTGCTTGAATTTATTTTATAATAAGCCACGTCGTCCCTAACATAAATGGCAATATCCCTATGGGGGGAGAGATTGTGCACTAAAGTGTACACCTGGTAATAACCTAAGTCATTATCGGGTGATATTTGGGTTTCACTAAGTGCGAAGATTGGGGGTTTGTAATTAGATAAGTGGCACTCAACAAAAGAGAAATTCGCATGAAGTCCACGAATGTTACAAAAGTCAATACCAAAACTTGACTTGTAACGGGACTTCGGTTGCGCGGGCTCAATCGCCACGTTCTTGGGGATATTTCCCGGCATTACATTTGCCGCAACCATCAGAGTCAATAAAATTTGTCCTCGTCAAAGTGTTATGCCTTTTGAGACGGGGCAAATTTCATCGACCGACAGATTTTAGCCGCGGCACCTGCAGGACCGTGATGCTAGAGAGGGTAGGGAGCAAGGGTACTTACTTGCGCCGTTCGTCGGTCCGGTCGTGTCTAGTGAAGGGTGATGGGCCTTCGCGTTAGACTGCGCTCGTTGTTTTTTTTTTGTCACTGTTTTTTTAGTGTTTTTTTGTGCACTTTTTTGTTGGTTTTAATTTTTCACTATTTCACACTATCACTCTTTTTTAAACAGTTTTGTATTTTGTTTTTTTGAGTCGGCGCGTTTTTAGGGACCGGAACAGCACACGTCCGTTCTCTTTGCTGTCCTAACCCCAGGTTGTACAGCTACTTAGGTTATAAAGCTTATATGTAGATACAATCTATTAATACCCTAATTGCTCTTACAATTACTAACAGGGTAGCCTGCAAGACAATACCACCACATGATGACTTCGATGGAAATGAATAGACAAAAGGTGCGCCGTTTATTTTTGCAGAAGGTTTCGGAAATAATGTATTCAATTTTTATTTGAAACTAGCATATCGAGGGTTTCCTGCCAGAAGGGCGTATCCACCAAATCGCGATTTTGGGCTTATAACTTTTTTTTTCTTAGAGTCGTATATTTTTCGTGCCAGAAGGTCGTAAAATGAATAAAAGTATCCAAAACATACGCCTAAAAACATTTATTTTCGATGATAAGCAATATGAAATAAAATGCACCGATTTTTTAAATGTTTTTATTGAATCCTCTAAATCCATGTTTTGGTTGATACGCTCTTTTGGCAGGAAACCCTTGATATGATCATTAGAAATAATATGAGTACTAATGCAAGAATTTGATATTCTTTTACTAAGAAGTTGAGTTGGTTAAATAACAAAAAATGAGTATCTCAAACCAAGAATGTTTTTTTACTTGTAGTCCACTTTTGTCTTCATCCAAGACAATAAAACCAAGACTATCATCATCAATCGTTTACATGATTTACTTGAGTTCTTGACTTGAGATTTACTTGAAACTGAAGTTGCGTTTTCGCTTCTCAAAATGTCTTGAAATTTCCTTTAACTGACATTTGACCTTTCTTATTATAATAGACGCTATCTCCATATTTAATATAAATAACTTTAAAAAGATTGCTTCAAAAGTATACATTCACTATATCAATTAGAGTTGTTATTTTCTTCTTATTCCAAGAAAAAAACACAAATGCAAAATTTCAAGTATTCAAGAAGCGTTTACATAAGCTTTTTTAAGTCAGTCAAACAATTTTTTGTAATTTACTTGAACTGAGGATAAGTTTACAGGCATATTTTGTTACTTGAAAACTACTTCAAGCATACTTCAAGTAAGCATGTAAACGTAATATTTGAGTGTTGCTTATCCTGAGACAATTTTGTTTTCGTTATGTGGCTATATCACTTCGGCCATCAGCACGGTTTTGGTAATAAAATAAACACCGTTTTTATAAGATTACACTTTATTCAATTATTATACACTACGGCTAACAAGGGAAGTCTCTTTGGTGTCAAACGCGCAGAGCTGGGTTACATTTTTTTCTGGTTCTTCTTATCAAAACAAAGCTAAATATGTATATCACAACCCCTATCTTTTTGATATTTTGTTTATACCGATTTTTTAATTGTTTACTTTTATACGTCTGATGACCTATACAAGTTGCGAATTAGGGGGATATGAATATTTTAAATCTTTAAAATGGCGATATCTCTTGAACGGCAATTCGAACGGCAATTCGTACTTTCCGTTTAAGAGATATTAGCCAAAAACAGAATTTTCTGTTTTTAAGGGGTATAAACAAAATATCAAAAAAGATAGGGGTTGTGATATACATTTTTAGCTTTGTTTTGATAAGAAGAACCAGAAAAAATATGTAACCCAGCTCTGCGCGTTTGACACCAAAGAGACTTCCCTTGTAAGTCATTTAGTTTCTACTTTACTTTACTATGTCAAATTAATTATACTTTTTTACATAGGCCCGTTTAAACTATTCCAGTTGATTTATTCACGGAGGTCGGGTGCCGGCAACAATCTGGTGAAGACTAACTGGGATCACTGTAGTTCTTTATCACTGATGCTGTGATAACGGCATGGTGATCTATCCTATTTATGGCTATGTATTTGTGTATAACTCTCCATGGATCAAACAGACTATCCATGGATCGGCAATTCACCAGGTTGTTGCCGCCAGAGTTATATCCAAAACATTTGTTACTTGGTCCAAGAAAAAGTGTCTTAGTCTTAAACTATTAATTTTTTGATCAGTACAAGATTACAATCGCTAGTCAAGATTACATTGCAATCAGTACAAGATTACATTGCAAATCGTCGTTGCGACCTTAAGATCTCCTATGTGACAATTTTATCGAAATTCACTTTTTAAATTTAATGTAAACTTCATGATGTCCTCCATCGAATGCAAAAACTCCCATGTTGATATAACATTAACTTCGTCATTTTGCAGTTTTAAAAGATACTCCTATGTGGTGGCCCTAAAAAGCTGGCAATTTGAAAGCTCTTATGCGTTATATTTAACGGAATTCCCACTCGAGGGACCATGGTTCTGGGTGCACGAGCTTTTTTGGGCAAGGGAGGCTTCCCTTTGTACACACTCTTATTTGACACATTTTTTGTTTCCTTCATACGCATCTCAAGGTTACGCAGTCTCGGTAATTAGTTATGCCGCAGTCTCGGTAATTAGTATGTATCTCCATTACAGGCCATGAAGTTTTCTCTTTAACTAATACAACCATAGCTGAAGCCGGTCCACAAATCTGACATTTGGTTAGAATAAACATGGCGCGGAATAGGCTCGGGATATTTTTTCGTTATATTTTTGTGGTAAAAAGTGGAAAATCATTGTAAGTTATTACTTTAAACTATACATGGATTATCAGTGATAAGTTCTTTAGTGATTTAATAAGAAAAAATAAAAAAAAATAGTGATTTAGTGAGTTTTAAGTGTGTTAATTGTTGAGGTGATCAATTTATTTTACTTCCGCGGTGTTTTTTTCGTGTTTATTAAGGAAAAATATGCTGATTATTTAATTAAAAGTGAATAATTTATTATGCAATTATTATTAAACATATATATGCAGAAAAGTATGAAATGAAAAGTGAATAAGAAAAGTGTTTTTCTACACCTATATTTTTAATAATAATTACATATGTATTAATCACTGTAAAATCACTTGTAATCCCATAACTAAACAAAACATTAAATTTTCAACATTTTTTTCGTAAATAAACATGAAAAAACACCGTGAATGTAAAAACAGTTGTTCGCCTTAACAATTAAAACACTTAAAAGACACTTAATCACTAAATTATTTTTATTTTTTTTTTAATTAAATCACTAATAAACTATTCACTGGTAAATCCAAGTGCAGTTACAAGTGTTAAAATGCAATATTTTATCACTTTTTACTGCAAAACTATAACCAAAACGTTCCCGAACTTATTCCGCGCCATGTTTATTCCGCTCACTCCGGTGAATTTATGGACCGAGTTGACGACCATGAAAAACTCTCCTTCGGGGCCTGTAGTTGAGAGGGTCTTGGTTATGCGCGTGTCTCTTTAAGTTACGCATTTTTTACTTAGATATTACAGAAACATTTTAAAATTCTTTATTTCCGTAGTTTATTGTCTTTGTGAGTTACAAATTAGTTAAAAATATGAACCTATTGTTGAGTGACGAAGATATAATAAATGAATTGGGTAGAGAAAATGAACACATTACAAGTAATCCTTGTTGTAAATTGGATAGCGAAATTCTCGGTAGTTATTTCAGTTCTGACGACTCAAATTTTGTTCCCGCTCTAGAGTTGAAAAACTACTTGTTTGTAAAGAGAAAGAGAAATAGGATTATATCATCAGAAAGCCATAATCTTCTTCTTCTTTAAACTCATTTAATCTCTCATGGGACATAGGGCGGAAACAGTTGCCCTCCAGCGGACTCTGTTTGGCGCGACAGCTCTTAGCTCCAACCAGGATCTCCCAGTTGTTTCGGCTTCTTCTAGTAGGGTTCTTCTCCACGTTGTTCTAGGTCTTCCTACTCGACGGGAACCTTGCGGATTCCAGTCAAGGGCCTGTTTGGCTAGATTTTCGTTTTCGCGTCGCAAGGTGTGGCCAACCCAATTCCATTTCCTTCGCCTGATTTGGTCGTCTATCCTTTCTTGGCCGGCACGGCGCCATAGTTCTTCGTTTGAGATTCTATCTTGCCAGCGGATTTTTAGGATACGACGAAGGCATCTGTTGATGAAGACTTGTAGGCGCCCTGTTATGAATTGGGTGACTTTCCATGTTTCGCAACCATACAAAAGAACTGCCTTAACGTTGGAGTTGAACAGCCGCAATTTGGTGTTAGTGGAAATCACCGTTGATCTCCATATGTGGGACAGGCATGCCTATGCGCCTCGTGCTTTATTTATGCTGGAACTGATGTCTTCTTCTGCCCCACCATTTTCGGTAATAATGCTACCGAGGTAGCAGAATTTATTTACCAGTTCCACGTCACGGTTATTCAGCGCTGTTCGTTCAATGGTGTTTGCATTTATCCGCATTTCTTTAGTTTTAGTCGGATTTAGCCTTAAGCCTGCTGGACTACTTTCTGTTGCCAAATTGTTTAACAAGTTTTTGAGGTCCTGGTGTCTGTGGGCCAGCAAACAGATATCATCGGCGTAGTCGAGATCCTTAAGGCTGTCTACCAAACCCCATTGTATGCCGCCTGTTCTATTATCTAGAGCGCCGACAAGGATGTCATTTATTACTATAAGAAATAGTAATAGCGAAAGTAGGCATCCCTTTCGTACTCCTGAGCTCACCTAAAAGCTGTCGGATAATTTTCCATTATGGAGAACTCTGCATTTGGAATTGTTATATAGGGCTTTTATCAATTCTATTATTTTATCAGGCAGTCCACGTCGCCGTAGTGCCTGCCAAATGAAGCTCCTATTAACCGAGTCGAACGCTTTCTCATAGTCTACGAAAGCAAGGTAAAGGTGGGATCGGAATTCAGTAGACTGCTCCACTATTATTCTCAAGGTGTTAATATGGTCAATACAGGAGCGGCCCTTCCTGAATCCGGCCTGCTGCCTCCTAAGCGTTCGATCAACTGCCTCACTTATCCTAGATAGTAATATATGGGACAAAATTTTGCCCACAGTAGATAATAAACAACAGCTGTACAAGAAGCTTTCACTCAGATTGAGCAAGCGGCAGGAAATCTGGGACTGCACATTAACGAAAGCAAAACAAAGTACATGGTGGCCTCGTCTGGAAGAACACCTAACATTGGTCCCACAATCAAGGTAGCGGAACACGAGTTTGACGTGGTAAAATCATTTACCTACCTTGGGTCAATAGTAGCAGCTGACAATATCATGGAACCAGAAATACGCGCACGATTGCTAAAAGCCAACAAAGCCTACTATAGTCTGTCAAGGCTCTTCAAATCCAAATATCTAACCATAACGTCTAAACTTTTACTATATAAGACGATGGTCTTACCCGTTCTCACATATGCATCCGAAACGTGGGTGCTTAGCAAAAAGCACTCAAACCTCTTGGGCGTGTTTGAGAGGAAAATACTTCGGAGGATTGTTGGCCCCGTATGTGAGGAAGGACAATTCCGGAGACTCTACAATGACGAGATCTACGAGCGCTATCGCGACATAGATGTTATGAAGAAAATAAAGGTCGGTAGGCTCTGGTGGGCAGGGCATCTAGCTCGTATGAGTGAAGATGAGCCTGCTCGTAAAGTTCTCTGCGGTAAGACCTATGGGGTGCGACAGCGAGGGAGGCCCAACCTTCGCTGGAAGGATGGCGTGGACCAGGACGCTCAGAGTTTAGGGATGCCAAACTGGATGACATCGGCTCAGAATCGGGACCGGTGGAGAGAACAGTTGCGCGAGGCCAGGACCGGATCCCGGTTGTAGAGCCGTTAAAGAAGAAGAAGAAGATAATAAACAGATATCTCTCCAGTTGTCGCATATTGTTAGGTCCCCCTTTTTTGGTATTTTGACTATGATACCTTCCGTCCAATCCTCCGGAAAGGTACAGGTGTTCCATGCTATTTCTAGGATTCGCTGAAGCGCATCTGCTATGAGGCTTGAGTCGGCTTTCAACAATTCTGGCGGGATGCCATCTTTCCCAGCTGCTTTACCATTGGCCATCGCATGAATTGCGGTTACTATTTCCGTCTGGAATGGGGCCCGAGTGGCGATTCTTATTGGCTGTTCATTGTTGTTGTTTTCCTGAAGTTCCTGTGTAAGTGTACCATTCAGGGCGGCGAAGAAGTAATCTCTCCATCTTTGGAGTTGCTCTTCGTCGCTGCACAGCAGCCTTCCATCCGCACTCTTAACGGCATGCTTTTTAGTAGAGTGCTCTCCCCGTGAGCTGTTTAGTGATTTGGTACAGCACCTTACTGTTGCCTGTGTTTGCCGCGTTTTCCGCTTTTTCTGCGAGCTCATTTATCTGCTGCCTTTTATCACGCCGGACACTTCTCTTAACCTCCCGATGTAATTGGGAGTATTCCCGTTCTAATTGGTGACGTCTTTCCGGGTCGTTTGTAGAGTTTACGTTATTTTTGAGGGCCCTTCTGCGTTCTATTTTTTGCCAGGTTGTGTCCGAGATCCAGTGTTGCTGGTTTCTTTGGACATAACCGATGCTCATTTCCGCAGCCGTCAATATCGCGCCCTTCGTCGTACTCCACAATTCTTCAATATTTGTGTCGTCAGAAACGATTTGCTGGTTTAATAAGTCTTGTAGGTTTCCAGCAAATTCCCGCTTTTTAACGCTCTCCCGCAGGAGGTCTACGTTAAACCGTCTACGGGTTCTGGCATCATGTTGCACGTTTCTGATTGCGGCGATTTTAAGGCGAATAGTTGCTACAACCAAATGGTGGTCGCTTCCAGTATCCGCTCCCCTGAAACTCCTGACATCCTCATGAATAGTTCTCCATCTGCGGCTGACGGCCACGTGATCTATCTGATTTCTCGTTCTACCATCGGGCGATACCCAGGTCTCTTTGTGTATCTTCTTGTGACAAAAGTAAGTTCCACCTACCGTAAGTTGGTGGGAACTACAAAAGTCAACGAAAAGCTCACCATTGTTATTGGTAACTTGGCTTAGGCCTTGGTTTCCAATTGTGTGTTCAAGGCCAGTGTTGTCATGGCCGATCTGTGCGTTTAAGTCACCCATTAAAACAATGATGTCTCCCCTTGGAATAGAGCGAAAAACCTCATTCAGTCGCATATAGAACTTGTCCTTGATGTCATCTTCTGCCTCTTCAGTTGGAGCATGGCATTAGACTACCGTAGTACTTCTTAGTCTGGTACGCAGGCGCACGGTAATAATCCTCTCAGAAACTGGTGACCAGCTAATGAGGCTGGACCTGGCTTCTTTGGTGAGTATTACGCCAACGCCACTCCTACGGCTTTCAGTTTCGTTTCTACCAGAATATAAGAAGGACTCACCGTTTGGTCAGATATGTTCCCCCGCATCGGGCCATCTGGTCTCGCTAAGTCCCATGATCTTGATTTTATATCGATTCATCTCGTTGAGGACTTCATCCAGCCGTCCCTCAGCAAGCACTGTTCTCACATCCCATGATCCGAGAGCCATAATAATCCAATCAATCTACGAAAATCCATCTAGTAATTGCCAACAGAAAAGAAAAAATATGGTCATATAGGAAAAAAAATTCTAAAAAAGATAGCGTCTTTTTTTCGGAATTTGGAAGGGCGAACCTAACCTAAAAAATTCTGGAAATTGAAAAAAAAAAAACGGTTTTTAGCGAATAAAAGAAAAACGTGACCTCGGATCGAAAAAAACAAATTATAAAGTTGTAGCTATTCAAATTATCTTTCGATTGATGTATATTGAGTTATAGGTTAGGGCCGTCGAAAATCACGTTTTTTTTAATTTGTTATTAACTTTTGTTTAACATCCCTTACACATTTGGTATTTGGTACAAATATTGCTTCTTGCTAGCTGAAAAAACGGTGTAATTTTTGTTGCGAAATATTGAACAGTTTCCTTGAAATTTCACTTTTTGCAAAAAAAGGCGTTCTTGTAAAAACGCTCCTCTTGGTCCATGGATTTTGCTGGATCAACGTTCGAGAGCTTAAACTTTTCTTCAAACCTTGTACTATCATGTACAAGTAAAAAATAGTGGACTTTAAAAGCGTATAATGCTCAAAATGGTCCTCAGAAACGTATTAATAATGAAAAAACAGACTCAGAAAGCCAGTTTTTTCAACCAAAAATATGTTTTTTTCATGCCATATTCTCGCACGCCATCGTTGCTGTCTGTTACTGGACCTCGAATAAAAGAGCCCCATATATGTAAGTAAAATTTGGTCGAGCTAGAGCAACAGACAGCAGCGTATGTGTGCGAGAGGATGACATGAATGCTAAGAGCGGCGTCTACATTGCGAAAATATGGGTGAGAGAATATGCCATGGATTTTGAGAGCGGCGTTGCGAGAATATAAAACGAATGCTGAGAGCAGCTTTTGCATTGCAACATTCAAACCCAATCCCACCCACCAAGCGCGGGCTATTTTGCCTCGCACACATTAATTATACGCTGCTGTTTGTAAGTGGAACTCAACCAAAAGTTTCCATGCTCTAGCCAGCTGCATAGGCACAAGTGCCCAGAAACGAGTGAGCAACAAAATGCGTGTGTCGCCATCATTGCAGCAAGTGTCCAGAAACGGGTGTAGCAACAAAGTGCGCGTGTCGCGAATTCTTTGTTTTACCCCCAGCGAAAAAGTGCCAAACGCGCCTAAAGAAGTTAACACTTCAAAAATTATTTCATATAAACATCTTTCACTGCAGGCGTCTTTGAGCGGACGGCTATAAGCGTATTCGTGCGAGCTGCGCGAATACAATACAATTTGATTTGGATCGGACGTTCGTGGCCGCGCGAATCAGGAAAGCTCCAAAGCCTCTTTATTTAGAAATCAAACACTATGTGTGTGACGTATGTTGTCCCAAGTCTCAACGAATTTAAGTGAAATATCAAACCCCATTAAAAACGAGGGAAACAAGTTATTCGTGGCGAGGGAAGTGCTGATTAGAGTGAGTTTTTATTAAAAATTATAGTTTCTTTATCAAAATAAAAAGACCGCAAAAGTGCCTAGGAAAGGCGCAGAACAAGTTAGCAATTTAAATATATTTTATTAATAGGATCCGTTTGAATTTATGATGGTTATGGTGGACCGTCTTCTTCTCAGGTTAGCTCTTAACGTTTTCGCATGTTGCAGCTAGCTTAGTTAATAGGAATACATATACAGGGTGTATTAACGAGAATGTCGAAACGCCTAGCTATGGATAGGCCTTGGGTAGACGAACAAAACATCGTATGGGTGGGGAAATCAAAACGGTTTAGCCGCTAGGGCGTTTTGAAACTTTTTTGGTAGAGGTTTACATATTAACCTGTATTTTTGTAACCCTATTATATATTCTCATGAATAAGCAATCTACGCAGAATACTTCCACCTATCTAAAACTGTAAAAGCCAAGGGGTCAACCCACCAACATCCCGGGTTATGAGTCAACAAAGACTTCAACCATCTTTTTCTCCAAAAAATACGTAATTAACCAATATTTTTTTTACAAAATTGGAAAGCTTGGACAAATATGAACTATTATGCTACGACCTTTACTTTTGAAGTTATAAGCAATTTTAATGCGAAAATTGGCCTTATTTGGTCCTTATTTGGTACTTTTCGACAAAACTCAGATGAAAAAGGACGAAATAGAGGGATCCGCGGGATTTGCGGGACTGCAAAAAAATCATAGATTTTGTTCTAAATAGTTATTGGAAAAAAATTTGTATTATATCAAAAAAAACATTAATAAGAGCCAATTCTGCCCAATTCGAAACTACGCTCGAATTTTTATAAATAGTAGCATACAATGTAATTTCGAAATTACTCTCCCTTACAGAAGGCTTTTCTCCTCAAGTTAAGTCAATGCTGTTTCCGTAACGGTTCTGGGTCGAAATGACAGATAAGTAATTTAACGTCGAGACACCGTTGATATTTGTGCAAACAAATATGTAAAACTCGACGTAACCCGGCGTGTTTCGTGGAGTTTTCTTGGATTTATCGAAACTTAACTCTACCCGCGTTTCCATGGACCAAGTTTCCATTTTTCAGTTGTGGTTGAGTTGAAATGACACTTTAACTCAACGACTTAACTCTATGCGTTTCCATTTCTGACTTTTCAGCCTGTGTACAATAAATTTTATTATTAATTTTACTTTAAAAGTATTTATTAAATATAAAGTCTCTGACGTTCAAGCGAGGCACGACATTCATCTTTTTGTACCTTTGCCAGTGTACCGTTTTTAGTTGTGTGCGTGAACTCTGTTCACGCTACCCATTTTCGTTGAGTTTAGCAGAGTTCAAATTTTTTAAAGCAACCTCTTAACTGTGTCTATTTCCATAGCGTATAACTCGGGTTCAACATTGGCTGAAATCTCATGGAAACTCGGTAATGGGCGCTGACTCTGAGTAATCCCAGGGTAAACTCTGCATTGAAACTCAATAACCGATCACGTTCGGATACACGCCCTAAAATATACGATTTTGTGTTATTAATTTATTGTTTAGTAGGGAGATATCTTCAATTAACGAATTTAAATATTTTGTGTGGTCGACTGATTTGCAGTCCCAAATAATCATGCGCACAACCAGTTTGCAAACAAAATGAAACTTCGTCTGATTTTGGACAATCGGTGTTCTGTGGCCAGATAGTTTTTAGTCACGAAGTTTTTTCAAAATTACAAGTAGTTCAGATGAAATAGAACCACGCAACTAAAATCGCTTCCGACCGGCAAGAACAGTCGCACGCAAGCAGTTCAAACTAGTTTCAAATCGGTCTCGTCTCTGTCAACCAGTGTATGGATTCCCACTTCCGTACACGGCCAAGGTCACGAAACAGTTTCGGGTGCAGCTGGCACTGAAAATCAGTCGACTCGTGTTCGGAGGGCCTAACTCTATTTTAATTAATACTTTGCAATATTGTTAGTATGTATTTTTCTTTTAAGTCCCGGTTCTTATAATAGGCTTTGGACGTCTTAAAGCCAGCTAAATAAGCAACAAACATCGTCTTGCTGTGACAGTAACTATATCTGAAGACAGCAGCTCATAGAGAATTATTACATAATGTATATTTAGTTGATAGCTCTTAGATATCCTGCATACATACAATTCCAAAATATCTACATATTTATTTTTGTTGTTGAAGGTTTTTGATTTGATTATTTTTACTTGAATATTTTTTATTTTTAGTATAATTTTTTAGATTATACTTTTAGTCTGTTAAAAAAACCTTCCCGTAGTATTCCACTGAGACGTTCACTTCAAACTGAACAGAACGAAAAGCTGGCAGTGTATCTCAGAGCTGCTTTTAGCCGCTCATGTAGCGGAAGCTCGTGAACGCTATGTGGGAAATATGAAGGAAATTGGAGAAGGTTGTTGGTCGAATTTTCATGGAATGGCGCTAATAAGATTGAATGAAAATTCTGTTTACATTTTATTTTGTTTTCTGGTTTTGAAAATACATAGGTGGATTTATTAAACCATCCAGTAACACATTTTCCCGAGCGGAAGAATAATTTGGTCATTTGAGTTTCGAACAATTTGCCACCTTATGTATGACAAGGTATAAAATGAATGTTGAATTTACCATATAACAAGTAACAACACAAGTGGAAGCAGTTTTTGCAGCACCTATGTATGTAGTACCTTCCATTGTTATTGAAAAAAAATTTGTATTATATCAAAAAAAACATTAATAAGAGCCAATTCTGCCCAATTCGAAACTACGCTCGAATTTTTATAAATAGTAGCATACAATGTAATTTCGAAATTACTCTCCCTTACAGAAGGCTTTTCTCCTCAAGTTAAATCAATGCTGTTTCCGTAACGGTTCTGGGTCGAAATGACAGATAAGTAATTTAACGTCGAGACACCGTTGATATTTGTGCAAACAAATATGTAAAACTCGACGTAACCCGGCGTGTTTCGTGGAGTTTTCTTGGATTTATCGAAACTTAACTCTACCCGCGTTTCCATGGACCAAGTTTCCATTTTTCAGTTGTGGTTGAGTTGAAATGACACTTTAACTCAACGACTTAACTCTATGCGTTTCCATTTCTGACTTTTCAGCCTGTGTACAATAAATTTTATTATTAATTTTACTTTAAAAGTATTTATTAAATATAAAGTCTCTGACGTTCAAGCGAGGCACGACATTCATCTTTTTGTACCTTTGCCAGTGTACCGTTTTTAGTTGTGTGCGTGAACTCTGTTCACGCTACCCATTTTCGTTGAGTTTAGCAGAGTTCAAATTTTTTAAAGCAACCTCTTAACTGTGTCTATTTCCATAGCGTATAACTCGGGTTCAACATTGGCTGAAATCTCATGGAAACTCGGTAATGGGCGCTGACTCTGAGTAATCCCAGGGTAAACTCTGCATTGAAACTCAATAACCGATCACGTTCGGATACACGCCCTAAAATATACGATTTTGTGTTATTAATTTATTGTTTAGTAGGGAGATATCTTCAATTAACGAATTTAAATATTTTGTGTGGTCGACTGATTTGCAGTCCCAAATAATCATGCGCACAACCAGTTTGCAAACAAAATGAAACTTCGTCTGATTTTGGACAATCGGTGTTCTGTGGCCAGATAGTTTTTAGTCACGAAGTTTTTTCAAAATTACAAGTAGTTCAGATGAAATAGAACCACGCAACTAAAATCGCTTCCGACCGGCAAGAACAGTCGCACGCAAGCAGTTCAAACTAGTTTCAAATCGGTCTCGTCTCTGTCAACCAGTGTATGGATTCCCACTTCCGTACACGGCCAAGGTCACGAAACAGTTTCGGGTGCAGCTGGCACTGAAAATCAGTCGACTCGTGTTCGGAGGGCCTAACTCTATTTTAATTAATACTTTGCAATATTGTTAGTATGTATTTTTCTTTTAAGTCCCGGTTCTTATAATAGGCTTTGGACGTCTTAAAGCCAGCTAAATAAGCAACAAACATCGTCTTGCTGTGACAGTAACTATATCTGAAGACAGCAGCTCATAGAGAATTATTACATAATGTATATTTAGTTGATAGCTCTTAGATATCCTGCATACATACAATTCCAAAATATCTACATATTTATTTTTGTTGTTGAAGGTTTTTGATTTGATTATTTTTACTTGAATATTTTTTATTTTTAGTATAATTTTTTAGATTATACTTTTAGTCTGTTAAAAAAACCTTCCCGTAGTATTCCACTGAGACGTTCACTTCAAACTGAACAGAACGAAAAGCTGGCAGTGTATCTCAGAGCTGCTTTTAGCCGCTCATGTAGCGGAAGCTCGTGAACGCTATGTGGGAAATATGAAGGAAATTGGAGAAGGTTGTTGGTCGAATTTTCATGGAATGGCGCTAATAAGATTGAATGAAAATTCTGTTTACATTTTATTTTGTTTTCTGGTTTTGAAAATACATAGGTGGATTTATTAAACCATCCAGTAACACATTTTCCCGAGCGGAAGAATAATTTGGTCATTTGAGTTTCGAACAATTTGCCACCTTATGTATGACAAGGTATAAAATGAATGTTGAATTTACCATATAACAAGTAACAACACAAGTGGAAGCAGTTTTTGCAGCACCTATGTATGTAGTACCTTCCATTCAATAATAAAAAAAAATTTGACCATCCACAGAAAACCGCAGAAGCAGAATAATTCTCTGAAAGCTAAAAGAATTTCATTATCGTATTTCTGGAAAGGATCCAAAAATATTTTTTTGTAAGAAAGCTATGCACAAGAAATTGCCAATTCGTTCGTTTTCGCGAAAATAAAATTAAATGAGCTGAAAAATCCCCATAAACGTAGAAGGACTCGTGCAGAAATATTAAATGGAAGAAAAATACCAGGCTTCACATGGGAGTTATTAGAAAGGCTAGCAGCAAATTGGAAAGACCTTTAGTGCCTCTACAAACATAAGAAGCCACGCGTAAAAGGCCGAATGATATCCCTAAGTAATTGGACTTTAACAAACGGCATTAATTTTACTTTCGTTTTTTTTTCTGTTCAACCCCTGCGCGGCTTCGTTTCATATAAAATCATTTTTCTCAGCTACGGCATTTTAAGATGATTTATAATTCTTGACTTTGCTTTCTTAATTCTCCCTTTGGGGACAATTAACTGAATTCAATTATCCCAACCAAAAGGAATATAACTTTTGTAGGCTAAGGCGATAAAGGTTGGGGTTGGGTTTTAGATATTCGCAAGCTCGCTTAATATTTTTCTTGGGTCATATATCGACGGAGTGGGGATGCTTCTAAAAAGAGTAAGATGTTATGTTAAAGCGATAATTTTTCCTATGAAATAGAAACCCGATAAAAAATAGCCCCAGAAATTCAAAATAAAATGTTACCATTTAATGTTTCCTAGAATTATTGCGAAGTTTTTTTTTTTTTTCATAAATATCAGCTCCCATTAACAGAAAGCAAAAGGCGGATGTTTTCCAAGGAATATTCGAGACCAACAGCAAATTCGAGAAAATTCGCCCTTCCGAAGTATCTCACTTATTTTTGTAATTGCGGGATGAGTTGTTTGGACACCTGTGGTCAAAGCTTCGTTTTAACTGAACGCCACAAATAATAAAATAAATCCAGTATTGTTAATATGTATATAGTCCATTTGTTATAGGTTTTGACCTCTACCTAAATGTTAACTGACTAATTTTTTTTAAATATTGTTACGTTTTTACGGCTTAACGGATTCGTAGGATTAATTAAGGAATACACTTTTTAATAATCCACACAATAATTTATTTATTACAAACCAAACACAATTTATAAATAAACACAATTCTTAGAGTTCACTATAATCACTAGCAAATTTAATATTTCGCACTATTCAATTCTAATTATCGCTTTTTATTTCACTATAAATCAACACTTTTCACTTTGGAACACTTGTATCGCCTTTATAATCAAAACTGACTCGATAGCGGCTGCCAGGCGCTTTTATATAGGCAGCTCCACCTTTGTCTACTTTCTGGAACCTTCGTTTTCTGGTTCCTTGTGGTATGTTCTATGTTTCTTTTAGTTTCGACCAGCTTGAAGTTGTCTTCGCTTATCGCTCGTTAGTTTAGTACATAAATTCTTAATTCAGACAACAACCGAAAATCGTTGATTCATCCTCTCGACAAACAGATGGCGCATAATCATCACATTGCCCCCTTCTTAGGACTGTTCGTCCCGAACAGTTGTCCATCCTGGATCCGGCTGATGATATGGGCACAGCCCGTCTATGTGCACAATCTTCTTCTTTGCTTTGGGTCCTTGTTGAATCCTGTAGACCACATCGTTGATCCGTGTTAGGATTTTATAGGGCCCCTCCCACTGACGCTGAAGTTTCGGAGACTTGCTTTTCCGTCTTCGAGGGTTGAACAGCCAAACGAGGTCACCTTCCTGGAATCCGCTACAGTTTGCTCGGAGGTCGTACCTTGTTTTCATCCTGTCACTGGCTATCTTGAGATTCCTCCTTGCGAGCTGGTGGATATCTGCAAGTCTATCACGAAGTTCACCTGTATAACCGCCAGTAGATTCGTTGCTATCAGGTGTCCCAAATTTCAAGTCGCTTGGCAGCCGGATTTGCCTTCCAAAAATCACACTAGAAGGAGTTTGTCCTGTGGAATTATGAACTGCTGTCCGATATGCCATTAGAAAAATAGGGATATAACTGTCCCAATCGCGCTGGTGCTCGCTAACGACTTTCCTTAAGTGCTCTAGCATTGTCCTGTTGAATCGTTCTACCATTCCATCGGATTGGGGATGAAGGGGCGTCGTCCTGGTCTTCTTCATTCCGAGTATCTTACATACTTCTTGAAAAACTTGAGATTCGAAATTTCTCCCTTGGTCAGAATGAAGCTCATGAGGAACACCAAATCTGCAGATCCAATTGTTCACTAATTCCTCTGCAACAGTGATTGCTTCCTGATTTGGAATGGCATATGCTTCGGGCCACTTACTGAAGTAGTCCATAACCACCAAAATGTATCGATTTCCTCGGTCTAACACCGGAAAAGGTCCCGCCACATCGATTGCGATTCTTTCAAATGGGGCTCCCACGTTGTATTGCTGCATTTCTCCTTTTGTTCTTACCCGAGGGCCCTTGCTGCTGGCACAAGTTGTGCATTTACGGCACCAGTCTGCAACATCGTCTCGCATGTGAAGCCAATAGAATCTATTAGTACAGTCAAATTAAGCCGAAAAAAGCGAAATAGCGGAAATAGTCGGGTACAGGCTGAAAATTGGCACAGAGCTTCCTTTTAGGGTTCTTAATAAGAGGTTATAAAGTCTACCGATTTTCTACCCCGGGAACCTTTCTTTCTAGGGGGTTTTAGGGTCAAAATATCTGTTTTTTGCAAATGCATCTGAAACCGTAAGTCCTATCATAAAAAAATGTTCACAAAGTGTGTAGCTCATATAATTTTCTACAAAAAATGTTATTATACATTTTGCCGTACGTATTGCCATTCATGAGATATCACCGTTTTAAAGATTTAAAATATTCATATGAACTCATTCACGACTTGTATAGGTTTTCCGACGTTCAAGTTGGACTACTTTTCTAATTTTTTCAGGGGTCATTCCTGGATGTATTTGGAGGAAAAATGTGTTCTAGATAGGGGGCTAACCACTAAGATACAGGGCGTTCGCGAAAAAACAATGTCTTTTTTTGTCATTTATTTAGAGTTGAATAGCTCCTAGACCAATTATCGTAAATCCATATACTTAGACTCATCTTTTAGGTCAAAGTGTATTCTTTTATTTGATATAAAGATCAGGAACTTGAGTTGCTCCGTTTAGAAGATATGTAGGTTCAAAGCATGAGCGAAATGTTTAAATGCCTAATGATATTTTTTATTCAATTTTACATTCACAGCTTCAAAATTCAAGCAACATATTTTATCACAAATCCTGCAGAAATCAATACACTCACTATCTGACATAATTTAGATGTAATTTTGTATTATTGTTCCAATTTGGACCATTTGGTAAAAAAAAAACAGAAAATATACTTTAAATTGAATAAAAAAATATCATTAGGCTTTTAAACATTTCGCTCATGCTTTGAACCTACATATCTTCTAAACGGAGCAACTCAAGTTCCTGATCTTTATATCAAATAAAAGAATACACTTTGACCTAAAAGATGAGTCTAAGTATATTGGTTTACGATAATTGGTCTAGGAGTTATTCAACTCTAAATAAATGACAAAAAAAGACATTGTTTTTTCGCGAACACCCTGTATCTTAGTGGTTAGCCCCCTATCTAGAACACATTTTTCCTCCAAATACATCCAGGAATGACCCCTGAAAAAATTAGAAAAGTAGTCCAACTTGAACGTCGGAAAACCTATACAAGTCGTGAATGAGTTCATATGAATATTTTAAATCTTTAAAACGGTGATATCTCATGAATGGCAATACGTATGGCAAAATGTATAATAACATTTTTTGTAGAAAATTATATGAGCTACACACTTTGTGAACATTTTTTTATGATAGGACTTACGGTTTCAGATGCATTTGCAAAAAACAGATATTTTGACCCTAAAACCCCCTAGAAAGAAAGGTTCCCGGGGTATAAATTCGGTAGACTTTATAACCCCTTATTAAGAACCCTAAAAGGAAGCTCCGTGCCAATTTTCAGCCTGTACCCAAACATTTCCGTTATTTTTACTATTTTTCCTGTACTATATCTCTTATTTTTGCCAAAGTTTTATTGACTCCCAGATGTCCTCCTGATGCGCCGTTGTGACACTCCTCGAGAATATCCCTTATTCTAACGCGAGGGACTAATACCTGCATTCGATGAGAGGTACCGTCAGCGGTTTCCCATTTGCGCTTTAATACTCCTCGCTCAATGTACAACGAATCCCATTGGGCCCAATAGCTCTTCAGGGTCTCGCTCCTCTCGGCAATGTCCTTCCATTCAGGCTTTTCCTCGTATTCCTTCCATGTCAGAATTGAAGAAATATCCGGGTCGTCGCGTTGGGCGTCTCGGAGTCCCTGGTCATCCCATCCTGTCGTTGGCTCGACTGTCGTCCTTTGACACTTTTCCTCGATACGTCCACAATGTTTGCAGTCTGGTACGCATGGTCGCCGGGAGAGTGCATCTGCATTTCCATGGTTTCTTCCCTTTCTGTGGTCTATATTGAAGTCGTAGGACTGAAGTCTCTCTATCCATCTTGCCACTTGTCCTTCAGGGTTTTTGAATTGCATCAGCCATTTTAATGCTGCATGATCCGTTCGAAGGATGAAGTTTTGCCCATAGAGATACTTGTGGAAGTGTTTAGTTGAGTCCACGATTGCCAATAGTTCCCGTCTTGTGACACAGTAATTCCGCTCCGATTTTGACAGCGCTCTACTGTAATAAGCTATGACCTTTTCCTGTCCGTCGAAGTTTTGTGATAGCACTGCACCAATCCCGACATTACTCGCGTCTGTGTCCAATATGAATCTTTCGCCTGGCTTAGGGTATGTGAGTATTGGTGCTTGACAAAGTCCTCGTTTTAGTGTGTTGAAACTTTCCTCGCACTTTTCTGTCCAGATAAATGGTTTTACATTTTCTGTCAGTTTATGTAATTCCTTAGCTATGTCGGCAAAATTCCTGACAAAACGCCTATAATAGGTGGCAAGTCCCAAAAAGCTTCGAAGTTCATGTTTATCCTTCGGTGTGGGCCAATTCTTAACTGCTGTTATTTTCTCAGGATCTGTTTGAACTCCATTGGATGAAACCACATGTCCGAGATAGTTGACTTGGTCTCTGAACAGTACGCACTTTTTAGGGCTGAGTTTCAGTTGGGCTGTTCTCAACTTTTGGAAAACCTCTCGTAGATTGCCCAGATGTTCCTCGAAACTTTTTCCAACGACGATGATATCGTCCAAATAAACCAGACAAGTCTTCCAGGTCAGTCCTCGCAAGACGCATTCCATCAGTCGTTCGAATGTAGCTGGAGCATTACACAGTCCAAACGGCATGACTGTAAACTGCCACAGGCCGTTTCCTACAGAGAAGGCTGTCTTTTCTCGGTCCTCCGGGTGAATTTCGACTTGCCAGTAGCCGCTCTTAAGATCCAAGGTAGAAAACCATTTAGCTCCAGAGAGAGTATCCAGTGTGTCGTCGATACGAGGTAATGGGTAGCTGTCCTTTTTAGTGACGTCATTTAGCCGCCGATAATCCACGCAAAATCTTGTACTGCCATCTTTCTTTCTGACTAGAACCACGGGAGACATCCAAGGGCTTTTCGACTCTTCTATAAGGCCTTGTCTTCTCATATCTTCAATCATACCGGCCGCCTCTTCCCGCTTGGCTAGTGGTAGTCTTCTCGGCGGTTGTTTAATTGGCTGGGCATCTTTGGTGTCGATCCTGTGTTGAACGATGTCCGTTTTCCCAAAGTCATCATCTCTCATGGCGAAGATATCACGGAAATCCTCTACTAATTTTCTTGCCTGGAGATACTGTTTTTGTTCAAGACAACTGGTTGAGAGCACTGCGTTTACTAATTTCGTGGCCTTTGGCTTTGGTTTTGGAACCGTTTCGATGTTAGCGCACTCCACTAATGTAATCTGTTCTGCCGGTTCTCCTTTCCCCAAAACCGTATCCTTCTTCAATCGTACTTCTCGTTCGTTAGTATTTAGCACTCTCACGAATACCTCCTTCTTGCCGTCGATGCTCACCAGACATTTTCCAATTGCTATATTTTTGCTTTGTTCTGTTCTTTCTGGTTCTATAAGGTAAAATCGGTAGCTCCCGGGATCACCATCGACTATCGCTCGTACCAATTTCTCAGCACACGGAGGAAGCACGGTATCTTCACGAGCGACGACTTTAAGCTGCGAATAACAAGTGGATCCTGTGGCCATTGGAATCTCCTTGTTGTCATATCTCAGTATTTCCTCTCCGATGTCCAGTAAAATTTTATGTGCTTTCATAAAGTCCAGTCCTAGAATACACTCGTCTGTTATATCTGCTACCAGGAACGAATGCGAAAATCCAATGTCTGCGAGAACCACATCCAACATAATTTCTCCGTGTAATCGTACTGGCTCTCCTGTTGCAGTTTTCAGTCTGTATTGGCGTGCGTCTTTCAGCCATTTATTACCGACCATGTCAGCGCGGATAACAGATTTTGAAGCACCAGTATCTACAGTTATTGTGCATTTTTCGGCTCCAATCTTTCCATCGATGACAAGGCTGTTGCCACTACGCTGCAGTTGTTTGATAGTGGTGATGATGACACCGGGGGCTTCGATTTCCCCGACTGACTCCCGCCCCATGGAGTCAGTCTTTATTCGTTTCCCTGCTGCTGTCTGCGGGGGGACATGGAGTCATTGTTTGCGGCCTCCCTCTGGTCACATTTCTGTCGTTGTCCGCATTTATCACAAGTTCCGCCACTCCTATTCTCGGGAGACTCTGTTCTCCTTCGCTTTCTGCAATTACTTTGCAAATGACCCGGTTCACTACAGTTCCAGCATCGGAGTCGACCGCGTACTTCCGTTGCATTCATTCTGTTGCAAATATCCTCTGTTGTGTGGATCTCTCTGAGGCGGACTGCACTTCTTGATGCTTGCTTCGCTGCCTCGTATGCCAGAGCATATGCCAAAACTTCTGCGGTATTCTTCTTTCCGGCCAATCTGGCTGCTTGTTGTAGATCTCGGTCGGCAAAAGAGTTAATAAAAGCCTCTCTTGCTACTTCGTTGATGTAGTCTAGGCCGAAACTAGGATAAGCCAGATGCACTAACCTCTCGATATCGGCGCATAGTTGTTGTAAAGTTTCTCCTGGCTTTTGAAGTCTATTGCGAAGTTGAAGTCGATAAACCTCTTGCAGGTGCTGATCACCGTAACGCATTTCCAGCGCTTGAACTAAGAACCCGTAGCTGTTGCGATGTTCTGCTGGTATTGACTGCAATATTTCTGCTGCTGTGCCCCTTAATGACAACGTTAAGGCCGTTGCTTTTTCCTCCTCAGTCCAGAAATTGCCTGCTGCTGCCGCTTCGAATTGAAGCTTATAAGTAGGCCATGGGCTTTGCCCGTCGAAAGTTGGAGGCTGTAGTTTCCTAACTCCGATGACTTCATGAGATGCCGTCGCTGGGTGGTGAATCTTTACTCTTTCTAGATCGGCTCTGACGGTTTCTAGTTCAATTTCGAGTTTTTCTAGATCATTCCTTACGTTTGCCTTGATGGAAGATTCGAGATTTTCCAGATCATTCCTTACATTTTCTTTCATGTTATCTAGCTTGTTGTCGACAGAAAGGGAGAATGATTCGATTTTCTGCTCCAGCTGGTTCTTCTGCTCTTCCATAGACTCTTTGAGTTCTGCTAACGAGCGTTCATGAGCTACTGCTAACAGCCCCTGCTCATCCCTCAACGCCAACACTTCCGACTTGATCTCTGTAGTCGAACGTTCTTGCGCTTCCTTCATCTCGGCTGTCACTTCCTTAATCTCTGCTGTTGCACGTTCTTGCGCTTCCTTCATCTCGGCTGTCACTTCCTTAATCTCTGCTGATGCACGTTCTTGCGCAGCTGAAGACCGTTCTTGCGCCTCTTTCATCACCATCAATGTCTTAAAAAGTTCTGCCATACTCACTAATAATAAGTCCTTATTTCTCACGCACAAAATTTAAAGTCCAATCACAATTATTGTTCAAGTTCACTTATTTCACTTATCTCTTAATTAATCCCACTCCTGACACCAATTGTTACGTTTTTACGGCTTAACGGATTCGTAGGATTAATTAAGGAATACACTTTTTAATAATCCACACAATAATTTATTTATTACAAACCGAACACAATTTAAAAATAAACACAATTCTTAGAGTTCACTATAATCACTAGCAAATTTAATATTTCGCACTATTCAATTCTAATTATCGCTTTTTATTTCACTATAAATCAACACTTTTCACTTTGGAACACTTGTATCGCCTTTATAATCAAAACTGACTCGATAGCGGCTGCCAGGCGCTTTTATATAGGCAGCTCCACCTTTGTCTACTTTCTGGAACCTTCGTTTTCTGGTTCCTTGTGGTATGTTCTATGTTTCTTTTAGTTTCGACCAGCTTGAAGTTGTCTTCGCTTATCGCTCGTTAGTTTAGTACATAAATTCCATTGATTATCTATAAGTAGATGCGTAATCATGGGACCTGCGAGGATGGCGGGTGTTGGTGTTTGGCGGCGCTAGTGTCTGTTTTCTTTTTGCGGTTTGTGCTTTCGGTAAAACTTGCAAGATTTGGAAGCTTTGGTTTGGAGTTTCGATAATACATAATAAAAAAGCTGAGGGTTATCGATGATGGAAATAAAGTGTACATAAGAAGGTATTTTCTTGGAACATTAAAATGAAGTTGAATTTATTTTGGCTGGGGCGCGGTGCCGTATACAAATTTGAGATATGGAATCTCATGATTTTTCAGTTTTCGGACTTTTTGATTTTATGAGACTTATTTGCATTAGTTAGCGAAAAGTCCATTTGCAACGCAAAGGAATGGGAGGGGGAGGGGTGTCGAAACACCGTTTTGAAACTATAGAAACTATAGATTTGAGAATCGCAAAGTGTCAAATCCGCACTCACTTCCGCGCCGCCGGATCTGGGAGTCGAGGCCATTTCTCTTCATGTTTTTTGGTGGCTGATTATGAAAATCAGCAGGAAATTTTAAGACTGCAATAAAATATGTTTGTCACCCTTATAAATATAAAATATACCCCTTTTTAAGGATAATTATAATAATCAAATTAAATGCACTCTTTTTTATATTTATTTGCGAAGGTGGTTGATTTTTATTTAATCTACATAGCCGAATTTTATCAAGCATTAAGGGGATAAAATTAAAGGGAAGTAATATTTTAAAAATAAACTTTATACAGCAGCTTTTTTCTACGTTTTGGGTAATTGTTGCTGCTACCGGATTGCAGGTTGGTTGCTTGGTATTGTTAAGAAGAAATAAGTCATTTTCAATACAATACAGGTTGTATTTGAAAAATTATTCAAATATTTTTATGTTTTTAAATTTTATTTTTGATGAAATAACATCAAAAATAAATTGGAAAATTTATTATAACCTCTTTCTCAATGCGGTGAATCCACCCTTGAATCAAATCAAAAAAAAAATTGAAAAATGTTGTACGATTTTTGAACAAATTTCCCAAAATAACTCTTGTACAACTAGTCCATTATTTAGTTTGTCATATCATGGTTCATTGTCTTGCAGTAAGATTAGTACAAGGGTGGAATAGGTTAACCATTATGATCGTGGAGAGCTGGAATTGACGAGGAATTCTGCGTTTGAATTCTTGGATGTTGGAGCTCGGAAATACTAACCGATTATTCCAGAATCCAGTTGTTATTTTTAGAAACGAATTACTATTTTGTAGAGTGCCCGAAAAGAGGGCTGCAGGTGGAAGGAGTGAGACGAGTTATCTAATTTGGTGCTGAGGGAATAAGATTGCCGTGCAGTCAGGAGAGGGTTTATTTCGATGGTACTGAGATAGTGGCGATAGAATGTTGTATGTTTAGCAAGTAATTTGTTGATCTACACAGGAAGCAACAAGATTTATTGATTGTCAGTCAGCCTTCGAGGGGCGAACGGCTAACAAAGATCTCGGAAAGTGGTGACACCCGATTTGTCACTTCTATTAAAATCCGAAGAGATCCACTGCAATCAAACACCAAGCAGACCTGTTAGCAAGTCCTAATCCCACCTCCCCGCGGTGCCCTTCTTCGGAAGGAGCTAATGGGAGAGGGGCGAATGGCGAGCTCTCTGCGCCACAAAACAGAGCTTTTAAGTCGGTTGGGCTGAGGGTTAGCAACCCGCTCCCATAAAAAACACTATTGCTACGAATCGGCAAACAGTGCCTCGGAACCGGATGGACAACACGACGACGACCTTTGCTTTTCGAACAAGGACACGAATCGGATCATGGAATGTGAGAACAATGCTTGCTGAGGGACGGCTGGATGAAGTCCTCAACGAGATGAATCGATATAAAATCAAGATCATGGGACTGAGCGAGACCAGATGGCCCAATGCGGGGGAACATATCTGCCCAAATGGCGAGTCCTTCTTATATTCTGGGAGAAATGAAACTGAAAGCCGTAGGAGTGGTGTTGGCGTAATACTCACCAAAGAAGCCAGGGCTAGCCTCATTAGCTGGTCACCGGTTTCTGAGAGGATTATTACCGTGCGCCTACGTACCAGACTAAGAAGTACTACGGTAGTTCAATGCTATGCTCCAACCGAAGACGCAGAAGATGACATCAAAGACGAGTTCTACATGCGACTGAATGAGGTTTTTCGCTCTATTCCAAGGGGAGACATCATTGTATTAATGGGTGACTTAAATGCACAAATCGGTCACGACAACACCGGTCTTGAACAAACAATTGGAAAGCAAGGCCTAAGCCAAGTTACCAATAACAATGGTGAGCTTTTCGTTGACTTTTGTTCTTCCCATCAACTTATGGTAGGTGGAACTTACTTTTGTCACAAGAAGATACATAAAGAGACCTGGGTATCGCCCGATGGTAGAACGAGAAATCAGATAGATCATGTGGCCGTCAGCCGCAGATGGAGAACCATTCTGGAAGATGTCAGGAGCTTCAGGGGAGCGGACACTGGAAGCGACCACCATTTGGTAGTAGCAACTATTCGCCTTAGAATCGCTGCAATCAGAAACTTTCAACGTGAATCTATAAACCGTAGACGGTTTAACGTTGACCTCTTGCGGGAGAGCGCTAAAAAGCGAGAATTTGCTGGAAACCTGCAGCAAATATTAAACCAGCAAACCGTTTCTGACGACACAAATATTGAAGACCTGTGGAGTACAACAAAGGGCGCTATATTGACGGCTGCGGAAACCAGCATCGGTTATGTCCAGAGAAACATGCAACATTGGATCTCGGACAGCACCTGGCAAAAAATAGAACGCAGGAGGGCCCTCAAAAATAACATAAACTCTACAAGCGACCCGGATAGACGTCACCAACTTGAACGGGAGTACCCTCAATTACACCGAGAGGTAAAGAGAAGTGTCCGGCGTGATAAAAGGCAGCAGATAAACGAGCTCGCAGAAAAAGCGGAAAACGCGGCAAATACAGGCAACAGTAAAGTGCTGTACCAAATTACTAAACAGCTCTCGGGAAAGCACTCTACTAAAAAGCATGCCGTTAAGAGTGCGGATGGAAGGCTGCTGTGCAGGGACGAGGAGCAGCTCCAAAGATGGAGAGATTATTTCTTCGCCGCCCTGAATGGCTCACTCACACAGGAACCTCAGGAAAACAGCAACAATGCACAGCCGATAAGAATCAACACCCGGGCCCCATCCAAGACGGAAATAGTAACCGCAATTCATGCGATGGCCAATGGTAAAGCAGCTGGAAAAGATGGCATCCCGCCAGAATTGTTGAAAGCCGACTCAAGCCTCATAGCAGATGCGCTTCAGCCAATCCTCGAACTAGCATGGAACACCTGTACCTTTCCGGAGGATTGGACCGAAGGTATCATAGTCAAAATACCCAAAAAGGGGGATCTAACAATATGCGACAACTGGAGAGGCATCTGTCTATTATCTACTGTGGGTAAAATCTTGTCCCACACTATACTATCAAGAATAAGAGAGGCAGTAGATCAAACGCTTAGAAGGCAGCAGGCCGGATTCAGGAAGGGCCGTTCATGTATAGATCACATCAACACCTTAAGAATAATAGTGGAACAGTCTACTGAATTCCGATCCCCCCTTTACCTTGCTTTCGTAGATTATGAGAAAGCGTTCGACTCGGTTAATAGGAGCTTTATATGGCAGGAATTACGGCGACGTGAACTGCCGGATAAGAAAATAGAATTGATAAAAGCCCTATACAACAATTCCAAATGCAGAGTTCTCCATAACGGAAAATTATCCGACAGCTTTGAGGTGAGTTCAGGAGTACGACAAGGATGCTTACTATCCATATTACTATTTCTTATAGTAATAAATGACATTCTTGTTGGCGCTCTAGATAGTAGAACAGGCGGCAGACAGTGGGGTTTGCTAGATCGCCTTAAGGACCTCGACTACGCAGATGATATCTGTTTGCTGGCCCACAGACATCAGGAGCTAAAAAACATGTTAAACAATTTGGCAACAGAAAGTAGTCTAGCAGGCTTAAGACTGAATCCGAATAAAACCAAAGAAATGCGGACAAATGCAAACACACTTGAACGAACTGCGCTGAATAACCGTGACGTGGAACTGGTAGATAAATTCTGCTACCTCGGTAGTATTATTACCGAAAATGGTGGTGCAGAAGAAGACGTCAGTTCCAGGATAAATAAAGCACGAAACGCATATGCATGCTTGTTCCGCATATGGAGATCAACGGAGATCTCAAACAACACTAAATTGCGGCTGTTCAACTCCAACGTTAAGGCAGTTCTTTTATACGGTTGCGAAACATGGAAAGTCACCCAATTCATCACAGGGCGCCTACAAGTCTTCATAAACAGATGCCTACGTCGTATCCTAAAAATCCGCTGGCAAGATAGAATTTCAAATGAAGAGCTATGGCGCCGTGCCGGCCAAGAAAGGATAGACGACCAAATCAGGCGAAGGAAATGGAATTGGGTTGGCCACACCTTGCGACGCGATAACGAAAATCTAGCCAAACAGGCCCTTGACTGGAACCCGCAAGGATCCCGTCGAGTTGGAAGACCTAGAACAACGTGGAGGAGAACCCTACTAGCAGAGGCCGCAACTACTGGGAGATCCTGGTCAGAGCTAAGAGCTGTCGCGCAAAACAGAGTCCGCTGGAGGGCAACTGTTTCCGCCCTATGTCCCACGAGGGATTAAGGGGCACATAGATAGTCAGCCTTCGACGATAACTTAGGAAGTTTACGGGATAAAACTGATAAAAGTGTTTAAATATTCTCCGTTTTTACAACCCAGCGGGAAATGTAATGGCTAGGTAAGCGAGGTGATAATGAGATGGACCCATTACCTTTGTGATGAAATAATAGCTTACTTTTACATAGGGATGTCCTATGGCGGTAAGTACTTACTGTAGGCATTACAAACGAGGACTTATTTCAGAGGTGAAGTGTATTAAGTGAATGCATAGATTACCATGTAAGGCACGCAGAATAAAATTCTGGCTACCCTTTTTTGCATTAAAAACATTACTATCCAAAATTACCATTGCATTTCAGCTACATTTGGTGAGAATTTTACTAGCAAGTATCTTTTTGACTACACTGCACGATCCACACCGAACGAATTTGGAGGACGGAATAAACTCAAGAAGAGAGGCTTCGACAAGACAAAGAATAAAAAAAGCACATCAAATTTTCAACGAAAATATTTCACAAGTCATTACCTAGTCGGTTACCTAGCCATTACAATGTAAAGACCTCCATTTTACTAAATTTGCAGTAGAATTTTTCAATTACCATGTAAGCGGTTACACAAATCATTAATGAATTCTTGGGTTACCTGAGTAACCCCTCGCTAGTTTTCCCGCTGGGAAGTAAAGCCTTTGATTTGTTACATATAGGGTGTTAGTAATACTCTATTTACAAATTTTATAGCGCCAAACTATTAGGAGTCCTAGCATATGTGACAGACCCTGTACAAGCAGTAGCGGAAAAATTGTAAAGATGAGAGGATGAATATTAACAAAACCAGTTCATACTAAGTAAAGCCGGTTTATAGTACACTTCAGCCAAGGATTCAATTATTTTACAGTTCCAGGATGATATATTTATGTGGATCTATCATTATAGCCAAGGTCCTAAATCCAAAGCATTGCCTGAATGCGAAAGGATCTTTTTGATTTAAAGCCGTGAATTATGCCTACTGGGGACACCACGATATAAAAAAACGCGCCCTGTACTCGACCTCTTAGGTGGTGTGGAAGAGAGTGCACAAGACTTATTATATTTATAAAGCACTTACAATTCCTGGTGCGTTATAAATTTTAAAATATTCTTTTGGAGTAAAGTGCGACAGTTTAGCATGGAATGGTTTTACATAAAGAAAGATTTTACTTTTCCGATATCATTAAACATCAAATCTTAATGATGAGGCAAAATACTTCATTGCCTGGGATACTATATCGAGCCCTTCCCGCCGTTTTATCGTAAGCGACATTTTTTCGAAAATTCGTTTTTTACCGCAAACGACGTTAATTTAACCTTCGAAACATCACCAATTTTGACATTAATCGGATAATAAACTAGCCTAACTAATAAAATAATTAGCCTAACTAATTTCAGCCCATTACAAATAACAGATACAAAAATAAGTAAGAAAAACCTTCTCCTGTAAAATTTACTTTTTGTCGGTTACGATAAAACGGCGGGAAGGGCTCGATATGATAAAAACCTCTTCCATATGTAATTTAAAACTTTTTACTGAAATTTTCTCAGGCTCAACTTTTGGTCGAAAATAGAAAAACTTTTATATTCTGCACAAAGCAGAAATTAAAATTTGCGGCACCGTATCCACCTGCAAACAAAAAAATATGATTTCATAAAAAATAAAAAAAAAAAAAAATCTTCCACGACTAAATTTTTTCCTAAACCTGAAAAATCGTTTTTAAACAACACAACAACAAAAATTCCGAAAATTTTGTCTCAAAGAACGGCAGGCGCAATCGCAAGTATCCCAATTCATGTGATTGCTATATACATGAATTCAAAAGTTCAATGTACATAAGCAGCGAAACCGATAGACAGCTTTTATATATTTCGAAAGCTCTTGAGTCTCAGTTTTAACATGGATTTTTGAAATCAGTGTAAGTAAGGCCATCTATGTCCAAAGCCCGCAAACAAGGTTACGTATCTACTTATAGATAATCAATGTAAATTCTTATTTCAGACAACAACCGAAAATCGTTGATTCATCCTCTCGACAAACAGATGGCGCATAATCATCACAATATTATTTAATGAGTACAATAATGTTAAATCAAGTTTCGGAAAATTGGTTGTAAGCTACCCCTAAAAACAAAAAATTCTGTTTTTGGCTAATACCTCTTCAACGGTAAGTGTTATCATAAAATAGTGTTTACAAAGTTTGTAGATTATGCGATAATCTACAAAAAATTATTGTCCCGTACGAACTCCCATTAATGAGATATCGTCGTTTTAATGATTTAAAATTCATACTCATATTCGCTAATTCGCACCTTGTATAGGTCATCAGGCGTTCAATAAATCCTCTGTCGAACTACGTGGCTAATATTTTTATGGGTGATTCTTGGTTGTATTTGGATGAAAAAAATTACCCCACATTAAGACATGGGGTGTTTACGAAAGAAAAGGTATTATTTTATTATTTTCTTAACCTTCAATAAATCCTAGGCTAATTATTGCAGATCATCGCAATTAGGTTCATCTTCTAGGTAAATGTGTAACACACCGAGCTTATTCAGTTTGATTCATAATTATTATAAAGTTAAATTCACAGGTTTAAGTTAATATTTCAATATTAATTAATCACTATATAATTAATCACTTAATATATTCACATTTTCTATAACAGTACTTAATACAGACGATGAAACCGTCAGGCGATGACGCATCGGATTCCTCTAGAGACAATATTCAGACACTTCCCTTACAATAAATGTACTTTTATTACATATACAAATATATAGTTACTGCTATAAAATATGCATGCCTCAGGAGATCTCAACTAACACCAAATTGCGGCTGTTCAACTCCAACGATAAGGCAGTACTTTTGAACGTTTGCGAAACATGGAAAGTCACCCAATTCATCACAGGGCGCCTACAAGTCTTCATCAACAGATGCTTTCGTCGTATCCTAAAAATCCGCTGGCAGGATAGAATTTCAAACGAAGAACTATGGCGCCGTCCTGGCCAAGAAAGGATAGACGACAAATCAGGCGAAGGAAATAGAATTGGGTTGGCCACACCTTGCGACGCGAAAACGAAAATCGAGCTAAACAGGCCCTTGACTGGAATCCGCAAGGATCCCGTCGAGTCGGAAGACCTAGAACAACGTGGAGGAGAACCCTACTAGCAAAAGCCGCAACAACTGGGAGATTCTGGTCGGACCTGAGAGCTGTCGCGGAAAACAGAGTCCGCTGGAGGGCAACTGTTTTCGCCCTATGTTCCATGAGGGATTAAAGGAGCGCAATGATGATGATGATAAAATATATAACAGATAGGTCTATTTTTACTGAACTAACAACTCACAACTGATTCGAAAAAAGTGCATGAATCAACTTTCGCTAAATAAAGGACACAACTTTTTTGGATCTTGACGACAAGAGTATATAACACCTTCTTGCAAGATATTAACACAGCATAGTTTAGCAAGAGGAAAATATCAAAATGTGTAAGGTTTCAGCTTCGACTAGCAAAATATAATAACAAACAATCAGACTAATAGCTGAATGTAAAATTTCAAGAATCATTTGACAAATAGTCCTTCGTATATTGCATATTAAACTTTGGTTGATGACGAGCTTCATTAAATCTACGACAAGCAAGGAGAAGGTTTAAGAGAATAAAAAGTCGTTTCCTCGAATAAACGATATAACGTTAAAAAGTTAAATTATACTGGAGAGCAAGCTTACAAGTACAAGGCATTTAATTCCAGGAAGTACTTGTGCAAGTAGGTATGTTTCTTGGCAAATAAAAATAGAAAATTGCAGATTTCTCCTAGAACTTTCCTGGAATTATCAGGAACAAGTACTTTCTACAGTCAAGTTTTTCCTTCCTCAGATACTTCACTTAGATAGATACTTTTTAAGATTAGTGGAGAAAATTGCACAAACAACTACACTAATAAAGATTAAAAGGGGGTCCTATAAGGATTAGAACAAACTATACGACTACATATTACTAATTTGTGCAAAATGTGGACTT
Organism: Thereva unica; assembly: GCA_949987705.1. NCBI lineage: Eukaryota > Metazoa > Arthropoda > Insecta > Diptera > Therevidae > Thereva > Thereva unica. The sequence continues at coordinate 158,442,508 of OX465281.1, read as the reverse complement.
GATATCGACTCGAGTGCTGCTACACATTATAAGCAGGGTCAAAGGTCATCGAAAACAGATTTTAGTGGATATCTCGTTAACATTTATTTTTTCGGAAAAAATTTGAATTATAAAATTTACAAGTTCAGAAATTAAATATATGTATTTATAGAAAATCGGCTTGAGGATGATGTTTTGGCCTGAGCGTCTAAACGATGTTCAAGCCTCGGCTACTCTCATCATGCCCTTGAGTGAATGGTGACGCTCGACTTTGACTTGCGTCATTAACATTGCACAGATTAGCCGCTGCGAGTGAACCGATTCATTTTCACTTCTTTTTAAATATATGCATATGTCTCAATATGTTTAGGTCCAAGAAAAGCGTAAAAAATAGGTAAAAAAACATTGGTCAGTCATCAGCGGTATAGGGGGAATAACATGTATCCTAACATCCACGTGCCGCAACTATTAGCGACTGATGGAAGTGTGGTAATTGCCTCCTAGCGATGGCCACTGGTAACTATGAGAGAGGATAGGCTAATATGATCGGGCTAGTCCCTTCCAAATAAGGCGTGAGGCTAATAACCTGACCCAGAAAAAATAATTATTACGGAACGAGCAACATTTGTGTCGTTCAATATAGGTGTGGTGTGGCTTCGTATTTTAGAGTATTCGAGACTGATTTACTTTGGAGACACATTTTGTCATATCTTTCGCTGTGGGGATAAAGCAATTCTAGAAGTACACAAAGCGGGTCAAACTCTAGTGTTTTGAAGTGTGGAGCTCCAACGCTTTTACAGTGAGCGACCCATTTGTTGCGAGAGGCCAGGACCGGTTCCTGGTTGTAGAGCGTTTAAAGAAGAAAAAAACTTTTAAGTTGAATAGAGTTATTTAAAATCATAAGCAGTATGTAAACTAGAAAATAATTAGAACACAAACATGGACCTTCTTAAGATTCTGACGTCTGATAAGAAATCGTGCAGTAGTAGACGTGCTGTTTTCTCATGTCGTATGCCACGGGGAACTTTGTGCCGCTGCGTCAACGGATAAAGTAATATTCTGGGAGTTGGAATGGATTAAAATATTGCGGAATGTGGTATGCAGACCCAACTCCAACTTCCTTTATTTTAAGTTCCAAAACACGTCTTTATTTTTACCACTTTATTTTATATTTTTTCTTATATATAACACTACGATCTACGAGTCTATAAATTAACACGATGCAGTTCAATTTTTGGTTTATTTTAGTCTATTTTTAAAACGCGATAATTTTCTAAGCGAACTTTACATCATAACAAAGGACATCATTCATTTGGGACCAAAAACTGAATGTGCCGGCCAGGATAAAAATGTGTAATATTCGGATAGAACACCCAATTCCTATCATTTTTGACTACGGCACCAAATCTGTGCACCCTTTGGTTATGGTGTTACATACTTTTAAAATACAATAAAAATGTTATTATGATGTTGCTATTTTCATACATTTAATATTTAATTATTCATACTGTGTATGTCCTTTTGATGTGCAATAAAGTGAATTCTATTCTGTATTAAGTATTTTCATCATTGATTCCTCTGGAAATAGTCAGAGAACTTGAAGGGGAAGACTTGTGGATTATAAGAGGACGAATACAATCCCGCCATATCCCAGCCAAGAAATACTATGTGTACATTGCAATAGATCGGGCAGAAAATGGTCGTCGAGCATTAGCTCATTATTACTGTACATGCAATATCGGCAAGAGGACCATTGGATGCTGCTCTTATACCATGACCATAGTCTGGTACATGGGTTATGCTAGACATGACCCATACCTCACACCACCTGCAATAGGATTAGATGATATATATGTTAGATTAGGACAAATATAAAAGAATTAATACAATTGAGTGTTGTTTCATTTTGCTCTTTTTTACCTAAATGAAAGGTAGGTACTGAATCTAAATGAGGCGCTGTTGGTATTGTTGCTTGTTTTTTCATATTTAATATATTTGTCCAATTGTATTAAAATAACACATCTTAATAACATTTTATTTCACATTGTATTTTAAAAGCATGTAACAACATAACCATGGCCATGTAGGACTGCAGTACCACCTCCACAACCTAGGACTGTCTCAAGAGACAGAATGCCGACTCTGCTTGGAAGGCGACGAAACTTCCACGCATATTCTTTGTGAATGTCCTGCTCTGATCTGGCTTAGAAGAAGAATGTTTATCAGAGAGTTCTTGAGCCCTGCCCAAGTCCGGTCTTCATCAACTAAAAACCTTGTTGCCTTCATTCGGAAGGCCGATAGCCTGCTCCGCTAGTGGGGTACGTACACAATAGGCCTAACTTGGCCGCAGTGTTCACCATATGGGTTGCCCCCTCATTCCTTATAATAATAATAATAACATAACCATAGGGCGCACAGGTTTGGTTTCATAGCAAAAAATAGTGGGAATTTTGTGATCTATCCGAATATTACGCTTTTTTTCTGGCCGGCACTTTCAGAATTGGCCCAAAAATGTATGGAACGTGAATGATGTCCTTTAAAGAGTCGTGGAAATTTGTATTATTTTTTCAAGCTTACTTAGCCGCAGTCGACTGCCTTTTCATCACCCGTCTCCTTGGCTAACTAAGACCGGAAGTATTAGTACGATGTGTCTACAAACTCTCCTTCGAGCGCAGCGTTACCTGAACTGTACCGAGCGAGTTGATGCGGTTTCACCATCTCGGTTATACTCAAAAGAAGGCTTGAGTTTTTCAAGAGGTATGGACTTACTTGGGCCATTTAGCTTGAGGAAGTGTTTACGTAATCTTTTGATTACTTGGAATGGGTCTTCGTATGGTGGTTCCAAAGACCGCCGAACGCGATCGGTACGTATGAAAACGAAGTCTGCGTTCTCCAAGGCTTTCGCGTGTACACATCTTTCTGTGCGGACTGTCTGGGCTGTGTTGCCGACAGGTCTTTCATGCGTGTATGAAGCCGAGTTAGAAATTCTGAGTGCTTTATCGAGTTCTCACGCCATCTTGAGCTTCTCAGGATGAAGTCTACGAGAGGTAACGAAAGGTAACTGCCCATTGGTAACAATATGGTGTTGCACATTGTGTTTAACCGGTAGTTTAAAATTAGGAGGTTGTGTTAACGAAGTGTACTTCGTTAACAATTATTTATATCTGCCAATATGTTGGCATTCAAAGCTCTCGATCCTGTACTCACCAGTTGCACAGACGTCAGTCCGAAGACTAGCCTGTGAGTCAACTAGCTCTCGATTTTTTAAATCGGGTATAAGTTTGAACGTCGTAAGAAAATCCGCACCGAGTATTGCTTTGTTTGTGTTTGCAATTATGAAGTTGTGGATGAACCGTCGGCGAAGACCGAGGTTCAGTTCCAACACCTTCATGCCAAAAGTGTGGATCGTGGATCCATTGGCGACGCACAGATTTAAATTAGGACATGTTGTTTGTGCCATAAACATATCTGACGGAACTAGACATATGTCCACGCCAGAAGCGATTAAAAAGTCGATCTGGTTCTGTTGGTAACGGACATATAATCTGCGCGAGCGTCTCTGTTGAGAGACGCCCGAGAATGTGGAGACTCCCTGCCAAATTAATTTTTTGAACGGGGCCCTTTGCCCTCCGGTCCCTCTTGGCTGGTGAGCCGGGACCCTTGAACGCAACGGTAGCGGTTGTGGAAGTAGCAGAGCATCCCCGACAGTGCTTGCGCGGCGGAGGACTTAGGGACCGCTCCCTGATTGGTGGGGCTGCTGATCCTCACCGAGGATGGCGATGGCTGTCGCGCCGGAGCTTGGTTCCATTGTTGCTAATCAGCAGGCCCTCTCGCCAACCCCTGTTGAGGACCATGCTTCCTCCAGGATGAGTGCCCTTAACTGGCTTACCTCTCGTTGGAGGGACTGTACCGTCCTCTCCAGGGACGACGAGGACTTTAACTCAGACACCTGAGCAGGTGTGGGCTAGTGAGATGTCACCTCCCACACGCAAGTGTTTGTTCGCAAGGGTAGCCAGTTGCTCCAAGGACTGGTCTGTGCGCGCGGCGAGCACCAAGTGGATGTCACTAGCGAGGCTAGCGATGCGCAAAAATGGTCTTGTTCTTGCAGTATTGTATTGTTTTTGCACATTAAGCAAGAACAAGAACAAGACTTAGTTATGCTTGCAGGAACAAGAACAAGATTAACTGTGCAAGATTAACTGTGCAAGATTAACTGTCTAGCGTATTTGTAGATCATCGGTTTGGCGCAATATTGGCCATTGATATGGCACTACATTGAATGTCGGCATAGCATGAAGTTTCATCACTTTGATGCCACGATGCTCGAAATTTCAGTCTCAGTGTATTAAGTCTTGCTTATTGATTTGGGTATATTTGTCAATATGGACGTCTATGTAAAGCTTATTATTCGAAAACAACCATCTCGCTCGCGCTATAAACTCTTTCACGAGATATTGTTTGAATTTTCCAAATACGATAGCGTAGCAGAGCGTCTGCCTGCACGAGGACTGGTCCGCGACGAGCACCACCTGGATGTTACGTGGCAGCGGCCTTCCCCACAGCCCACGGATGAGGCTAGCGATAAGCAAAGATGTTCTTGTTCTTGCAGATTTAGCAAGACTTTAGCAGACCCCAGAAGTTATTCCGTTTAGGTCAAATTGGGCCTCAGCCTGGGGTCGTATTTGGTTTCTCGAGTCGACATTGCCTTCTGTCGATAAACAAAAATTGGCATTTGGCGACACGATATCGTCTCTTTACGTGTTTATAAAGATGTTTGACGCTTATTAAAAAGCTCAATTTACTCATGCAATAAACTTATAACAATTTATATTTTAATTAAATATACGTGGTTTGCTGCTCTTGGAGTAATACCACAATTTGATGGTTTTGTATGGCTGCGCTTATCTGTCGTTTTGGTCGTGAAGCCAAATTTGAAACTTAGAGAAAGTCGAGAAGCTTTTTTTGTCGAGTCGATGAATCGATTTGAAAAACCAAATTCGGCCCCTGGTAGAACCAGACTGACAGATCGGCTGGTTAGAACTCGTGCAGACTGGCTCTCGCCGTGGAAGCTACGTCTACCTCTGTCTAGGCCCTGCGTCGACCCGCAGCCCTACCTACAGGCTGGACACCGAGATATCCATATCTAGGATGATATAATTATTCATATAATTCTGGTTTTCCATAAATGATAAACTTGCACTTACTGTGACTATATAAATAAAGTGTAAGACTATAGCAACCCCAATAAAGAACCGCAGAAAAAACAAGAAGAAAAGAAACAAATTACAACTTATTTCTAATGTAATCTTTCCAAGAAAAAAAAACAATACATTTGTATTAAAAAAATTTTTAAAATAATTTAATATTATTATTAATTATGTTTATTAAATTAATTTATATTTATTTATAATTTACAGAAAAAAAATGAACACTTATGACCGTTCTTCTGTTTTTTTTTGTTTTGAGGAGATAAACTTACGAACCGTTTTCTTGAGTCTTCTTTTCTCCAAAATAAACACAGCGGGTTCCTCCTCGGGGACTCTAATTATTGGATGTGGTATTGGATGAGGTTTTGTTTACCGATAGGGCAAAGTTTTCGTAAGGCGTCACATGTTATAACACACGCTTTGATATTGCCGCAATTGGTGCTCTTTAGGACGCCATCAATGAGAATCAGTGAAAAGTATTTGGCACCATTCTTAAATGTGCTCTGGTAGACTGTTAACATACCTGCCATATGGTTGTCGGATAGTTGAGTCCATGTTTCAAACAAGGTCATTCCAATATTGTTGTCATTAACATCTTGGAGACTACCAAATAGAAGCGTGTCGCTATCATACTGAACAGTAAATGACCTATCAACACAAATATTGTCCTTGACAGCGTGAAAATGTCGCACTTCTAACTATCTAGTTTCATTGAGTTCGTGTGGTTGTAACAGGGCTCGTATTTTGGAATAAAGGCAATCACCTTCTTTCATTATATTGTTCAGCGTATTTGTAGATCATCGGCTTGGCGCAATATTGGCCATTGGCAATATTGGCCATTGATATGACACTACATTGAATGCCGGCATAGCATGAAGTTTCATCACCTTGATGCCACGATGCTCGATATTTTAGTCTCAGTGTATTAAGTCTTACTTATTGATTTGGGTATATTTGTCAATATGGACGTCTTTGTAAAGCGTATTATTCGAAATCAACCATCTCGCTCGCGCTATAAACTATTTCACGAGATATTGTGAATTCCCTGGTGACATTTTAATTTTCCAAATGTTCAGTTACTACAACAATACCTGCCGACTTGAAGACTTTGAAAGCAGGGTAGGAAGTTTTATGCTAACTTCGAAGATATTTTGAGCGAATAAAACTGTCATGTTCGAGATAGCTGGGTGATGTCATGATCGAGATAACTGGGTGGGCTAATTTGATTATGAAATAATACATTGTCCACATTCGGCACAAAAAATATATCCAGCAATGATGGATTATTAGTGTCACAATACGTTGGAAGTCGATTAACGGGTTTAAGGTCGAAGGTATTGAAAAACTCAAGGAAGTTTTTCGAACGGGCATTATTACATAAAATATTAACATTAAAATCTCCTCCAAATAAGATATTGTCGTACTTATGGGAAACATCGGAGAGCCACTCGTCCAACTCGCTAGCTTCAGAAATAGTGAAAATTCGAGGAGGACAATAAACCACAGAAACAAGACATTTACTGTAGCCATTATTAATTTCAATGCTAAGGAACTCTAGAGCACTTGAAACGGATTCCTTAACTTTCAGGGATCGAAAACTGTCCTTAACATAAATAGCTACTCCACCACCAGAGCGATTTTTCCTATCATTTCGAAATAGGTTATAACCTTTTATGGATACAAGTTTCGACGGCACATGATGGCGTAATGAGGCTTCGGATACCAGTATAACATGAATATTTGACTCACGAAAAATTTCCCTAAGTTCGTCCATTTTATTGCATAAACTGCGCGCATTAATGTGACAAACATTTAAACCTTGAGCTCGACTTTCAAAGATGTTAAGCAAAGTTCTGATTTTGTTCATATTAAAGCCAACTACCCGAAGTCATCAACACGAGATAGTAAAATGAGTCCAGGATGCGACATTATTAATAATTCTAACGACTTACAGCAATATACCAACATTACAGAAAACAAGAGAAAAAAAAAGAAAATATTTTCAAAAATTAAACAGAAAAACAGAACAAAAACAAAAATAAATATAAAAGAAATTAAATAAAAAATAAAAAATCAAAGAACCAAAAACGAAAAAATTGTAAACAGACGCATACAAAGCTCCCAGGCGCCGCGCCGGCTTGTTGTTCCAGATTTCCAAATTATGCTCCTGATGTGGAGGCTGGACTGACGGCGTCGTTCAGGTCGAGTGCTGACGTGAATAATTTAGGCGGCTCATTTTTCTGCAACTGCACATATACTTGCCCTCGACGAGTGAAGGCAGTGGAAACGAGATTCCTTCGTTGGAGCTTACGTGCAGTCTGGAGGATGTCGCTGTTTTTACTCGTCAAGCTTTCATTAATTCGAATCAGGCTGTCAGAGGCAAATCCCAAATTCAAATTTTTCAGCGCAATAGGTCCGTGCTGGCGACTTTTTCACAAGAACTCGAGCTGCTCGTTGGCTGACGGGAAATTAATAATCAGCAATGAGCTTGCCTTTCTCACATTACCAGCTTGATCTTCAATCCTTCGGCGCTGTAGTGGGCGAAACACATTAACGTTGTTTATAGAAATTTAAAAGTTCATCGTAACCTCTTCTTTTTATTGATGTTTTTACAAAATTCCGAAACTATTGATTAAAGACAAATGCAAGTTTTTTAAGTTCAAGGGTCATTAGGAAATGGTTTTTGAAGTGAAACCTCTAAAAATTTATTGTCAGATTTTTCGTATAACGTATGTGAAGGACGTGGCCCGGAGCACAATAGGCGGCGAAACTTGCGGCTGTGTGTGCAACAGTTCACATACACTCTGCCTTAATGTCTAGATTTTCTTGCATGTCAGCTACTAGTCCAGTCAAATTAGAGATTTGACTGAAGATAATTCCGAAGTTGCTGAAAATTGGAACAGCCGTTAAAAACATTATTATACGTAAGCTGTAGAGACTGCCACGCGATTGGGCGGCTGCAAACTTTTTTATTCAAGGTCAAAGGGTCAAAATATCAGTTTTTTGCAAATATCTGCTAAACCGTACGTCTTATCAGAAAATTGTGTTTACAACGTTTGTAGATTAGGCGATTATCTACAAAAAAATATATTATACATTTTCTCGTAGGAATTGCCATTTCTGAGATATTGTCGTTTTAATAAGTTAAAATACTCATATTCTATCATTCCCGACTTGTAAAGGTCATCAGAAATTTAATAAATCCTTTGTTGGAGTACGCGGCTAATATTTTCAGGGGTGATTCCTGGATATATTTGGAGAAAAAAATTGTTCTACAGAGGGCGGTTATCTCCACTATCCACTAAGATACAGGGTGATTAGGGAAAAAATTTTGTTTTTTTTTTAATTTACTGAAATTTGAATAACTCCTAAAGTAATTATCATAAAGTAGCCTAATTAGGCTCATCTTTTAGGTAAATGTGTATTCTTTAATTTGGTGTAAAACATAGCAGCCTGAGTGACTCCGTTCAAAAAATATGTAGGCTCAAACCAATGCTATTATGCCGCAGTTGAAAGACGAGTAACTTTTTATTTGTTCACGATAAAACACGATAAAACTACTACTACTACTACTACCTACAAAACTACCCAAAATAAACACTTATTGTATATGGAAATATTGTAGGTAATAGTTTGGTGCATCAGAAAAGCAAAAAAAATGTACTGTTAGTAACGAATTTTTTGAGAAAAACGAAGAAATCTGCCAGGTCTAGATTCTAAGCATTGTTTGAGCCTATATATTTTTTGAACGGAGTCACTCAGGTTGCTGTGCTTTATACCAAATAAAAGAATACACATTTACCTAAAAGATGAGCCTAATTAGGCTACTCTATCATAATTACTTTAGGAGTTATTCAAATTTCAGTAAATTTAAAAAAAAAACAAAATTTTTTCCCTAATCACCCTGTATCTTAGTGGATAGTGGAGATAGCCGCCCTCTGTAGAACAATTTTTTTCTCCAAATATATCCAGGAATCACCCCTGAAAATATTAGCCGCGTACTCCAACAAAGGATTTATTAAATTTCTGATGACCTTTACAAGTCGGGAATGATAGAATATGAGTATTTTAACTTATTAAAACGACAATATCTCAGAAATGGCAATTCCTACGAGAAAATGTATAATATATTTTTTTGTAGATAATCGCCTAATCTACAAACGTTGTAAACACAATTTTCTGATAAGACGTACGGTTTAGCAGATATTTGCAAAAAACTGATATTTTGACCCTTTGACCTTGAATAAAAAAGTTTGCAGCCGCCCAATCGCGTGGCAGTCTCTACAGCTTACGTATAATAATGTTTTTAACGGCTGTTCCAATTTTCAGCAACTTCGGAATTATCTTCCAATTATGGCGTTTTTTCGTCTATTTTGACTGGACTATACGTTGTCGCTCAGACTTTGCTTTATCTCATCTTTATCACCATTAGAGGTGAATTATTTAATTTTTTGTGACTGGGTGCTTAGAACACCAAAGGGGGGGGGGGGGCCTCGATAGCCTAGGGAGTTTTTTTTTTTTGTTTTTTTAGCAAAAATTGATTAAATTTCTACCTTCCAAATACTAATTTAAGAAATTTTTATTTACAAAATTTACTGACGTGTACACTAGGGTGGTTCAAAAATGCCAAAAAAAAATTCACGAATTAAACAAACGAATTTCCAGACGATTTTCCTTGTCGATTAACGCGAGCAACTCAGAAACTCTAAATTGACATTCCTCACTGTTCGTTATAAAGAAACTAATAACTTGCATCACCTCGAACATTTCTTTATTAGGACGACCCCTTTTCCCCCTTTAGATGGTGTGGTTTTCAAATCTCAAATACAGGAATGATGATACCTAGCACCTGTAGCTTTGGCATCAGAAACATTTGCAATACGTTGCACAATGTCCAAACTTCTTTTATCATTCCGATTCTGCAAACGTACGCCAACGAAATTTCTTAATTATATGTATGAACATTAGCTAAAGTATAAATGCTAGAAAAAAATGTTTAAAGTAAAATTTCAACGGAATTTTATAATAAAGAAATTTGTTGATATAACTTGACATCGTAAATAATTGGCTAGATATTTGCAAAAAAACATTTTTAATAAACTTTTGAGGTGTAATAAATCCATAAATATCAACTTTATAGAAAAAAGTAAAGGCAAGGGCAAATATGAGCTCAACACACGATATAATCAGTTTTGAAATGTAACGGGGAAAGAAAAAGATTGAATTTACATTTTCCGACATTTAAAGCGCTATAACTCGTGAAATATTAGCCCTATCTAAAAATGATAAAAGCAAAAATTATAGATAATCGTGTGTTCTATAAGTCTTAGGCAGGACTTTTTAGGGCGGGCTAACCGTTAACGAAATATAGCGCAAAGAAAGTAATGTATAAAGTTTGAATCACTATAACTCCGAACATGTTGACTTAAAAAAAAAATTCTGAACAAAAAAGTTAAATCACTTATTTATCTACAAAAAAGATTATATACATTTTTGTCGTAAAACGCATAGTTTCTGAGATATAGAATTAAACGCGTTTCCCTTCATTGTAAGTGAAGCATAAGGGTGGGGATGACGCCATTTTGAATTTAAGCTCATAAAAATATGTAAAAACATTTGGTAAAAAAAAAATCGCGTGCGGTATTTTTCGCATTACGAAGACCTTTTTTTCGACCTATTTACTGGACTACAGTGCTTATGAAGAATGGGAGTTAAAATGCTTGCCCTCCATTGCTTCCACCACTTTCCCAAAATCTTCCGTGCTGAGCCTTCTCGGATTCCTGTGTTGCAAATTTCTCAAAATTAACTCTCATAATATTTGCAAAACGCGCCTGAAGAAGTATAATTTCTTTTTCATTAATTTATGTTTCTAAGAAATAGGGTACCTGCATCCCCAGTTTGGAACAGTGGTTCTTCAAAAATAGGTTATATTTTGGATATAAAAAGGAAGTGAAGATGATTGTTACCTCATTCAACTTATAATATTAATTTCCTAATATTAATTTTATTGAGGCGTAGTCACTTTATCTAATATAAATAGGGAGTGTCTGGCTCGCTATTTCCATGATATTAAAACATAATCATATTTTTTAAGATTTTTGTCTATTTACGTCTTTATCTGACTCTTTGTCTATGCCTGTATGTTTGCCTTGGCCAATCCCGGAAGCGGCAAATCCCATTATAGAACTAGCACGACATGATTCTGTATTCTTAGACGTTTAAGCTACCTTTTTACTCTGATCCGATTATCGAATCAAACTGAAAACATGACTCGATAACCGAAAAATCACGAATGAAATGCAAGGTATTGTTCTTTCATTAGGTGGAAATACTTAGGATCATTATTATTTGCCATCTCCACAAACAATCGAGTCTGAAAATTATTTGAACAAAGAATATTCGGGACACAATAAACGAAAGTTAAACAATGAACAAAAAGAAGACTATTATCGCATCATCAACAGTGCTAATACGGACACTGGCATGGCTTTCTTAATTAATCTCGTATTTGACAAAATACGTGCCGCTAAAAGGGTTACCGTAGCAGGGTCATTAGCAAAGACTGCTGAAACTTTACTCACATGAGGAAAAACAGTTCATTCTATGTTTAAGATACTGATCGAATCTTATGGAAAATCCTGCATGGAACAATTTAAAAACCGCTACAAAGCTAAGGATTTAAAAGACTGCAAGATGGTTGTCTGGTACTTGGATGAATGTACCATGGCCAATAAAGTATCTATTGAGGACTTCAACAGAACAATGCAAGATTGCAGAAGTAACAACTAATTATTTTACTGAGTAATTGTTTTATTGGCATCGATTTCGGAAAAACATTGCCAATTGTCCCAACAGAACGCGGGTGGATAAAATTAATGCACGTCTAAAATGATCACTCATTTAGGAATAGATTGAAAAAGGTAATTTAAAACAAAATATAAGAGGGCAAATGAAAAATTAGTATTCTACACTATTCTTCTCAACATAGGATATAATAATAATAATAGAGTTTCCCTTCTTATGCAGAAGGCGCACTTCTCAGCTGGGCTGAGAAACATTTACCACGACCACGTGGGCTCGGCTGAGACATGCAAACATATAGAAATAAATATAAGTACTAAAACACTCTAACAAGGAAGCGTTCTTCAACAAAGAGGGAGTGGGTACACCAAGGACTCACGTCACATTAAGAAGACTAAACATAAAAGATCAAAAACATCAAACAGAGAAGCATGCAAAACTAAAAAGGGGAGTGAGGCACGCAGAGAGTCACGCCACATTGAGAAGGGTCCTTTTAAGGACAACTTCACTAGTTAGCAAGCTAAACACACTCTTATTGTTTTTAGCATTTATAAGCATGCGATTAACGGGTTCGAACATGCCATAATTGGTGTTAGAGGAATTAATGTGCAAGAGAGGTTCACCTCTCAGGTTGTAGTTATTCACTCTAAATGACGCGCGGCTTCTTAAGAAACCAGAGTCCACCTTGTCATTCATCAGTCGATGAACGAATATAACGTCAGTGACCTCACGGCGCTTATGGAGAGAGCTTAAGTTGAGCAATTTAAGTCTGTTCTCATTAGGCGATAGAGTCCGAAAACACACTATCAAAAATAAAGAAGACCTCAAAACCGCCTTGCGTAAGGAAAGGGCCAAAATAAAACCAGAAATGACGCAAAATCTTGTCAATTCTATGTATGCCAAACAGGATGAAAGCTGTAATTACAGCGAAAGGCGGGCCAACAAAATATTAATATTAATTAAAATAAACCAACTAATATAAAGAGTCGTATCTGTACGTAGACTTTTGTTCTTTGTTTTCGGTAGAAATTTTAGTTTTTCGTTAAATTTTTTTTTGTAAATAGTGAAATTTTATAAACTTTTAATAAAATGTTTTTGTACAACAGATTATGTTTATTTTGCAATTTCACAATTTTTTATTTATACCATACTTAACCGATTTCTGCTATTTTATATGGTGTACGTTGACTTTTGTTCACCACTGTATGTATGTACTTACAATAGCCGAACTTACATGTAAAATTTCCTTTTAATCGCGTTTTCCTTGAAATGTACTGGAATAAACTGACGTTTGAATTTTCTATGCATTCTGATTTAAGAAAAACTTAAGTCTAGAGAAATTGCCACTTAAGTTACACTTAAGTAAATTTTAAGTGGCAACTGTGAAAAAGCCATCTATACTTAAATGAAACTTAAGATAATTTTTATACTTAAGTTCGCACTGTGAAACCGGCCCTAAGTCGACTCAACTCAGTCTGCAAAGAAGTGAAACATGCATCGTTTATAAAGAAGCGTTACAGTGAATTGTTAACCATGCATTTATATATTGTGCACATTATGCCGTGGGCGCGGTGTGACCAGCTGCTAAAACATGTAACGACGAAACACGAAAACGGATAGCAGCAACGGCACTTTTCAAGATCAAATCAGTAGTGTCGTCTTATAATGTTCGTTTCAAGCCGAAATGTATTTATTTGATTTTTTAGGGGCGCCAAATTGTGAATTGTGAATATGATTAGCTATTTGCCTGTTGTGCACGTATGTAGTATCAAATTTTTCCGATAAGTGGTACTCAACCTCGATTTTAAAAATGGTAAGATATTTTTTATAGGAAACTCTAATTTTTTTTATTTACCAAATAAAAAGCTTAACCTCTAAAAAATGCTGGCAGTTTTTAGAGGTTCGTGTATAAAATGAACGGGCTATTATTCACAACGGGCATTAAGTGGCACTCGGATCGATGGGTTCCTACTTTGGACATTTGTTTAAAACCACAATATCACACCATCACACACACATAATTCTTAAATAATTTTGTTTATAATTTTCTTAAATATTTTAATTACCGTAAAGTTTGTTCGATGCGAAATCGAAAGTTGCATAACTCACAGCTAAGCATTCCAGATGTAGTTAGCCAATGCTCAAGACAATGCCGGTGAACGTAAGCCATTGTTCCTTTGCAAAGGCATGGAGAAATTAATCTGAAAGTAAAAAAAAAAACAATTTTTTAGTGTTGCTAGGAATGTATTTTCCCTAATATTAAATCATCTAACGGAGTAAGCTTTAAATTTTAGATTTTTTTAATGAGATTTCTGACCAATTCAAGTCAATGAGTCAATTATTTTTACATTTTCTTCTTATCCTTAAGCCCCCTATACACGGTCAAATTGGATGTACATCCATGCTGTACAACCGAAAATGTGATATCACACAACTGCGCTTTTTTGGTTGTACAACTTCATTTTCTGTACGGTCGCGAATGGGTTAACATGGATAATAACCAGCAGCTAAAATTAGTTTTATCAACGATAGTGATAGACATTTTCTCCGGAAAAAAGCAAAAAAGAAGAAATTTTTGGACCAAAGAATGGCTCTTGAAACGACAAAAATATTCTCACGTTAACTTATTAAAATAGTTACAAGAGACATCCGCGAGGGATTTAAAAAATTTCTTCAGAATGGATGAAAAAAAAATAATATAAATTATTGGGGTTAGTGGCAACTCTCATCAAAAAGGAAAATAATATGATGAGAGATACAATTTCACCCAATGAAAGACTCCAGTGGCGTAGCGTGGATTTGTGCCACCCGGGGCGAACCATAAATTTGCTGTCCCCTACTTTCGAATTGATTCTTTTAATCAATGAATCAAAACCCAACTTGAATTTCAAGTAATTTTCAATCCAAGAATTCAAGGCATCATGTAAACGCAATGAATTATATGTAACTAATGAATGTTCGGTATAGTGCGCGCCAAAATAAATGGGAATTTTACGCGAAGGTGAGGAAATGACAACTCCACACACATTAACATTCCGTGTATGGATAAAATTCAAGCACACATGCATTTTAATTTCCCTTTTGAAACTCGTTTACCGGGAACAACACTCCACCATAGCATCTGACCAGGACAAGAGTCGCGTAGTGAGACGGATTGAATTGTGATTGAACATATAAATGAGCGGGTGATTTGGGGCTTTAAACGAACGGAATGACGAAGTGCACTTTTCTTTTCGAATCTACTTTCGTGGTGAGGATTTGAGACTTTCACTATTGTTTTGGCCATTTCCAATTGTTTTGGCGCAGGCTATATCCGTGCTTCAAGGTTGGCCTAAATTATAAACTTTAACAAACCCAGAGAGCTGGGATCAGTAATTTATCTATGTAATTTATTTCAGTTTGTCTTTAGATAGAAAGCTTCGTAGACGCGCGAGCTTAAGCTTAAACTCTTCCCTGTTCCAATACCTGGAGGTTTAATTTCCAATCATCGTAGCACAATACTATTACAGGCGATTTTAACGATAAATGCGGCAGCTGTTGGAGCCCTTCTCAAACTTCAGCATTTACAGCCCGCATCATAAAAGAAGGGAATCTTAATATCGCTGTTTCCATGCACTTTGAGAGTCTCATACAAGAGAGCAACGTCACTCTGTTTGTATAAAAACGAAAGAACGAACTTACAACAAAACTACAATTCAACTGAAAATAAACAATTGAATCAATTTTTCACCACAATCTAACCGACTGATTTATTCACAATTTGGCAATCCGCTGTCAGCTGCCAATGCACACCTATCGTGTTTCATATGCGCTAGTCCAGAAATAAGGTTCATATTTATAGTCCAGAAATAAGACCAAACCCAAATGAAAAGTAACGCAGAAGTAAAGTAGACGTAACTTCCACTGAAGCAGATGTAACATCCACTAACTTCCAAATTGGTCACTCTCACACAGGGCCGGCGTTTGGCTTTTTTGCGCCCGGTGCAGCATGCCATATACATATTGCGCCCCCTTCATTGTTGTTCATTTTTTTGATGGCAGTAAAGACAAACAAACAAACACTCATTGAGAATGAAGGCACGGAATTTTTCTTTCACTTTTTTTGAAATTGCGCCCTGTCCAATTGCGCCCAGTGCAAATACACCAGTTGCACCTATGAAAGCGCGCCCTTGCCTTTGTCCAATCAGGATTTGCTTCGCGATCTTGCTTTTGTGCTGAGTTTACTTACGCTTTAAGTTCACAAAACTCTCCCGCTAATGCTGAGTAATGCTCTCCGATGATTTTGATTATGAGCTGCACTTCCTTAACTATTTCCAGCACTAATAATACTATAAACTCGAATCTCCATAACGGAGGTCTCTATATCGTTCTCCAATCCTTTATATTTCGAAGGATAATAGATGGTTACTGCACTGCATGTATTGGTTTTTACGGTAGAGTCTTACATAACAAAGCAGTCCACTTAACAGCCTTACTGGACATAGAAGCCGCTTTCAAAAACTTCAGAACAGAGGCGATCCAGGTGTTTCTCGCCGAAGTAGTGATCTATAATTGTACGACTAATTTGAATTGCAAATTATGACCTATGGCACCGTTACCAACCAAGAAAGGATAGACGACAAAATCAGGCGAACTAAATGAAATTGCATTGGTCACACCTTGCAGAAGACAATGGTAAAACGCAGAGAAGATGCATTCCGTGTAATATATGACAATGGGATCACTTTCCCAACTTTTTCAAAAAAATTTTTAAATTTTAATTTCTGAAATTGGGCCCGGTGCAAGTGCACCATTTTCACCTATGAAAGCGCCGCCCTTGCTCTCATACATTTATTTGGAATGATACCTAACTTCACCTCACTTCACTTCCCTTCCCATTTGGGTTTGGCCTGTAGACACCATCAGCCAGGACATCGTGCTGGATGTGGCAATTGTTAGGGTGTTGTGTCCGGATTGTATCCGTGATTGATAACACTTACCAGAATATTACTCAGCGTCTGGTCGCAAATCTAATAGGCAGAAATGCCAAAATAAGTTCCCTAGTTAATTTGGCTAAGCAGTTGGGCACTGCAGATTTAAAGGCAATGAATGCCAAAATATGGAGAATTACTAAAAAGAAATTAATAAAATTTAAGGCTGAAAGCCAAGTTTATTTTACGACAATCTTAAAGCAATTCCTCCAAGATCGATAATTGCTTTGCTCTTTTATACAATCTTATTCTACTACAAAGTTCTTAAAATTTAAGAGGGGCTTTCCAATACATAAGGGATGGACTTTGGATTTCCACTTTCCAATATCCATCGCTTATGTTTACAATTTCTCCTCCTCGGCAAAAACATAAGAAGGTCAAGAAAATATGGTTCAAATAATTTCGACTGTAATAAATTACGCAAGTCGCTTAGTCACCATAATAGCAACAGAATATGTGCTAATGCACTTGTGCAGTGACATGGGTCAAGTTATATTTCACACATGGCCCGTGTCATGCGCATGGGATTCCCGTTGTGTTTTAATTACTTTAACCGGGCGGAATCCCTGACGTAATTATCTTTTCATGGTGACGGTGGTTTCGGGTTCTCATGTTTTTGTTTACATTATATTGGATGGATGTTTAGGAGGTTTTGTGTTTGCTATATAATATCACAACACCTCCACCCCTTAGAAAAAAATGTTTACATTTTTTGTGTGCTTATCTATTTTGATCTTATGTTTTAGTGTCTACTTTTCTAATTTGTTTTACTAGCAATAGGGTTTTATGGTTTAATCTATTTCTGTGTAATCCTAGCTAACTATAATTTTATACCTCTAATTTTTGTTTTTGTCTATTTATTAATTAAAATTATATCTTGCTTATATTGCTTACGTTTGTTTTTTTTTTTTTTTTTTTTTGTTTTATGATCTAAGTTTATTATTTGTTTTGAATTATCATTATTATAGTTCTTTAATTTATTTCTTTATTCTATTTTTATGTACTACTCTTTCTTTATCATTTATTTTTATTTTGGAATTGACTCCTGAATTTTCTATCACTTCGTACGGTCCGTCGTATGGACTTTCTAATTTCTTTCGGTTACCTCTTCTTAGATATACCTGGTCTCCTTTCTGTATTTTTGCCGGATTGGTTTTTTTTTAGTGATGAAACGATTATCACTTAGCGATTATGATAACGATTACGATTATCAGCCACAATAATCGACGATTACGATTACGATTATTGCAACATTTTGTATATTTTAAATAAAACATATTTTAAAGTTAAGGAAATGTGTTACAATATTACAAAATTTAGTATTCAAAATTTAAATATTGCAAACACAACACTTCTAAATTGTCAGTCTGTTTTTTATCGGTCTGAATCTAGCCTGCAATCGAAAGCAACCTCTTAGATGCGACACTGGAAGGCTTTAAACACAAAAATATTTTTGCGATTTTTCGCAAAAACCGGGGTGGTAGCACGTAAATTGTTTCAATCGACCTCTTCATACAAAAATTTAAGTTTTACAAATATTTTTGCATGAGGAGGTCGTTTGAAACAACTTACTTGCTACCACCCCTGGGTATTGCGTGGCTATTTCCCAAAACTGAAAAATGTCGGCATTTTGCAGTACGTTGGATGATTTGATACACGAGTCTACTTCTTCTATGGCTGGATTACCTACATATAAAGAGCACAAGTAGTCGCGTTGTCTTTGAAATTTAAAAAAAAGAGGCTCATTCATTTCCGTGTCATCAAGTATATCCTTGCAGATACCCCCGATACTGTTTTACTGGTGGAGAGCTGAACAGAAGCTTCACTGTTTAAATTTGCCAGTACTAATGTGCTCTGAGCAAAAAATGTAAAAAAACCAACCAAACCTGTTTGCCAACTATGCGAACGGGACTGGGAGCTCCCTAAGCTGTCGAAGGAGAGTTCCTAATGCGTTCGGATACATCATGTAAAGGTGTAATCTATAAGACGCATTTATAAAGGTTGTTAAGAATTTAAACAAAATTTATTTTAAAATACTTTTCATAGATAATCGACAAATAATCGAAAATGATAATCGACGATTACGATTAATCGTTAAATACTGATAATCGTCGATTACGATTAATCGTAATCGAAATCGTTTCATCACTAGTTTTTTTGTCTCTTTTTATCTTATTTGATAACTTCGAATTAAGAAGTAATTGTCTTGCCGTTTCTTGTGCGTTCTTTAGTTTAATTTTTAATTCGGCTACATATTCGTCATAGTTGTATACTGGAGAATTTAATTCTTCATGTTGTTCATTAGGAAGGGAAGCTAAACGACCATATATTAGCTCGAACGGTGTGTAGTTAGTTTCCGTGTGGGGTGTAGTATTGTACGCAAATGTGTAATATGGGATCCACGTATCCCATTCGTGGTCGTTGCAAAATGCTTGTAGGTATTCATTTAGTACACGATGGTTGCGTTCTAATGAACCGATTGTTTCATGGTGGTATGCAGTTGATGTTACATGGTTAACCTTTAGTAGTTTGCATATTTCCTTGAATATTTCGTTTTTATACTCTGTACCTTGGTCCGTTTTTATTGTATTTGGGAGTCCGTATTTTAGTATAATGTTCTCCACGATGGCTTTGGCTACTTCTTCTGCTTCTTTTGTGCGCATTGGTGTTGCTTCTATATACTTTGATAATTCGCACTGTGCCGTTACTATATATCTATATCCGTTTGAAATTCTTAGTGGTCCAACTGTATCTATCGCCACTATCTCGAAACATTTTGAGGGTGTGTCTGTAATCACTAATTTTTCTTTCGTATGTCTTATTATCTTATTCTTTTTGCAGGATTCACAACTTAGTATATTTTTTTTTACCATTTTATTCATATTTTTCCATACGTATCTTTGTTTGAGTTTTTGTATGGTTCTTCTGATACCTGAGTGTCCGCCGTGTGTTGACTCGTGAAATTCACTGATTAACCTTAGTTGATCTGTTACTTCGTTCACTCGTTGCGGTGGTTTGTATATATTATTTTAACTTCTGTTTGCCTATCTTCTTTATGTAATCTCTTGTGCACTTCATTATATAATTTTACCATTTCATTTATCGGTATGTATTTAAATATTTCATCTTCTTTTGATAAGGCTACCTTTCTCATATTTTTATCGTTTAACTTTAAAATGAGCTTCTCTAGAACCAGACCTAGGTCGTGGCCAGGCTTATCGCTACATCTCACTACTCACGGTGTTGTGATAATAAAAATAAGTTGGTCTAAAATGACGCTAAGATCTGAGAACGGGAGCTTTCTTGTAACATAAAAACATGCCAAAATATGTCCAAACCGAAATCGGATCTGCTCCTTTTTTCAAAATATCCTCAAAAAACGATTTTTCGCAAAAATTCACTAAATTTCCAATATGCGAAATGTTAAACGTCTCTAAAATTGCATGCAACGGGAAATACACACATATACATATGTATTTACACAAATATATTTGAAATGTTTATATACAAGAATATATATACATTATATAATACCTCACCTGGGGGTCTGATTGCATCATTTTGTAGGTGCATCATAAAATGCACTAAAAAAACCACAAAAGAACGATCCCACGGCCCAAAAAAAATCGTAGAAGGCTCCATGACCCCTTAAAATCTTCGTAACGGTCCCCCTACTATAATTAAAAAATAACAGAAAAATCCCCCCTTGCCTCTAAGGGGGCCTGGGGGCTACCCGAGGGGCTGCAACAGGTAAAATGCACTTATTCACTTTACACTTTTACCTCCCACGGCCCCAAAAAAAATCATAGGAGGCTCGGAGACCCCTCAAAATCTTCGTAATTTACCGTACAAAAATTAAAATATAATATAAAAATCCATGATGGAGAGACATGATGAGCTTTTTATCTTACAACTACTACAATAAATTCACAATAAAGCTTCACGATGCATTAGATCCTTTGTTTTCAAAGCCTAATAGACTACTGATTTTTATATTATTTTTTAATTGTTGTACGTTAAATTACGGAGATTTTGAGGGGTCTCCGAGCCTCCTACGATTTTTTTTGGGGCCGTGGGAGGTAAAAGTGTAAAGTGAATAAGTGCATTTTACCTGTTGCAGCCCCTCGGGCAGCCCCAGGCCCTCTTAGAGGCAAGGGGGGATTTTTCTGTTATTTTTTAATTATAGTAGAGACCGTTACGAAGATTTTAAGGGGTCATGGAGCCTTCTGCGATTTTTTTTGGGCAGTGGGATCGTTCTTTAGTGGTTTTTTTAGTGCATTTTATGATGCACCTACAAAATGATGCAATCAGACCCCCAGGTGAGGTATTATATAATGTATATATATTCTTGTATATAAACATTTCAAATATATATGTGTAAATACATATGTATAAGTGTGTATTTCCCGTTGCATGCAATTTTAGAGACGTTTAACATTTCGCATATTGGAAATTTAGTGAATTTTTGCGAAAAATCGTTTTTTGAGGATATTTTGAAAAAAGGAGCAGATCCGATTTCGGTTTGGACATATTTTGGCATGTTTTTATGTTACAAGAAAGCTCCCGTTCTCAGATCTTAGCGTCATTTTAGACCAACTTATTTTTATTATCACAACACCGTGTACTGTTTGTTTCTTATCTATTTTTATCTCTGGCAAACTATTTCTTCTGCGGGCCGCTTTATTATTCTTTATTTCTTGTTTTTCTTCTACGTAGAATTTTAGTATCGGTAAGTTTCTTATGTCGGATATCGATGTGCCTTCCCATATGTAGAGTTGATCAGGCTCGGTAGGGGTTGAAGCTTTCGTCTCCTTTTTATTTCTTTCCTGTAGGTTGTCTTTTCTTACCATACTTCTTGTTACAATATTAATCGTCTTTGGTATCATTTCTTTTAAAGCTTGTGAATCTATCTTTATTCTTGATAATGCGTCTGCATTAGTATTTATCTTTCCTTGTTTAAAAATTATTTCGAAGTCGTAATCCATGAGGTCTACACGTATTCTAGTCAGTTTTGACGATGGGTTCTTGTGGGTAAAAAGTGATATGAGTGGTCTATGGTCCGTTACTACTGTGAATTTTTTGCCAAATAGGTACGGTCTGAAATGGTTTATTCCCCAGTGTATTGCTAATAATTCTTTTTCAATAATAGGTTTATTTAGCTCGTGTTTGTTAAGTGATCTGCTTGCGTAGGAGATTGGTAAGTCCTTTCCTATGTCTCCTTGTGATAGGATAGCTCCTAAAGCGTAGTTCGAAGCGTCGGTTGTTAGTATGAATTCTTTCTCAAAATCTGGATACTGTAGAATAGGTGGTTTTGTTATTTGGTCTTTGAGTTTTTCGAATGATTCGTTGCACTTTGTTGTCCACTCGAAGACTTTATCTTTCTTCAGTAGTTCATTTAATGGCTTTGCTATTTCTGCGAAGTTCTTAACGAAGCGTCTATAATAGTTGCAGAATGCTATGAACCGTCTGACTTCATCTGCATTTGTTGGTACTGGATAGTTATGCACCGTTTTGCATTTCTCAGGGTCTGCTGTTACTCCGTTTGGTGTTATTAAGTGTCCTAGATACACTAGTTCTGTTCTCATCAGTTTGCATTTATTTGGGTTTAATTTCAGGTTGTACTTTCGCATGCGTTCGAATATCTTTATAAGATTTCTGTTGTGTTGTTCTAGTGAGCATCCAAAAAACGATGATGTCGTCTACGTATAGAAATGCATTGCTGTCTAATCCAGTTAGTGCGATGGTTAACATGCGTTGGAAGCTGTTGGATGAGATTTTAAGTCCAAATGGTAATCGTTTGAACTGATAGTGCCCGTTGTTGGTTGAGAATGCTGTTAGTGGTTTTGGTTCTTCATCTAATTCTATTTGATGAAATAAACTGGTCATGTCCAGACTGGAGAAGTATTTCGCTTTGCCTATTTTGTCTAATACGTCTTCTAAACGTGTGAGGGGGAATTTATCATTTACCAATTTTTTGTTAAGTTGTCTGTAGTCGACCACTAATCTCCACTTTTTTGTATCGTCGTTACTGTGTTTTGGTACTATTAGGAGTGGTGAATTATATGGGCTTGTGGAATTTTCGATGACGTCTTTATTTATCAGGTCTTGCACTTGTTTGTTTATCTCTTCGTACTGAGTATGTGGTAGTCTGTAATTCTTTATGTATACTGGGTTTTTTATCTGTTGTTTGTAGATTTTGTACATAGAAGTTGTTTGGTGTAAGTATAGCTTCTTCTAAGTAAAATATATCCTGGAACTCTCTGCATATACTCTCTATTGGTTGTTTTTAGCCCCGAGTTACCCTTTATAAATTTCCTTCGTAGGTTTCGGGGGTGTCTTCGTTTCCCTGGATGTAATTCCCATTTTCTTCCTGTTGTGCTACATATACTCTCCTGTTTCGTTGATGTATATTGTTGCCATTGCGTTTCTGGTTCCTTTGATATTGCTGCCGATTTTTACTCTGGTTGTAGCCATTGT
Organism: Thereva unica; assembly: GCA_949987705.1. NCBI lineage: Eukaryota > Metazoa > Arthropoda > Insecta > Diptera > Therevidae > Thereva > Thereva unica. Next base: position 158,419,074 of record OX465281.1, on the reverse strand, counting down.
GCTTCAAATTCGCTGTTTGACTATTCTGGTATCTATTTTGTTGGTAATGATTTCTTTGGTAATTATTTTGATATCGGTTTTGGTGGGAATGCTTGTTATTTTGCCATGGTTTTCTGTATTGGTATCTGTGGTTTATGTGGAATACTCTGTTTTCTTTTATTGTGGCCTCGGCATCTTCTGCTAAAGTGACTGCTTCACGGTAAGATTTTACCCGACTGGCTTCTATTGTTTGTATTATACTCCTGTCTTTCAAGCCTTTCTTGAAAGCATTTAATGCCAGTGATTCATTTATTTTTGTTATAGTTTCCCGTCCGCTTTCTCCTATTTCCGTCAATTGTAGTTCGGTAAGTTCCGCGATGATCGTGTCTATCTTTTCGGCGTATTCTGTGACCGTGTTTTCTTGCTGGATTTTTGTTAACTTTGTTATCACCGTGTTTGTTGATTGTATCGGTTTGTATGTTGCCTCTAGATTCCTAATGAGATCCTCGATTTTTTCCGGTTTTGGTAATGAGCTCAATTTCCTTCTTGCTGTTGTGTTTAACTTGGTGCCTATTACCAGTGTTAAGAAGTCTGTTTGTTGGTCTTCCGGGATATTTTTCTCTAGCACTTTGACTATACTTATAAAGTTCTGTAAGTCGGCGGGTTTTCCTGTGAATTCTGGTATTATTTTGAGGTTGGAGAATATGTTTGTGGACGTCATGTTTATTGTTTCGTTTATTTCTATTCTCACGAAAGCCTCTATTCCTTTTAATGTTTCCTTAAATGTATTCTTTACTCGTAGCTCTTCTTCATCCGTCAATTTTGCTTCAGATATTTCTTCTTTAAATTTTTCCCTAATTTCATTTACCTTAAGAAGTAATTTGGCAAGGTATTTTTCCGTATACTCTCTCTTAGGAGCCTTTTTTAGATTCTTTAGTATCTTCGTCAATTCCTCTAAATATATCATAACCTACTATCTTTCCTTTGTAAAGAATAATAAATTTTTTTTTTTTTTTGAAATTTAATTTATAATTTTAGTCTCTACACATTGTTATAATTGTATATTTACATTATATTTTTTTTTTTTTTGTTTAAACTGAACTATTTTTATTCACGGTTCTTACAACTGTTCTTCTAATGTATTTTTTTGTTAAATAATAAGCTACTAAAAATATTATTACTATGCCCACGGTTCCTGAGATGGCTCCAACGATGTGTGTTGCGGAGTATGTGGCGCTGGACGCGTTGCTCGCGGATCCCGAGTTAAGGAAGATCTTTTCCTCTATCTTAGTGTCTGCGAATCCCATTTTGCCGAATTTGGCGGATTTTCTGCTTTATGGTTTTAATTTTGTCTGTTGACGTTGACAGGTTTAGCTCCTTGTATAGAATTGCCAGCTCCTTTCTTCTCTGGAACGCCTTTCCTCCTCGTTTCGTCTTTGTTGGATCCCTTAACAGTTTTGGTACTTGTTCTGTTGGTTGCTGGAACTTTTTCGCTTCTGTCCTTCTTTTGTATTCTGCTATTGTCAGTGGTTGCGGTCCAGGTGTGGGTAACGTTGTTGGTATGTATACTGCTGGGCTCGTTGTTGCTGCTGGTTCTGGAACGTACTCGTCAGTCTTTGATGCTTCTGGTGTTGATGGTTTTGGTTTTGTCTCCTCGATATGTTCTTCTATTATTTTGGTCCACCTCTCGAAGAACTTGTTGAATTCGCTCTTTAAATCATCCATGATCTATGGGAAAAGGTATTAAAATTTACTGCCATGTTGGCGCAGTTCGCAGTTTGCAGGGTCGCCATGTTGTGTCCGGATTGTATCCGTGATTGATAACACTTACCAGAAAATTACTCAGCGTCTGGTCGCAAATCTAATAGGCAGAAATGCCAAAATAAGTTACCTAGTTAATTTGGCTAAGCAGTTGGGCACTGCAGATTTAAAGGCAATGAATGCCAAAATATGGAGAATTACTAAAAAGAAATTAATAAAATTTAAGGCTGAAAGCCAAGTTTATTTTACGACAATCTTAAAGCAATTCCTCCAAGATCGATAATTGCTTTGCTCTTTTATACAATCTTATTCTACTACAAAGTTCTTAAAATTTAAGAGGGGCTTTCCAATACATAAGGGATGGACTTTGGATTTCCACTTTCCAATATCCATCGCTTATGTTTACAATTTCTCCTCCTCGGCAAAAACATAAGAAGGTCAAGAAAATATGGTTCAAATAATTTCGACTGTAATAAATTACGCAAGTCGCTTAGTCACCATAATAGCAACAGAATATGTGCTAATGCACTTGTGCAGTGACATGGGTCAAGTTATATCTCACACATGGCCCGTGTCATGCGCATGGGATTCCCGTTGTGTTTTAATTACTTTAACCGGGCGGAATCCCTGACGTAATTATCTTTTCATGGTGACGGTGGTTTCGGGTTCTCATGTTTTTGTTTACATTATATTGGATGGATGTTTAGGAGGTTTTGTGTTTGCTATATAATATCACAACAAGGGCTTCATCTTGCCGGCAAGATCTCTAGCTCTGTCCAGTTTGGCCGCCGCCCCCAACAACTACGCCGCCCGGGGCAATGGCCCCCTCGGCACCCCCCACGCTACGCCACTGAAAGACTCTCCGCCATTTTGCAATTTTTAGCCGCGGGTCCGTGTTTTGAAGATCTTAAATATTTAACCGCAATATCTCCTCAGAGTTAAGGAGTAATTATAATGGAAACGTGTGAAGCAACATAACAGAGTCATGATTTGAATGATTTTTTGTTGTATCTTTACTTCAGAGCTGGACAACATCGAACAACGACCCTTCTCCTACACGCTTTTGCGGCAGTGAGTTGCGTTGGTCCTACTCGCTTTTTCGGCTCCCAAGTCTGGCACTACTTTACCTGTTCTTTACCTAAAAAGGGAATATTTTCCCTACCTAAAGGGCTATGTGGGTATTATACATAAAAACCTGCAATGGAATAAATAAAATGATGCATGTTTTGAGTGTAAATTGAGCTATTTTCCTAGAAAAATTAGTCCTCCCTGCAAATTTCCGTAAATGTAACAACAGCCCAAAACTTTCCAGTTTGTCAAGTTTGAGAATGTTTATGTTTGTCCAAATGCCTCAAAATTTATTTAAATAATAGCTTTATTCGAAATTAAATAAAACGAGAGGATTTCATTAAAAGTAAACTTTTGAAGGACGTATTTCGATGTTTCAATTAAAGAAGGATGAATTACAACTAGGGATCGTAACTGTTATAACTTAAAATAGAAAAAATCAGAAATTAATACTTATTTTAAAATATATGATTTAAGACAATAGTAACAGTTAAATTTTAGCAAAAATAATAAAAGTTATTTTTAACTTACAACAAAAGAAATATTATTTGAAAAGATTTCTTTAGAATGAAGTCATATATTTAATTTAAGGGATTACATATTTTACAAAGACTTTGTTTCTTCTTTTTTGAAATCCAAAAATTCATTAATAATTTATAAAATTACTTAAATTCTGTTAATGAATTATTATTTTAATGTAATGTTTTTCGATTTTCGGTTGGAGCACTACGCTACTGCTTTCATGCACTACGCTACTACCAAAAATTACTCATAAAGATACGACAATGCAATCCTTTCTGTGCGAAGAAAAAGGAAAGTAAAAATCTATTCATGCTAATCTATTCATATACGCGCTCCGGAATGGCGAGAGGGCGGAGCAACGGCAAACTACACAAACACATTCAGAGCAGGAAGTACACGAAGATGGTACATGAATTCACACAAGCAAAATAAAAGTCCAGACGGCACAAAAAATTGCGGAGAAGAGAAATCAGTGCGTCTCTTTCGCACTTCGTGAAATAACATTCCTTTATTTATCCTCTCTTTCTTCGGTTTTTGTTTTGTTTTTAAATTGAATTTTGTCTCGCTTGCACCTTGTCGATTGATATATTCACTCGCAAGGGAGCTTATGGGAAATTTTGAGAGCGTCGTATCTTTGTGGGTAATTTTTGCTACTACTTTCATGTTGGAGCACCGGTGACCACGCCCTAAAAAATCCAACCACGCCTTCAAAAAAAACCCAGTTTGATTTTCATCAAACCGACGCGCGCACCGATTTTTGGTCGGCCGACCGGCCCACTATCGATAGTCCGCCCTTCGATGTACATCCAATTTGACCTGTATGGGGGGCTTTAAAGGCCAAACAGATGGTTCAAATTTTTCAAACATAACTGGCTTGACGACCAATTTGATCGTCTGTGGGGCGGCTATCAAGCCACCAATTGGTCTTCAGACCACTTGACGATAATCAAATTGGGTTGTTGTGGGCGTGGCTCCTGGTCTTCCAACCAGCGCTGTCACTTTTCAGGGTTGACTGTGAAGAATCTTGACCAAAAAGGGGTAGTATATTGGACTTTTAGGCAGTAGATATCGTTGTCATTATCTTTGCAACGCTTTGGAAGTACCTCTTCATTATTTATACGCATCTTAAATTCAAGTTTGACTGAACTCCGAATTTCGCAAAGCTCTAGCCCACGACGCCGAACAACATTTTGAAGAATGTTCTAATTGCATGTGCAAGACAGAGTGGTAACTTGACGTTTTCAACAAATGCATAATTTAAATTTAGGCTACGTGCGATAACTCAAAAGGAGGGTGCGTTCATTTAGCTTAAGTATATAATGAATGATGTGGGAAAATATCTTTCTTCTTTCTTCTTCTTTAAACTCCTTTAATCCCTCATGGGACATAGGGCGGAAACAGTTGCCCTCCAGCGGACTCTGTTTTGCGCGACAGCTCTTAGCTCCGACCAGGATCTCCCAGTTGTTGCGGCTTCTTCTAGTAGGGTTCTCCTCCAAGTTGTTCTAGGACTTCCTACTCGACGGGAACCTTGCGGATTCCAGTCAAGGGCCTGTTTGGCTAGATTTTCGTTTTCGCGTCGCAAGGTGTGGCCAACCCAATTCCATTTCCTTCGCCTGATTTGGTCGTCTATCCTTTCTTGGCCGGCACGGCGCCATAGTTTTTCGTTTGAAATTCTATCTTGCCAGCGGATTTTTAGGATACGACGAAGGCATCTGTTGATCAAGACTTGTAGGCGCCCTGTGATGAATTGGGTGACTTTCCATGTTTCGCAACCATACAAAAGAACTGCCTTAACGTTGGAGTTGAACAGCCGCAATTTAGTGTTAGTTGAGATCTCCGTTGATCTCCATATGCGGGACAGGCATGCATATGCGCCTCGTGCTTTATTTATTCTGGAACTGACGTCTTCTTCTGCCCCACCATTTTCGGTAATAATGCTACCGAAGTAGCAGAATTTATTTACCAGTTCGACGTCACGGTTATTCAGCGCTGTCCGTTCAATGGTGTTTGCATTTATCCGCATTTCTTTAGTTTTAGTTGGATTTAGCCTTAAGCCTGCTGGACTACTTTCTGTTGCCAAATTGTTTAACATGTTTTTGAGGTCCTGGTGTCTGTGGACCAGCAAACAGATATCATCGGCGTAGTCGTGATCCTTAAGGCGGTCTACCAAACCCCATTGTATGCCGCCTGTTCTATTATCTAGAGCGCCGACAAAGATGTCATTTATTACTATAAGAAATAGTAATGGCGAAAGTAGGCATCCTTGTCGTACTCCTGAGCTCACCTTAAAGCTGTCGGATAATTTTCCTTTATGGAGAACTCTGCATTTGGAATTGTTATATAGGGCTTTTATCAATTCTATTATTTTATCAGGCAATCTGCGTCGCCGTAGTGCCTGCCATATAAAGCTCCTATTGACCGAGTCGAACGCTTTCTCATAATCTACGAAAGCTAGGTAAAGGGGGGATCGGAATTCAGTAGACTGCTACACCATTATTCTCAAGGTGTTAATATGATCAATACAGGAGCGGCCCTTCCTGAATCCGGCCTGCTGCCTCCTAAGCGTTCGGTCTACTGCCGCACTTATCCTAGATAGTAATATATGGGACAAAATTTTGCCCACTGTAGATAGTAAACAGATGCCTCTCCAGTTGTCGCATATTGTTAGGTCCCCCTTTTTTGGTGTTTTGACTATGATACCTTCCGTCCAATCCTCCGGAAAGGTACAGGTGTTCCATGCTATATCTAGGATTGGCTGAAGCGCATCTGCTATGAGGCTTTCAACAATTATGGCGGGATGCCATCTTTCCCAGCTGCTTTTCCATTGGCCATCGCCTGAATTGCGGTTACTATTTCCGTCTCGGATGGGGCCCGGGTGGTGATTCTTATTGGCTGTGCATTGTTGCTGTTTTTCTGAGGTTCCTGTGTAAGTGTACCATTCAGGGCGGCGAAGAAGTAAACTCTTCATCTTTGGAGTTGCTCTTCGTCGCTGCACAACAGCCTTCCATCCGCACTCTTAACGGCATGCTTTTTAGTAGAGTGCCTTCCCGAGAGCTGTTAAGTGATTTGGTACAGCACCTTACTGTTGCCTGTGTTTGCCGCGTTTTCCGCTTTTTCTGCGAGCTCATTTATCTGCTGCCTTTTATCACGCCGGGCACTTCTCTTAACCTCCCGATGTAATTGGGAGTATTCCCGTTCTAATTGGTGACGTCTTTCCTGGTCGTTTGTAGAGTTTAGGAAAAATATGAGCAATCCAAATTTTTAAAATAAATAGTTTTAAATAAAAATTGAAATAAGATTTCGAAAAATGGAATAGATCTATTACACTTGGAGTAAAGTGACAGCACTGCGTTCCAGCGTGTTCGCTCGTCTGTGGTGTGGTTTACATCATATATAATTTTTCGAAGAGAAGCGTACGAGAATATCGTGCATCTTTCAATGTGAAATGAACCGTTTAAGAAGTGATTTCGTAAATTTTAAATGCTCTTTAATTTTTGAAGCTTCAGCAAATTCTTGAGAGCTTTGCCAATGCTGTTTTTAACGATTTTCAAATTTATAGAAATTTTTTCTCACCCTAAGATTTCTGTCTCTAGGAGATTAGGATCCAAAATGTTAGAACAGAGGAGTTTGAAGTACGACAAGGACTTAGACAAGAATATGGACTGAATGGAATGGGTGATAAGGAAAACATCAATCCAGGGAAGTGCATCAATAGCTACACAGTCGGTACAGTTACTTGGATATGCGGATGACGTGAACATCGTGGGAAGGTCCTTTTTGGCAGCAAAAGAAGTCTATGTCGAATTAAAAGAGGCGGCAAAGGACATGGGCCTGAAGATAAACGAAGCAAAAAACGAAGGTGATGCAACAATTCAGAGCAGGAAGGTCTAGAATAGGAAGAAATATAACCATCGACGAACACACCCTAGAAGTAGTCGATAAAACAGTCTACCTTGAGTCTACAATCACAAAAAAACGAAGAGAAAGAAGAGATAACCAGACGAATACTACTGGCTAATAGAGCCTTTTATGCCCAAAAACAAATCCTGCACTCAAGATTTGTGCACAGGAAAACGAAAATCTCACTCTACAAAACAGTAATACGACCAGTACTGTGTTATGGTAGCGAGACTTGGGCTATGCTATGACCCAGGACATAGAGGAACGAGTTAATAGGTTTGAAAGAAAAATTCTCAGATGCCTAATAGGCCCAACCAGAGAGGATGGAATATAGCGAAGAAGATACAGCAACGAGTTGTATGAAACTTTAATAAAAATTAACAGACTGAGATTGGCTGGCCACGTTATCAGGATGGAGGACAATCGCATCCCAAAACGGTTTATGACAACAGAAATTTCGGGGAGTAGACCAGTAGATAGACCCAGGAGGAGATGGGTAAACTCTGTGACGGCTTACGCAGAGGCAATGCTCAACATCCGGAACTGGAGACATGCTTCAAGGGATCGTCAAATTTGGAGAAATGCGCCATTGGATGGGTGGAACAAAGTCCATTTAGATATATCTATTTTTTTATCTATGCTTCTGTTATTTTTACGTTAAACATAAAAATATTGACGAGACATCAAATTTAATAGCCTGAAGCTAATATGACGTACCGTAACGTAACTGTACGTAACTTAAAGTACGAACAATTTTAAGGTTTTTTAGTATCTTACAGTGAGCCTACAGTGGTAATCGTATTACCAGTGATTAGTAACTTCATTATGGTGTAATTATTTAAAATGTAAGTGCAGAAAAATTTGAAATAAAGTGCTAAATTTATTGTTTTGATTACCATTTAAATTGGATCTTTTTTTGTGCATTTATGTATAAATATCTAATCTTGGATATCAAAGCATTCTAGATTGTGGATATAGCAGTAATCGGCAAAATCTGCAATGGCTTTATACCCACGATAAAACCTTTATAAACACACTGAATATGCACCAAATTTAAATGGCATTCAAAACAATAACTTTAGCATTTTCTTTCACATTTTTCTACGCTTATATTTTTAATAATTACCACCGCTCAACGAGAAAAACTTAACATTTTTTTCCTAATGAAACGACATCGAAACCCGGATGTTATCAAAGTGGCCACTTTTACAACTAATACACTCAATCACTCAATGTTTTTTAATTTCTTTAATGAAATCACATGATGTTTACATGAATATAATACTTTGTTTTTGTTTTTTTTTTTTTTTTTTGTACTAAGACCCACTGTTACACACTAAAAAAACACTAAAATCACACTTAAACTCATAACTTTTAGGTTTCACTGCTATGCCAACGTTTTAATTCAATTGGTTTCAGGCATATTGGGGGAATAAATTTCTTTCTTATTCTTTACGCTCCTTTAATCTCTCATAGGACGTAGGGCGGAAACAATTGCCCTCCAGCGAACTCTGGATCTCCCAGTTGTTGCGGCTTCTGCTAGTAGGGTTCTCCTCCACGAATTCTTGCGGATTCCAGTCAAGTGCCTGTTTGGCTAGATTTTCGTTTTCGAGTTGCAAGGTGTGGCCAACCCAATTCCATTTCCTTCGCCTTATTTTATCGTCTATCATTTCTTGGCTGGCACGGCGTCATAGTTCTTCGTTTGAAATTCACTCTTGCCAGGAGATTTTTAGTATTCGGCGCAGATATCTGTTGATGAAGACTTATAGGTGCCCTGTGATGAATTGTGTGACTTTCCATGTTTCGCAACCATACAAAAGAACTGCCTTAACGTTGGAGTTGAACAGCCGCAATTTGGTGTTGGTTAAGATCACCGTTGATCTCCATATGCGGAACAGGCATGCACATGCGCTTCGTGCTTTATTTATTCTGGAACTGACGTCTTATTCTGCACCGCCATTTTCGGAAATAATACTACCAAGGTAGCAGAATTTATCTACCAGTTCCACATCACGGTTATTTCTTTTTTTAAAGCATATTTATTTATTCATTATAATGAGACTTATAGGCTATGCTTATACCTACTTTCTCTATCTAACTTAACTAACTTACGGTCCTCCACGGACACTCTAAGCTAAACCCTATTTAACTTATTAAACGAGAAACTTTTTCCCCGTTATCATATCGTAAATTATGCGAAGCAGAGAATCGTTCATCCCATACCTGGTTAGCTTTAGTAGTAGTCCTTCAACCCATACAGAGTCATAGGCCTTCTCCAAGTCAACCAGGCATGCTCCCGTACACTGTCTTTTGGTAAAGTTCCAGTGTATATCGGATATTGCCGTGTTAGGTATAGGATAAGCCACAGCCATTTTCTGGAAAATGGGCATTGTTCAAGCAAATGTTGAACAACTTGGTGTAGATGTCGATTGCACACGGAGGTAGGTGCTTCAGAACCACATTCGGGAGCCGTCGATTCCTGACGATTTCTTATTGTTCAGCATTTGAAAGATTCGCAGAAGTTCATCCTTCTTCACGAATATTGAGTATCCGGTGATGTTGTCCGCTGGGCAATCTTAATTGAATTCAACTAAATGTCGATTCTCAGATCTCCATACTCTGATTTCGTTCTGAAGGTTGAAGTGATTCAACAGAACTTGATTCTCCTGGTCGAAATTCGGCCGAACACTAGTGTTTACCGAGTAGACTTCCTGACAGAATGCCCCCACCAAATCTTCTCTGTCCTGCTCATCTTCCACATGATAACAATCGTCATCGTCTCGGTAAAGCGTATCCGGGTCTAGGCCTGCCATTCGCATCAGCTCCTCACTGTCGGAAGTCCTAGGTAATCGCAACTTCTCGATTGTGCGTTTTCCTCCTAAAGATTTTGTTTATCTGCGGAAACATGCCTGGACCAGTGGGTTTTATGGACCGGATCTTATTGCTCCAATACTTATTTATGGCCTTGGAGTAATTCTAATTGATTAATTGGAGGTTTCGGATCATCGACTTGCGATCTCTGGATTCCGTCGGTCTTGGAATTGGCGGTGTAGTGACTTGAGTCTCGAGAGCAGGATACTTTTATGTCTTTGTAGATTGTCAATCGTTGAGTTTCTGTAACAGTCAGTGCAGTTGCGTCTTTTTACTTTAGGTATGGTCCGGTCCATTGTTTGCACAATGATTCGGTCCATATTTTTCAGTATACCGTCGATTTCGTCTGTAGTCAGGGTTCTGTCTGTCGGCGGTGCTAGCCCTTTCGTCTGTATGGTGTGGGCAATCGTGCTGGAGAATCGTGGCCAGTCTATGGTAAGCATAGGGGTGCACTGTAGCAAATTGTTCCAGCTCGATCGACTCGCGTGGCACTTCACCGTGATATAGAGTCCGTAGTGAGTCCGCATATTTGTAGCTGTTGTCCTCCAGCCATCTTTGTAGCTGGTTACCTCTTGTGTTGGCTGTTTGATTTCGCCATGCTCCTTGTTTGGCATTTAAGTCTCCGGCCAATAATTAATAATTTTCTTCCGCTCCCAGGTCTAGTATGTGAAAGAGTTGTTCCAACTCGTTGATGAAACGTTCTGCTTGAGGGACTGCATCCTTCGTCCACTTTGGAGAGGGATATATATGATAAAGGCATCCAGCACTCGAAAACGTTCAATGTCCCTGTTTTGTTTGACCCAAAACTGTATTCCTTTCCTGATAAGGATAGCCGTTCCGCAGCACTGGACGGCCCCGGGACGATCCCGTCTGACGTAGTCTTGTACTCCAGTTTGCGTTTCCCTGATAACTTAGTTTTGCTGACAATTAGCACATCGGGAGCTTCGTGTTGCAGCAACGAGAGGAGGTTCGCCCTTCTCTCGATTCTAATGATTGAATTGCCTTTTATTGCCACGATTTTGAAGGAGTTCTCTTGTAGTACTGCCATTATGCGCTTAGGGCTCGTCTGCGTGGAAAAGCACGGAATAAACCAGGTCCAGTCTGGCACCATGCTCATTTACCTGCCTTTGTATGTTGGCCAACTGTCCCTGGATAGACAGCAAGATGGTCTTTAACTCAGTGTCCACCGAGAGTGGGGCCTGTGCTACTTTAAGAGCCTGTACTCCCATTGCCGCTTGGGCAAAAGATACATTTGGCCGTACTATGTTTTGGAACATGGCCATTTTCTGCCTTTTCTGTTCCTCAATCATGTTTTTTCTCGCTTGGATACGTTTTTTGGGCATCCCCGATAATTAGCTGAGTGTTCTTTTGAGCGGCAGAGCACGCAGTATAGCTTAGTCATGTCGTCCACCCGCTCTTTGCCATTCGGCAGTTAGGCGCTGCGTGCCCGAACCTTTGGCATCTCATGCACTGAAGGACGCCATCTGTTTTGTTTACTTTTTCCCAGCTCACTATGAGATGACCAACATCCCTTATTGATTTAAGGGCGTCTAGTCGGCTCTCTGGAGATAGCTAAACTAAGAAGAAAGGGAGTCTCTTTTTAGCGGCGTGTGAACGCGGTGTTGCAAATGGCTTCACCGTTAAAAAATTTAAATCTTCAATTTTCTTCTCTTCTAGCAGAGTAAGAATTTCTTCAGGGTCCATACTGGGATCCAGGCCGGACGTTCATTTTGTTATCCGCTTTTGCTGTGTAGGAGAAATATTCTGTCTCCGTTCGCTCAAACACACTTTTAATTTTTTTTAATCGGCCATTTTCACACACATAAGGGAATGGTGTCCGTTAGACTGTCTCTTAACGGAATACCCTTCCCTCGCAATCACTCTTAAAGCTAAAGCTAATGTGTCTGGGGCACTTTGATTAAATATAGGTATTAATTGGGGGTACCTTTCTTTTATCTTCCCTATGAAACTGGTTTTCGTTGTTCTTGGTCTTGTTGTTGACGTTGTTGTTGTTTCTGCTGATGATTTTTTCGTAGCTTCTTCAAATGAAGTTTTCGCGGCCATTTTTTGTGGAGGAGGCTGTTTGATGCAGTTTTTTGCCTTCACTGTATTGATGAGTTCTTCGAGCGCTTTCTCATCTTCCTCATTTGTCATCAGTGGAGCGAAGGAGTTTCTTACTTCAGTATATGACGGATGTTGCTGTGTGTCTGTAGATGGCACACTCTCGCAAGAGCTCTCTCGATCCTAATGATTGAATTGGCATTTATTGCCACGATTTTGATGGAGTTCTCTTGTAGTACTGGCATTATGCGCTTAGGGCTCGTCTGCGTGGAAAAGCACGGAATAAACCAGGTCCAGTCTGGCACCATGCTCATTTGCCTGCCTTTGAATGTTGGCCAACTGTCCCTGGATAGACAGCAAGATTGTCTTTAACTCAGTGTCCACCGAGAGTGGGGCCTGTGCTACTTTAGGAGCTTGTTGTGGTACTGCCTGTACTCCCATTGCCGCTTGGGGAAAAGATACATTTGGCCGTACTATGTTTTGGAACATGGCCATTTTCTGCCTTTTCTGTTTCTCAATCATGTTTTTTCTCGCTTGTATACGTTTTTTTAGCTCTGCGTATTTTGGGCATCCCCGATAATTAGCTGAGTGTTCTTTTGAGCGGCAGAGCACGCAGTATAGCTTAGTCATGTCGTCCACCAGGCAGTTAGGCGCTGCGTGCCCGAACCTTTGGCATCTCATGCACTGAAGGATGCCATCTGTTTTGTTTACTTTTTCTCAGCTCACTATGAGATGACCAACATCCCTTATTGATTTAAGGGCGTCTAGTCGGCTCTCTGGAGATAGCTAAACTAAGAAGAAAGGGAGTGTCTTTTTAGCGGCATGTGAACGCGGTGTTGCAAATGGCCGGACGTTTATTTTGTTATCCGCTTTTGCTGTGTTGGCAGAAATATTCTGTCTCCGTTCGCTCAAACACACTTTTAATTTTTTTTTTAATCGGCCATTTCCACACACATAAGGGAATGGTGCCCGTTAGACTGTCTCTTAACGGAATACCCTTCTCTCGCAATCACTCTTAAAGCTAAAGCTAATGTATCTGAGACACTTTGATTAAATATATTAATTGGGGGTACCTTTCTTTTCTTATCTTCTCTATGAAACTGGTTTTCGTTGTTCTTGGTGTTGTTGTTGACGTTGTTGTTGATTCTGCTGCTGATTTTTTCGTAGCTTCTTCAAATGAAGTTTTCGCGGCCACTTTTTGTGGAGGAGGCCGTTTGAAGCAGTTTTTTGCCTTCACTGTATTGATGAGTTCTTAGAGCGCTTTCTCATCTTCCTCATTTGTCATCAGTGGAGCGAAGGAGTTTCTTACTCCAGTATATGACGGATGTTGCTGTGTGTCTGTAGATGGCACACTCTCGCAAGAGCACTCGTCGTCACCGCTACCGTTATCCTCCTTTGCTGCAGTCAGTTCATCAGCTGGCGATATTTTTGTTTTTTTTTCTTTTTTTAATTGTCAATGCAATCACTGCACTATTTCAGGGACGGGGGTCAATGTTATGGCCCGCTCCCCAGCGTTCATTTCGCTTTTTGTTGCTTGGAATATGGGCACTGTACTATAAAAATATCAAATTATTTTAAAATTCTATACCGTATGGCACTATTTTATAGGCGCGGTACCGCGGTAATTTTTACTTATATACTTGCTCTCAATAAATACAAAAAAAAAATAGTTTTTTCTTATAGAATTTTCGTCCTCGCTGTGTGGCAGTCCGATCTAGACTCCACATTACGGTTATTCAGCGCAGTCCGTTCAATGGTGTTTGAATTTATCCGCATTTCTTTAGTTTTAGTTAGATTTATCCTTAAGCCTGCTAAACTACTTTCTGCTGTCAAATTGTTTAGCATGTTTGTAAGGTCCTGGTGTCTTGGGCCAGCAAACAGATATCATCTGTGTAGTCGAGATCCTTAAGGCGGTCTTCCAAGCCCCATTGTATTCCGCCTGTTCTACTATCTAGAGCGCCGCCACGATCATTATTACTATAAGAAATAGTAAAGGCGAAAGTAGGCATCCTTGTCGTACTCCTGAGCTCACCTCAAAGCTGTCGGATATATTTCCATTATGGAGAACTCTGCATTTGGAATTGTTATATAGGGCTTTTAGCAATTCTATTATTTTATCGGGCAGTCCACGTCGCCGTAGTGCCTGCCATATGAAGCTTCTATTAACCGAGTCGAACGCTTTCTCATAATCTACGAAATATCGGAATTCAGTAAACTGCTCCACTATTATTCTCAAGGTGTTAATATAATAATAATAATAATTTATTTTACATTGTACAAAAAACATAATTCTTACAACCGTACAAACAAAATATTAATTGGTTAAAGTATAAAATATATGACAGAGATAAAATGAATATACCTTACTACAAGCTAAAAAAATAATATTAACAAAATATAAAAAATGTTTTAATAAAAAAAAGTGAACGAAGTGACGAAGAAAAATAAAATGTATGATCAATACATCCTTAATCCGGCCTGCTGCCTTCTAAGCGTTCGGTCTATTGCGTCTTTTATCCTAATAATATTTGGGACAAATTAACTTTCTTTAATCATGACTATTTCACTAAACAAACAAGAAAAAATAATTCTAATTGAGAATTTTCCATACTAGCAAACGAATATGCCACCCGGACCACCGAATTGGTTACATGGGTGTGTAAGCATTAGTGATGAGCAAAAATGGTCTTGTCCTTGCAGATTTAGCAAGAACAAGAATAAGACTAAGTTATGCTTGCAACAACAAGAACAAGATTAACTGTTCAAGAACAATACCCAGAGTAAGACTTTAGCAAGATTCTTGCAAAATTCAGTCTTTTAAAAACAAAAAATATAAAATTGATTATGATGTTCAATACATATTTACTTTTTAGTATGATAATAGTAAAAGCATTTGTACATAAGTACATAATTACTTTGCATGCATTGTGCGCAAACTACTGATGAGCAAAAATGGTCTTGTTCTTGCAGTCTTGTCTTGTTCTTGCACATTTAGCAAGACCAAGAACAAAAACAAGACTTAGTTATGCTTGCAAGAACAAGAACAAGACACACTGAACAAGAACAAGACTATAAATTAGTTTTGTCTTGTTCTTGCGTTTCCTCATCACTAGGGAGCATGGCATGAGCATGGCTTGTAAATATAGATGGTTATGGAAGAGGTGAAGAAACGCGAGTTTGTGTGTGCAACATTTCACATAATTGTGCCCATAATTATGAAAGTGGTCTAAGTCAAAATTTAAAAAAAATGAGTTTATCAGTTATTTCATACCACATTAGTTTAAACTAAATGTATTCAATGTAATTTTTACGAAATTGTCAAAAATGAACCATTAGATAGTGGTTGTAATTTCAACATTATATGGAATTCATTCAGTGTGTCAAATGCAATTCATTAAATATCTTCAAACAAGAAATATATGACTTAGACCACTTTCATAATTATGGGCACAATTAATGCTGAATTTTCGTCCTAAATGGGTGCGAATGTCGAGGCTATAAGAAAGTTACTAAATGAGATCATTTGTGAGAGAATTTGGTATGATCCGCCACAGTAATTTTTGTGTATTTTAAAAATATCGTGGGAACCAATTGTTCGAAAGTGATGATGATGATAATGACAGAGCACCTAAACGCGAACGCTTTTTGGGAAAATACGGTGCCCAGATTTAATACCCAGCAATTTAAAAGCCATTTTCGGTCCATGGTTACCGCTTTCTTGCTAAATGACACAATTATGACAGCAGAATATTTGCAAAAGTAAGGGTAATTCCTTTTATTCTAAGTGTTCCACCTCGTGAGGTAGTTTTAAAAGAATACATTCCGAATATTCCGCATGAATAAAGAAACGCTTCATCTGTCAATTCGAAACTTGAGAATGAATAAAGAAACGCATTTTTTGATTATTCCTTCTACAGAATGAATAAAGAAATACACACCCTTAGATGCACTTTTTTCAGTAGGCGTTTTATGACAGTATCATGAAAAGACAGCCGGGCACAGCAAATTATTTTTTTGTATTACAAAAATCACCATTTCACGAGGAATGTGTTTCGTGCGCTTGAAGCAGCTTGTGGCCCAGATAATGGGCCTACCGAAAGCACAATTGGTTTTACCAGAAAAATATTTGAAACCCAATTTTCATTATTAGATAATATGCGACCAGATAACCCACTTCCAGCATGTAGTGAAAACAATATATAGGCGGTAGCTGAGAGTGTATACGATTACAGCTAAAAATCGAATTGGTGCCCTTCCCAACAGAATGGCTTGTCCTATGGAACTTCTTCTTTAAAGGCTCTACAACCGATATCCGGTCCTGGTCTCTAGCAACAAATGAGTCGCTCACTGCAAAAGCGATTCAACTACACACATCAACATACTAGAGGTTGAGGTGCTTTGGAATCACATTCCGTCCCAACCCCCACTACAAAACCAAAGCAACTCAAGAAGTGTACTATAATTGCACTTATAGTGTACATTTGCAGCCGCTCCAGCGAAAGATATGACAAAATGGGACTTCAAAGCCAATCAATTCTCCAATTCTCCAAATACCTCCAATTCTCTAAAATACGAAGCCACACCACTCTTACATTGAACGACATAAATGTTGCTGGTTACGTATTAATTTTTTTCCGAGTGAGGTTATTAGCCTCAAGTCAAGCTTACTTGGAAGGGACTAGCCCGATCATATTAGCCTATACTTTCTAATAGGATAGCTATCAGTGGCCACCGCTAAGAGATTATGATCGCACTTAAAAGTATTCAAAATTCAACTTTTGCAGTAATTAAAAAAAGCAGCCGACCTTTTAAATCGTGTTCGGGCTCTTAAAAATCTTGAAGAAGGTCCACTGTTTTCGACCAAAATTCTGTCTACCTTAATGGCTACCCCAATAAACAAAATTGACGTATATTTGAACTGAAGAGGAACCCCAGGGAGACTATACAAGGAGTACAAACTCCGTGTTGTCAATTTTCGTTTGATTAATGAGGGCGCCACAGTCACATGTACCCCAAAAAACATGGCCGATTATGTTCAACCGTTTGATGGCAAAGTTCGTTAACTACTTAGATATTTTATTTTTACGCCTAAAGCGTACGCCACAAAACACTCGTGTTCCGAGTTCCGTCTATCCGTTTTCCGTCTCTCCATCTTTCCGTATTCCGATATTTATTTGTATGTTAACCACAATTACCGGTTTTCTATCTCTCCGTGTTTTGGTGCTCCGATATTTATTTTTATCGAGCTACAAGCGTTCGTTTCCATGGCATCCTTGATTTTATTGACAAGTGAGCGAATTTGCGAATTTTATTTACTCAATTTACAAAAAAGTGAGGTAACGTTTCCGTCAATCCGTTGAAAAGTTGAAATTTGTTTATCTTCTCCGCTTACGTGTTTTTATCGTTCCGCTATTTTTTTGTTTATCTGGTCAAGTAGTATTAAGACTTAGTAATCAATTTTGACAGGAAGCGGAGCACGGAACACGGAGATCGGAAGACGTGTGCTATGTGGCTCCCGCTTAACTTGAAAAATCAGCTTCTAAATTGGATTTATATTGATGCGATTTTTCGTATTTAACCAATTTATGGATTTTCCAAAGAATTTTTATTAATTTCCAATGAATTTTTTTTTGGATTGCCCCGTTCTCCAAATTCAGCTAACTTCAGCTAACGTAACTACCAATGGCACCCATTCTCACATCATAATGGTGCCCGAAATTTAAGCCTGTGATCTCGACGACATTTGGTTCCAACGAGATGACGCCACACAGTTCAGAAAACCATGGCTTTATTGCGAGAAAAATTCGGCGAGCTACGGCCAGTGGAATTGGCCGTCTATTTGGGGTTGCGTAAAGCCCAAAGTCTACATGGATATGCCTGCTATGATTGACCAGTTTCACACGAGCCAACAGCCAACAAACCGAAATCTGCTGTCATCATTCATTCCCTTTTGAAGTTCGATAAAAAGTAGCACGACCATTCACACGAGCGAAATTTTCCAACCAACTGTACGTCAGAGTCCTTAGCTTATTGTTGTTGTTTTTAATCTTAATTTTCCTTTCCGCTATTTCTCTCTCTTTTCTTCCAGACAGAGTAAAACAACCCCATATGTATGTAGCTGTCAAAAAGTTTACTCGAAAATCCAGTGAAAGAGTTGGTTCAAAAAATCTGCCCACCCCTGCATCCCTCTTTCACCCTCTTCTCCAAAAAAGACGTTTTCAGTCGATTTTTGTTGGTTGTCTGTTGGCTCGTGTGAAACTGGCCATTGAGGAGTAGAAAGCCCTAATTACTAGCATCATTGGCCAAATAGACTCTACATGATCGACTACGTACACCGAAATTGGTTTCTTTAAAAAATAAATGTAACGAATGACTTTTTGTTGTGATAATAAATATATGGGTGTTTTTCACCAAAGTGGTAAAATCGCTGTCTTTGGCAAATATTACGTAAACTATGGGGATAAATATTTATATTTCTGTAAATTTCAATTTATACTATCTAAACTTTAGTATACAATATAGAAAATATCTCACTTAACAGCCTATATGGTTTTAATAACGTATTTTTAAGTCTAAAAACAGTTCCCTGGCCGATCACCAAACCAAAATATTTTCTATTGAGTTCATTAATTGAACTAATATTCTAAAAACAATTAACTTATATAACACAATTTAATCAATATGAAATGATATGCTATTAGATTCTAATATGAATTTATTTAAACTATTTTTTGATTAGTTTATTTTAACCTAAAGTTGGTCCACGAATTTCATGAACAGTCCCTCTGTCAAAGTTTCGAGTTACGCACCAGGCCATCTACAGTAAAGACAGACTTGTTAATGGGCGTAACGAAACGTGAACAACATGAAGTTAGCTCTGTTACCCTCAAAAGTAGCTATACTTCATTTTGTTTAGTGTTACACGAGTTAGCGGGGCACATGCGAGCATCGGTACGCAACATTCGACAGTCCCCTGTCAAGTGATATTTTTCTTTTTTTAAAGTGTTCCAGTTATCTATATTGTGCATCGTTTTAAATAAGATGTCTTATATTGTTTCTATATAACAAAATAAAGTAATAATAAAGGGATTTTATGTTACCGTAACAATTACACCAATTAAACAGTCCCCTGTCAACAGTCCCCAGCTACATACAGAAACAGGGGACTGTACATAGACTGAAGGCTGTTTTATTTTTATATATATGCGTTATAAAGAATATTTTTAAAGTATATATACTACTAATAAATGCTTATTTCACTTATATACAGTCCTCTGACATATGTAACAGTCCACTGTGTCGAATTTTTTAAATTTGCTCAATAATTCCTAAAATAAAACAAATATATTTGGGTCCCTTACTGTTTATTTATTATCCACCAGATAGATATCTATTTAATTGTATAGTTTTTTTTTTTTCATATTCACGTAAAAAAGTTGCCGGGACAGATTTCTTGCAAAAATTTACCAGTTTACAGAGAAACACCCATATGCAGTTTTATTTTATTTTATTTATGAAAATTTAATATAAAAATAAAATATAAATTTTTCATTTATAGATTAAAAGTTTCTCTATTGGACGGGAAAATGTAATTATGAGCTTCCTTATAATGCGAGTATTATCAAATGCTATCGATTTTCACAGACATCAATTTCCGAGTCGAACTTTACCTACGATTTAAGTACTCGATATACTCAAATGAATCTATTCATATTCTTTTTATTCTTAAATGCGCCTAAATATAAACTCTTTATAGTCGATGGGCTTATTAACTTCTAAAAATTCTATAAACGTGAAAACTAACATCTTTTTTGAATCTCAAAAAACTATCTTTGCTATTCTAAGACTGTTAGGCCTTAAAATACTAGGTTAACCCTAAATATTCTCCGTGTAAAGAATTTTTGAAACCTAACTTAGTACTTTCTATACTTTACAAACTTAGGAACCCCTAATAAATCTATCAAACTAAAAAATTTCCAAAATATTAGTCCATTCAAATCGCGGGGGGGGGGGTGTTCCAAAATAACACCGTTAAGAAAATCGAACCCTAAACGTTTTTGGGGTCGCTGATCACGAAAATCGAGGTCCCGCGGTCCTTAGTGCGTCACCCCTAAAAGTGCAAAAAACACCTCTTTTTAGGGGGTTTTCGCGATTATTTCAGTAATAATGAGAACTACTGCGATGAAATGCACTTTTTTTAATATTTATTTGCGAAGATGGTTGATTTATACTAAATTAAGGCGGGTGGATGAAGGACGTCAGCAAGCGTGGGCGCAAGAAGCGCGGGCGGAACAGGGCGGACGGCGGCTGGCGGGTGGCAGAAGGGACGTGGGCGAAGATGGGTGACGGCGGTAGGCTGAGGTTCGCTGTATTTCCCACAGCCCCTTCATCCTTTTTCCACCCCCCCACCCTACGTGTGCCCCTCCTACGCCTACCCCCTATATCGTTCACCTACATCCCTTCTGCCTCTACCCGCCCTTCGCCGCCTGCACCCTTCCACCATCTGCGCCCATCCGTCATACGCCGACCGACACCACCTCCCTCCACCTGCCCTCCCGCCACATGCCCACCGCGGCACAATCTCTTATGTCCGCCCTACCCGCCGAACGACCGCCACCGCTCGCCCTGGGCCTGGGCCTATATTTGCGATTACAAGTTGAGAATTATATAATACCCGGGGATTTTACGTAATAACCAGATTTATCACATCGTAACATACACACATGTACATAAATATCAATTGATATTTTCTAATAAAAAGAATTTTTATTCAAACAATTCATTAAAAAAATTTAAATTGCAATCTACGAAAAGAATTTTTTTTTTTCAATTTACCCCTAAGATTTAACTCCTTTAAGAGGGTTAAAAATTTTCCAAATGTTTTAACAATATTTCATCAAATATAAAATTTTAATGCAAAACAATAAATTTGAGGCGTGCAGTTGCAAAACTCGCTAACTGCACTTTTTGAAAAAAAAATGAGTTAACGATGCCAAATTACTCTTTAGGTTATGTTCTACCATTTGAACTATATTTTTGTTCAAAATTTGCTCATAAGGCGTATTTTTCCAGCTGTCAAACATCAATAGTTAATTCAAAAGCCAAAGAAAAGCCAAAGTAATTCAAAAGTTTTTGGCGTTTTTCTCAAAATTACTTAACTTGCAGTTAGCGAGTTTTGCAACTGCACGCCTCATTTCAATTTGTTCCAATTACAATTTTAATGGGGGGTAGTTTTACCCCCTTAAGAGTTGAAGAAATTAATTTTTTGCTGATAATACCTTTTCAACCAAATTTCAAACAATTTTTTTATAGAAAGTTGTTTTTATTATAGCAACCTTAAGGTTGAAAATAATTTATTTTTGCATGACAGTACGCCCACAATCGAAGTTGAAGCATAAACTTGAAAAAAACAAAATCTTACAATTTTTGCCATTTTTCGCCAATTTAGGGATAGTTTTAACCCTTTAGGACTACCCCTTTTCATAAAGTTCGCCTTTATTTAGTACAAATCAACCACCTTCGCAAATAAATATTAAAAAAAGTGCATTTCATCGCATTAGTTTTCATTATTATTGAAATAATCGCGAAAACCCCCTAAAAAGAGGTGTTTTTTGCATTTTTAGGGGTGACGCCCATGTTTCAGGACCGCGGGACCTCGATTTTCGTGATCAGAGACCCCAAAAACGTGTGGGGTTCGATTTCTTAACGGTGTTATTTTGAAACACCCCCCCCCCCTAGTTTTCAATGAACTATATTGTAGGGGTAGTTTTGACCCCTTAAGGGTTGAAAATAATTTATTTTTGCCTGACAGTACGCCCACAATCGAATTTGAAGCATAAACTTGAAAAAAAAAATCTTATTTTTGCCATTTTTCGCCAATTTAGGGGTAGTTTCAACCCTTTAGGACTACCCCTTATCAAAATGTTCGCCTTAATTTAGTATAAATCAACCACCTTCGCAAATAAATATTAAAAAAGTGCATTTCATCGCATTAGTTTTCATTATTACTGAAATAATCGCGAAAACCCCCTAAAAAGGGGTGTTTTTTGCACTTTTAGGGGTGACGCCCTAATTTTAGGACCGCGGGACCTCGATTTTCATGGTTTAGGGTTCGATTTTCTTAACGGTGTTATTTTGGAACACCATAACGCGCGTTTTGAATGGACTATATCATAAAATAACTACAATAATAATTACATTCATTGAAAAATTTAACAATTCTATATTTATATTTTCTTTTTTATATTTATATAAAATATAATAAGTAGGTTTTGAATAAAACTAAGTTGGAGTTAATATTAATGAACATTAATTCAGTTTTAATTAGAATTAGAATATGTAGGGCTTAACTAGTATGTCTAGCGCTTAATTAGAATGAATGTATAGAAAGATTCTAAAAAGGGAGAACAAGAAGGACTTAATTAGTTTTCGTAGCATATTTAGGTTTAGAAAAGAAGTTAATCATAAGTTTTCAACGCCTATTCAACTACTAAAGACGTGACTTTTTCCTATAACTGACTATTAGAGATCTTATAGAGAGGTTATTTTTCTATAGAAAATAAGTAATATTTATGTCCTCCAAAATCTAATTAGTAGAATTATTAGGCCCTGAAGAGTAGCAAAAGTTCGACTAGGGTTGGTAAAAGCAATTATAAGTGAAGCAGAACACGCAAAACAGTGCAGCAGTACCAAGATACAAAACAGATCAACTCAATGTACCAAAGAACTTGTTTTACTTATTGGTAACATTAAATCGAATTTCACATTAAAATCAACACACATAATTTTAAAAATCATATTTTCTTTTTTCCCTATTATTAATTAAGTCCCGAAGCAGTTTGTAGCGTAGTGAACACGAAATTGGGAGAAGTTGTAAATTGTTGTAATTTATGGAAAAGGTGCAGTTTCGCAAACGAAATTTTCGTTGAATTTAAGGAAATTGATGGCGCAGTTAGCAATAACATATTTCATTCTGGAAGAAAAGTTTGCATATACATCAAAAACTTTATATTGCTTTGCTGGAAGGAAAATCTGTGATGGGGTTTATGATTTTAAAATATAATATCTTTCATTTAATATAATATCTTTCATAAGAATTTACGTATCTTAGCATGAGTGTTTTTTTAGTTGTTAGTTTTTTTTTTAAATTGGGACTCAAATATGGTTATTTTATTAATTCCTGTTGTAAGTGAATATGACGTTCAAAAAGAAATGAAATGTGTATGCGCCCTCATTTCTAACCTTATTGATCTTATAAATCTTAATGGATTTAACTTTTTTAGTATGTAATAATTATTTTAAATAAGTATTAATTAATTAATTAATTAATTACTATAGTAAACATATATGTTTTATCAATGCAGCAATTATTTCGTAAATAGAAGGCAGGTTATCTTGTGCCTCTTTCATAAGTTTTTGTTCTTCCTTCCTTTTTGCTTTCGCATTTATTCGTTAATGTTAGAACATTCGAATATCAAGTTTCCAGGTGTACTCAGAAAGGTATTCTTTACGGCAATAATAGAAGACGAACAGGACTGTAAAATTGTTTGATCTTATTATGCAGGTGTACAATCCAGGGGTGCGGATATTGTATGCACGTACATACATAAATACCTAAAATTGCAAAAACTGGAAAGAAAGGGAGGTTTTCAAACAAGTTTTAAGGTGTTAAATCAAACCATACATACATTTCATGAAAACAGGGTTGTAAAGCAGCTCTTTGTGAATAAATTAGGCTTATAAAAAATTCTAGGACCACTGGCCTTGTTCAAGCTTTTTTCGTGAAACAAGTGCTTTTATATATTTCAGATTTACTTGAAAAGTTACCATTATTTTTACATGAAATTTTTATTGTAGATAGGCACTATCTATTTATTTATTTATTAATTCGCGAAACAAGGCACACTTACACTTACGTTTACAAATACTTAGATTAAAACATAGTGTACAGTCTTTTATAATAAATATATTGCTATGACTACTGACAGCTACTAAAAACCTACTATTGTCAGAGAGGGGGTTATGTTAGTAAGGATTTGAGTATTTTTTTATAGGATGCCTTGTTGAGGGAAGGGGAGAAAGAGGAGCTATGGCTATTAAAAACCATACAGCATCTGCGGGCTCGTTCCTTGCGTAATCGGTGCGGTGTGGATGTTCCTTAAGTAGTTTAGTGTGCCGCGTGTGTCGGACTACATCATTGAATTTGATTCTGTCCGACAGAAACTGCACTTTAAGCTTTCCACTTAGGACGTCAAAGGCAACGCAAGATATGAGCAGTTTCCTCCTGCTAGACAACGGCATGAGATCAAGCACTTTGAGCCTGTCCAAGTAGTGCGGCAGGGTTTGGTAGTCATGGGGGTTGTGTAGATGTCTCAGGGCAAAAAGAAGAATTCTCTTTTGAATGGATTCGATCCTCCTACGGAATATAGGATCCCAGATAGGACACGCATATTCGAGGATAGGGCGGACTAAAGAGCAGAAGAGTGTTTGTGTGACCCATACATTACCAAATTCTTTGGCTCTCCTCTTAATGAAACCAAGAAGTTTGATGGCTCCGGCATCTTATATTATCGTTGTGCAGGCATATGCAAAGGAGAACCCTCAGATGGTTGGTGGCACTGATTACAGGACACGGATGTTTCAGGTATCACCTAAAAAGAATGGGAATTCTGGAGGATGACACCTGTCGGATGTGCCTGGAGGAACCTGAGACGGCCACACACATAGTGTGTCGCTGTCCAGCGGTGGCGAGAAAAAGGGCTGCCATAACTGGACTCCATTGGATGGAGGACATGAGGCAGACTCCCTTCAATCAGCTGCTTGCGATAACTAGGGGAGTCGAAGCAAGGGAGCAATGGGACAACCCACTGCAACCCCAATAAGATGACTCTAGGCAGAGGGACGAAAAGGGACCCGCAAATAGTGGTCTGATTCGATATCCCTCGAAAATCTATATATATATGTCGTAGTGCAGGTTGAAATTGAGTTTTTTGTCTAGGACGACGCCTAGATCTACGATATGATCAACCTGATCCAACATTATGCCATTGAGATAATAGTTATGGTTCTGTGTGTTTTTTAAGCGGGAGAAGGTAATTGCATGACACTTGCTGGTGTTTATTTGCAGTTTGTTCATGGTGCACCAGTCGTTTAGGGCATTGAGTTTTGTCTGCAAGAAGGAAGCATCAGTTTGGGTCTTAATGACACTATAAATTTTGAGGTCATCCGCGTAAAAGAGATGTGAAATATTTGCTAATTTTTCGGATAGATCGGAGATGAAAATACTGAAAAGTAGGGGACCGAGATGACTACTCTGAGGAACGCCAGAGGTTACTTCGATCTCATTAGATAGAAATCCTTGGAATCTGATAACCTGTGTTCTTCCGTTCAGATATGATTTTAACCATTCCAAGGCAGAGCCTGATATTCCAAATTTTAATAATTTTGCGATTAGGATGGCGTGGTCCACTCGATCGAAGGCATTGCTGAAATCAGTGTACACAGCATCCAATTGATGGCCGCTCTCCATACCGCATAGCAATTCGGAGATAAGGACCATAAGGTTAGAAGTTGTTGAACGTCCTTTCCGAAAACCATGTTGTTGTTCGTTTAGGTATGGATCGATAAGAGGAGCAATCCTGTCATGAACAAGTTTTTCAAAAAGCTTAGGAATTGATGATAAAATGGCAGTGCCTCTATAGTTGTCTACCGAGTGCTTGTCACCGGATTTATAGATTGGCGTTAGGTAGGATTTCTTCCACAGCTTGGGAAACTTTCCTAACGATAAAGATTTGTTGAAGATGAAATAAAGAGGAAACGCGATATGTTGCGAGCAGCGCTGCAGGAAAGTAGGAGGGAGATTGTCGGGACCATTACCTTTTTTGATATCAAGATTATACAGACCCGTCATAATCTCATCAACAGAAAGGGATATACCACCCAGTGGGAAAAATTGGGAGTGATGCACAAGGGAGTGTACTTGGAGCACTCTCAAGGGAGCTTTCTTGGCGTTTTCATAAATTTTATACAAAAAAAGAAAACGGGCAATTATCTTCATGTCCACAAAATGCGACATTAGCATACTCAATAGCCCGGCTCTCATTCGATACGGAGGACAAGCAGCTTTTAGAAGTGGTTAGAATTTAGTTGGGAGACTGCTTTGGTAAAGCCGCTCTCGGGCTTGGAAATAAAAAGGCAATTGCAAAAGATAAACAAAATAAAAGCTTTTCGATACCGGATCACATAACCACAGGCGCCCATGAATATTTCTTTTATAAAAAGCTTTTTTATAATGCTCCAACAACGCCTTTTTGGGAGCATAAAAACGTATGCTCCCTCGCAATGACATGCAATGTTAAAAAGAATATAGAACGGGTATTGCAACGGGAGCACTCTCTGCTCCTTTTGGAGCGCTCCAAGATGGCTCTTGGAGCACTCCTTTTTCCCACTGGGCAGTTATAAGGGAGGTGTCAGTGTGCGAGTCAGTTACATCGTGTGCTGCGTTGGACAAGGGGCTATAAATTTCAGCAAACCTATCAGCAAACATGCTACAAATTACTTGGGGGCACGCTGTGTGGGCTCTACCATTCGTAATTTCTGTTAGGTAGCCTGAAGTCTTCCGTTTAATGTTAACGTAATCAAAGAATTTTTTGGGATCACTTATGATACTATCCCCAACTGAATTAATATATGCAGAGTAGGCCTCGCGAGACCTAACAGAAAATTCTGAGGCTAGTCTAATGTATTCGGAATTCAACGGCTCGTTTACATATGTGTTATTTTGTTCCGACACTCTATCCCGTTTTTTAATTTTGGGTACATATTTGTCGATGATGTTGAAAATGATAGAATAAAAGCATGAAACTATCACGTCAAGATCCTATGTTCCCAGTCGATAATTCGAAACCAATACTGTCCAGGTCCGCGTTCTTAAAATCGTAAACAAGTGCATTGTTATGTGATGTACGAATTTATGGGATTGATGAATTAAATTCGAGAATCCACGCGGAGTGGTGGATGGAGTTCGTAAATAGGTTTTCCTCATCGGAAACGAGTAGAGTACTCACCTCCTCGAATGAATTGGTGAAGATCAGGTCTAGCCATTTACCACAAGAATTTGGTTGCCCGATAATTTGGTGTAGATCATTGCCGTAAAGTGTGTCGATAAATTTTATGTCGACGGCATTAGTTGCATTTATAGGAAGTAATTTATTATCTTCCTCGTCGGGGATGAAAGAAATATTTGGACGATTGAAATCACCCAGGATAA
The DNA here is from genome assembly GCA_949987705.1 of Thereva unica. Classification (NCBI taxonomy): domain Eukaryota; kingdom Metazoa; phylum Arthropoda; class Insecta; order Diptera; family Therevidae; genus Thereva; species Thereva unica. Next base: position 158,391,644 of record OX465281.1, on the reverse strand, counting down.
ATATGACATCATTACCGCAGAGTGTATCGTTAACTTCCTCCACTATATGTAATAGATCGTCATAGTTGGATTCGTTGGAATTGGGGGGGATATAGAACGAACCGATGAATATATCCTTCTGGTCGGATTTGATTTTTGTGAAGACGTGTTCAAAGGATTTTGTACAATTGGTCGTGATTAATTTTCACCATTATCAGTGCGAGAAACAGATGTCGCTTGTTTATTCCTCTGTGTTGAATTTTAAGTAGAGCCAACATTAATGCCGTGTTCACAATGTTAAATTGCTAAATTTGCTATTAGGCCAGTCATTAGAGCGAAAAAAAACGGCAGATTTTGTTATAAAATTGTACAGCAAACTGCTTGCACTACTACTTCAGGGGTATCTCATAGATTACTAAAACCAAAAAACCAGCCAAAATTTACTCATGTGGAATTGTTTAAACAATAAATAGAAACAAAAATGGGTACTTTTTCCGTTTTTGGCGTATACAATAAAAAGTACTGGATGAATCACGTTACTCCCAACAGGATATTTGTAGAGAATTGAAAACCCTACAAAATGGGGTTTTCAAGACCTCGATCGGGTTATTTTTCGCCGAGAAAAGCTAGAAAACCCCTTAAAAAGGCAATTTTTTTCAAAAACTCATACCTCTGTTACTTTGCAATATTAGGGTATGAATTTTTGGGACATAATACCCTGGTACATATACTTTAAACTGCCAAAAGATGAAATTTGTCGCATGTATAGTTTCTGCATAATTGCAGTATAAACAAAATAGACCCTAATTTTGCACATTGCGCCAATATTAGCAGAGTGGCCCGATTGAAATTTCCAAAACGGTTTCTGAAAGTATAGGCTAGGGGCTACAATTTGTCTATCTCACATTTTAATATAAGTTTGGAGAACAATGCTAAAAATGCTTTTGAAAGTGGTACATAGGGCGAACATTTTAATTCGAAACGTATCTGTAGTAGTTGCACAAAAAAGCATGATGCTTAAGCTGGTTAAGTTATTCCATATATTATTATTCCATAATAATCTGTAAATTGTTCATAATCCTTACTAATATTATAAATGCGAAAGTAACTCTGTCTGTCTGTCTGTCTGTAACGCTTTCACGCCTAAACCACTAAACCGATTTTGATGAAATTTGCTACAGACATAGTTTAGACCTTGGAGACGGACATAGGCTACTTTTTATGGAGAAAAAAAGGGTTTAAGGGAGTGAAATGGGGTTCAATAAGTTGTAAGGGGATTTTTTATCTTTACTTTTTTTTTCTATTGTATAAAAAGTAACTGACGGACAGACAACGCACAACCTAAACCGCTGGAGCTAAAGGGCTGAAATTTTGACAGTGCATCCCTATAAAGGCGTGGACATCCACTAAAAAGCGATTTTTCGAAATTCATCCCCTAAGGGGGTGAAATGGGGTTTATCCAAACCGCTGGAGCTATAGGGCTGAAATTTTCACAGTGCATCCCTATAATGGCGTGGACATCCACTATAAAGCGATTTTTCGAAATTCATCCCTTAAGGGGGTGAAATGGGGTTTATTGTAACCGCTGGAGCTATAGGGTTGAAATTTTAACAGTGGATCCCTATAATGACGTGGACATCCACTAAAGAGCGATTTTTCGAAATTCATCCCCTAAGGGTGTAATATGGGGTTTTTACAAACCGCTAAAGCTATAGGACTGAAATTTTGACAGTGCATCCCTATAATGGCGTGGACATCCACTATAAAGCGATTTTTCGAAATTCATCCCTTAAGGGGGTGAAATGGGGTTTATCCAAACCGCTGGAGCTATAGGGTTGAAATTTTAACAGTGGATCCCTATAATGACGTGGACATCCACTAAAGAGCGATTTTTCGAAATTCATCCCCTAAGGGTGTGAAATGGGGTTTTTACAAACCGCTAAAGCTATAGGGCTGAAATTTTGACAGTGCATCCCTATAATGACGTTTACATCCGGTAATCCACTAAAGAGCGATTTTTCAAAATTCATCCCCTAAGGGTGTGAAATAGGGTTTTTACAAACCGCTAAAGCTATAGGGCTGAAATTCGGACAGTGCATCCCTATAATGGAGTAGACATCCACTATAAAACGATTTTTCGAAATTCATCCCTTAAGCGGGTGAAATAGGGTTTATCCAAACCACTGGAGCTATAGGGTTGAAATTTTAACAGTGCATCCCTATAATGACGTGGACATCCACTAAAGAGCGATTTTTCGAAATTCATCCCCTTAATGTGTGAAATGGGGCTTTTACAAACCGCTAAAGCTATAGGGCTGAAATTTGGACAGTGCATCCCTATAATGGAGTGGACATCCACTATAAAGCGATTTTTCGAAATTCATCCCTTAAGCGGGTGAAATAGGGTTTATCCAAACCGCTGGAGCTATAGGGTTGAAATTTTAACAGTGCATCCCTATAATGACGTGGACATCCACTAGAGAGCGATTTTTCGAAATTCATCCCCTAAGGGTGTGAAATGGGGTTTTTACAAACCGCTAAAGCTATCGGGCTGAAATTTTGACAGTGCATCCCTATAATGGAGTGGATATCCACTATAAAGCGATTTTTCGAAATTCATCCCTTAAGCGGGTGAAATAGGGTTTATCCAAACCGCTGGAGCTATAGGGTTGGAATTTTAACAGTGCATCCCTATAATGACGTGGACATCCACTAGAGAGCGATTTTTCGAAATTCATCCCCTAAGGGTGTGAAATGGGGTTTTTACAAACCGCTAAAGCTATAGGGCTGAAATTTTGACAGTGCATCCCTATAATGGCGTGGACATCCACTAAGAAGCGATTTTTCGAAATTCATCCCCTAAGGGGGTGAAATGGGGTTTGCCCACACCGCTGGAGCTATAGGGCTGAAATTTTGACAGTGCATCCCTATAATGGCGTGAACATCCACTAAGAAGCGGTTTTCAAAATTCATCCCCTAAGGGTGTGAAATGGGGTTTTTACAAACCGCTAAAGCTATAGGGCTGAAATTTGGACAGTGCATCCCTATAATGACGTTTAATCCACTAAAGAGCGATTTTTCGAAATTCATCCCCTAAGGGGGTGAAATAGGGTTTTTACAAACCGCTAAAGCTATAGGGCTGAAGTTTGGACAGTGCATCCCTATAATGGAGTGGACATCCACTATAAAGCGATTTTTCGAAATTCATCCCTTAAGCGGGTGAAATAGAGTTTATCCAAACCGCTGGAGCTATAGGGCTGAAATTTTGACAGTGCATCCCTATAACGGCGTGGACGTCCACTAAGAAGCGATTTTTCGAAATTCATCCCCTAAGGGGGTGAAATGGGGTTTACCCACACCGCTTGAGCTATAGGGCTGAAATTTGGACAGTGCATCCCTATAATGGCGCGAACATCCACTAAGAAGCGATTTTTCAAAATTCATCGCCTAAGGGGGTGAAATGGGGTTTATCCAAACCGCTAAAGTTATAGGGCTGGAATTTTAACAGTGCATCCCTATAATGGAGTGGACATCCACTATAAGGAAATTTTTCGAAATTTATACCCTAAGAGGGTGAAATGGGGTTTACCCAAACCGCTGGAGCTATAGGGCTGAAATTTTGAACAGTGCATCCCCTTAATGACGTGGACATCCATTAAGAAACGATTTTTCGAAATTCATCCCCTGAGGGGGTTAAATGGGGTTAAGCCAAACCGCTGGAGCTAAACGGCTGAAATTTTGACAGTGCATATTTATAATGAAGTGGACATTTACTAAGAAGCGATTTTTCGAAATTCATCCCCTAAAGGGGTGAAATGGGGTTACCAAACTACTGGAGCTACAGGGTTGAAATTTGGACAGTGCATCCCTATAATGACGTGGACATCCACTAAGAGGCGATTACTCGAAATGCACCCCCAAAGGGGATGAAATGGGGTTAAGCCAAACCTCCGAAGCTGAAGGGCTGAAATTTTGACAGTGCATCCCTATAATCACGTAGAAATGAATGACTCGAAATTCACTTTATTTAATATTCATTTGCGATTGCTTCATAATTTCTTACATTCACGTAAATAGGCGAACAAACTTAACGAACGTTCGTCAAACCCTAAAATGTCACTTTTCTTGATGACATATACATGCCAATCTCTGCTTCAAAACTTGCAGATTTGTTGAGCAGAGGTGATATTCGCAGCAATTTGTTTACCATATTTATTAAAAAAATGCACTATAATAAACCCTTTTTAGGGATAATAACAGCTGACTTTTTTGTTGGTTTTTTTTAAGGAAAACATTGCACATAATAAACAGTTTTTAAAGGCGTTGCAAGGCACGCGGGTTTTATGCTAGTATTATTAATAATTATTTATTTTCAATCAAATTAAGCATTGATTCCAAATAACGTATGTTCGCAATATATAATAAAAAAACTGTAATGTACCTGTTACCATTATAAAAAAAATACGATAGTGTATTTTGTTAAATAACACTTTCCCTTAATAAGTATCTGTTCAATTAAATATATGTAGATTCCGACTGCATATATTTATTACTTTAAGGAAAATAGGTTTACTCCAATTAGACATAGATAGAGTATTTTCCATTTAATTTATTCAAAAATTAAATTATTCTTCATGCATTTAGCTTTCATGAAGTTCATCCTTACTAATATTATAAATGCGAAAGTAACTCTGTCTGTCTGTCTGTCTGTCTGTCTGTCTGTTACGCTTTCACGCCTAAACCACTAAACCGATTTTGATGAAATTTCCTACAGACATAGTTTAGACCTTGGAGACGGACATAGGCTACTTTTTATGGAGAAAAAAAGGGTTTAAGGGAGTGAAATGGGGTTCAATAAGTTGTAAGGGGATTTTTTATCTTTACTTTTTTTCTATTGTATAAAAAGTAACTGACTGACAGACAACGCACAACCTAAACCGCTGGAGCTAAAGGGCTGAAATTTTGACAGTGCATCCCTATAATGGCGTGGACATCCACTAAAAAGCGATTTTTCGAAATTCATCCCCTAAGGGGGTGAAATGGGGTTTATCCAAACCGCTGGAGCTATAGGGCTGAAATTTGGACAGTGCATCCCTATAATGGCGTGGACATCCGCTAAGAAGCGATTTTTCGAAATTCATCCCCTAAGGGGGTGAAATGGGGTTTACCCAAACCGCTGCAGCTATAGGGCTGAAATTTTGACAGTGCATCCCTATAATGGCGTGGACATCCACTATAAATCGATTTTTCGAAATTCATCCCTTAAGGGGGTGAAATGGGGTTTATCCAAACCGCTGGAGCTATAGGGTTGAAATTTTAACAGTGCATCCCTATAATGACGTGGACATCCACTAAAGAGCGATTTTTCGAAATTCATCCCCTAAGGGTGTGAAATGGGGTTTTTACAAACTGCTAAAGCTATAGGGCTGAAATTTTGACAGTGCATCCCTATAATGGCGTGGACATCCACTATAAAGCGATTTTTCGAAATTCATCCCTTAAGGGGGTGAAATGGGGTTTATCCAAACCGCTGGAGCTATAGGGTTGAAATTTTAACAGTGGATCCCTATAATGACGTGGACATCCACTAAAGAGCGATTTTTCGAAATTCATCCCCTAAGGGTGTGAAATGGGGTTTTTACAAACTGCTAAAGCTATAGGGCTGAAATTTTGACAGTGCATCCCTATAATGGCGTGGACATCCACTATAAAGCGATTTTTCGAAATTCATCCCTTAAGGGGGTGAAATGGGGTTTATCCAAACCGCTGGAGCTATAGGGTTGAAATTTTAACAGTGGATCCCTATAATGACGTGGACATCCACTAAAGAGCGATTTTTCGAAATTCATCCCCTAAGGGGTTTTTACAAACCGCTAAAGCTATAGGGCTGAAATTTTGACAGTGCATCCCTATAATGACGTTTACATCCAGTAATCCACTAAAGAGCGATTTTTCAAAATTCATCCCCTAAGGGTGTGAAATAGGGTTTTTACAAACCGCTAAAGCTATAGGGCTGAAATTCGGACAGTGCATCCCTATAATGGAGTGGACATCCACTATAAAGCGATTTTTCGAAATTCATCCCTTAAGCGGGTGAAATAGGGTTTATCCAAACCACTGGAGCTATAGGGTTGAAATTTTAACAGTGCATCCCTATAATGACGTGGACATCCACTAAAGAGCGATTTTTCGAAATTCATCCCCTTAAGGTGTGAAATGGGGTTTTTACAAACCGCTAAAGCTATAGGGCTGAAATTTGGACAGTGCATCCCTATAATGGAGTGGACATCCACTATAAAGCGATTTTTCGAAATTCATCCCTTAAGCGGGTGAAATAGGGTTTATCCAAACCGCTGGAGCTATAGGGTTGGAATTTTAACAGTGCATCCCTATAATGACGTGGACATCCACTAGAGAGCGATTTTTCGAAATTCATCCCCTAAGGGTGTGAAATGGGGTTTTTACAAACCGCTAAAGCTATAGGGCTGAAATTTTGACAGTGCATCCCTATAATGGCGTGGACATCCACTAAGAAGCGATTTTTCGAAATTCATCCCCTAAGGGGGTGAAATGGGGTTTACCCACACCGCTGGAGCTATAGGGCTGAAATTTTGACAGTGCATCCTTATAATGGCGTGAACATCCACTAAGAAGCGTTTTTTCAGAATTCATCCCCTAAGGGTGTGAAATGGGGTTTTTACAAACCGCTAAAGCTATAGGGCTGAAATTTGGACAGTGCATCCCTATAATGGAGTGGACATCCACTATAAGGCAATTTTTCGAAATTTATCCCCTAAGAGGGTGAAATGGGGTTTACTCAAACCGCTGGAGCTATAGGGCTGAAATTTTGAACAGTGCATCCCCTTAATGACGTGGACATCCATTAAGAAACGATTTTTCGAAATTCATCCCCTGAGGGGGTTAAATGGGGTTAAGCCAAACCGCTGGAGCTAAACGGCTGAAATTTTGACAGTGCATATTTATAATGAAGTGGACATTTACTAAGAAGCGATTTTTCGAAATTCATACCCTAAAGGGGTGAAATGGGGTTACCAAACTACTGGAGCTACAGGGTTGAAATTTGGACAGTGCATCCCTATAATGACGTGGACATCCACTAAGAGGCGATTACTCGAAATGCACCCCCAAAGGGGATGAAATGGGGTTAAGCCAAACCTCCGAAGCTGAAGGGTTGAAATTTTGACAGTGCATCCCTATAATCACGTAGAAATGAATGACTCGAAATTCACTTTATTTAATATTCATTTGCGATTGCTTCATAATTTCTTACATCCACGTAAATAGGCGAACAAACTTAACGAACGTTCGTCAAACCCTAAAATGTCACTTTTATTGATGACATATACATGCCAATCTCTGCTTCAAAACTTGCAGATTTGTTGAGCAGAGGTGATATTCGCAGCAATTTGTTTACCATATTTATTAAAAAAATGCACTATAATAAACCCTTTTTAGGGATAATAACAGCTGACTTTTTTGTTGGTTTTTTTTAAGGAAAACATTGCACATAATAAACAGTTTTTAAAGGCGTTGCAAGGCACGCGGGTTTTATGCTAGTTTACCATGAAGTTGTCAGTACTAGTACTGGGCTCCATGCTGAAAGGCAACTCAAATATTCAATTCACTTGCAAAAATGCACGAAGCTTCACATGCTTATTGGCTACATATTACACTTTTTGTATACGGAACAAATCGTCACATGCTGCTTTGCTACATTTATCTTCAAGCAATAGTGACGAAAAGCTGCATATGCAGCTTTGGTATGCGGCCGGCCTAACCCCTCCTTCGTTGCTTTATACCCCGCCACCGCTACCTCGAAACTTCTCGAATTAGAATGTTCGCCCTATGTACCACTTTCAAAAGCATTTTTAGCATTGTTCTCGAAACTTATATTAAAATGTGAGATAGACAAATTGTAGCCCCTAGCCTATACTTTCAGAAACCGTTTTGGAAATTTCAATCGGGCCACTCTGCTAATATTGGCGCAGTGTGCAAAATTAGGGTCTATTTTGTTTATACTGCAATTATGCAGAAACTATACATGCGACAAATTTCATCTTTTGGCAGTTTAAAGTATATGTACCAGGGTATTATGTCCCAAAAAATCATACCCTAATATTGCAAAGTAACAGAGGTATGAGTTTTTGAAAAAAATTGCCTTTTTAAGGGGTTTTCTAGCTTTTTTCGGCGAAAAATAATCCGATCGAGGTCTTGAAAACCTCATTTTGTAGGGTTTTCATTTTTCAATTCTCTACAAATATCCTGTTGGGAGTAACGTGATTCATCCAGTACTTTTTATTGTATACGCCAAAAACGGAAAAAGTACCCATTTTTGTTGCTAATTATTGTTTAAACAATTCCACATGAGTAAATTTTGGCTGGTTTTTTGGTTTTAGTAATCTATGAGATACCCCTGAAGTAGTAGTGCAAGCAGTTTGCTGTACAATTTTATAACACGAAAAAATCTCTAATGACTGGTCTATATGTGCACAGTGTTGGAGTGACATAATTTAAAAAATGTCAATAACAGCTGTTACATTAAACATATTCACTAAAGAAACTGTCAAAAAAATGTTGTTCTTTACTGAAACTTTGGTGTAACCGGACTTTATTTAATTTTAAAATCAAATTTACTTTAATTAAGTAAAGTCGATAGAATTTGGCAAGATTTTTGTTAATTAAATTTTGACTCATACTATTTCTTTCGGAAAAAATATAGGTATCTACTGCCATCTAATGACCCGAAAGAAAAAAATGAAAATTAGCTTTTTATTAACTCAATTTTCAAAAATTATGCTTTCGGAGATCTCAAATGAATTTTATTGCAATAATTTTTTTATTTTTAATATTTTTTGTTTTTCAATACAAAATAATTAACATAAATAATCTACTTTGGAGCAATAATTCTGCTTGTTCTTCAGTGTAAGAAACAGATATCACTTGCTTATTCCGAATTTGAGTGTTGAATTTGAAGTAGAGCCAACTTTAACTGATGTTATCAAATTTTGACATGAGATGCAAATAGAGAATTAGGCACAGTTTACAATATACTAACATGTGGTGTCAGACTCCTATTGGAGTTTTAGGTTTGAGTACACGTTGAATAAATCCTTTTAAATGGCTGCAAACTTGTAGATCCTTACCAGCAACGTAGCAATTCGAGCAGCAACGTATACTTTAGACAATTCTTGGTATATTTCAAGGATTCAAATCGGATTGCCCAACGTATTGACACCCATTTCAAAAATATTGTGTTCTGTTTCGTTCCCTAACTACATATATATTCCCATTTAACTTCTCATTTTTTTTGCAAAATTATAAATTTTGAAATCATCAGTCGCCGTGTTTTTTTAATGAACTAGCTGGTTCTTCGCCATACAAAACCAAAAACCCAGGTTCTATCGAGGTCTATCTGGGTCTCTTTCGGGGTTACTGGGAAATTTTAAAATATCCCTGCTTTCCAGAACGCGGCCAACTTCAAGCAGGAGGAGAAATGTCATTCAAGTTGTGTATATAGCAGGAACGCAGGAGGGCCCTCAAAAATAACATAAACCCTACAAGCGACCCGGATAGACGTCACCAACTTGAACGGGAGTACTCTCAATTACACCGAGAGGTAAAGAGAAGTGTCCGGCGTGATAAAAGGCAGCAGATAAACGAGCTCGCAGAAAAAGCGGAAAACGCGGCAAACACAGGCAACAGTAAGGTGCTGTACCAAATTACTAAACAGCTCTCGGGAAAGCACTCTAAAAAGCATGCCGTTAAGAGTGCGGATGGAAGGCTGCTGTGCAGCGACGAGGAGCAGCTCCAAAGATGGAGAGATTACTTCTTCGCCGCCCTGAATGGTTCATTTACACAGGAACCTCAGGAAAACAGCAACAATGCAGAGCCGATAAGAATCAACACCCGGGCCCCATCCAAGACGGAAATAGTAACCGCAATTCATGCGATGGCCAATGGTAAAGCAGCTGGAAAAGATGGCATCCCGCCAGAATTGTTGAAAGCCGACTCAAGTATCATAGCAGATGCGCTTCAGCCAATCCTCGAATTAGCATGGAACACCTGTACCTTTCCGGAGGATTGGACGGAAGGTATCATAGTCAAAATACCCAAAAAGGGGGATCTAACAATATGCGACAACTGGAGAGGCATCTGTCTATTATCTACTGTGGGTAAAATCTTGTCCCACACTATACTATCAAGAATAAGAGAGGCAGTAGATCAAACGCTTAGAAGGCAGCAGGCCGGATTCAGGAAGGGCCGTTCATGTATAGATCACATCAACACCTTAAGAATAATAGTGGAACAGTCTACTGAATTCCGATCCCCCCTTTACCTTGCTTTCGTAGATTATGAGAAAGCGTTCGACTCGGTTAATAGGAGCTTTATATGGCAGGCATTACGGCGCGCGACGTGGACTGCCGGATAAGGTAATAGAATTGATAAAAGCCCTATACAACAATTCCAAATGCAGAGTTCTCCATAACGGAAAATTATCCGACAGCTTTGAGGTGAGTTCAGGAGTACGACAAGGATGCTTACTATCCCCATTACTATTTCTTATAGTAATAAATGACATTCTTGTTGGCGCTCTAGATAGTAGAACAGGCGGCATACAGTGGGGTTTGCTAGATCTCCTTAAGGACCTCGACTACGCAGATGATATCTGTTTGCTGGCCCACAGACATCAGGAGCTAAAAAACATGTTAAACAATTTGGCAACAGAAAGTAGTCTAGCAGGCTTAAGGCTGAATCCGAATAAAACCAAAGAAATGCGGATAAATGCAAACACACTTGAACGAACTGCGTTGAATAACCGTGACGTGGAACTGGTAGATAAATTCTGCTACCTCGGTAGCATTATTACCGAAAATGGTGGTGCAGAAGAAGACGTCAGTTCCAGAATAAATAAAGCACGAAGCGCATATGCATGCTTGTTCCGCATATGGAGATCAACGGAGATCTCAACCAACACCAAATTGCGGCTGTTCAACTCCAACGTTAAGGCAGTTCTTTTATACGGTTGCGAAACATGGAAAGTCACCCAATTCATCACAGGGCGCCTACAAGTCTTCATAAACAGATGCCTACGTCGTATCCTAAAAATCCGCTGGCAAGATAGAATTTCAAATGAAGAGCTATGGCGCCGTGCCGGCCAAGAAAGGATAGACGACCAAATCAGGCGAAGGAAATGGAATTGGGTTGCCCACACCTTGCGACGCGATAACGAAAATCTAGCCAAACAGGCCCTTGACTGGAACCCGCAAGGATCCCGTCGAGTTGGAAGACCTAGAACAACGTGGAGGAGAACCCTACTAGCAGAGGCCGCAACTACTGGGAGATCCTGGTCAGAGCTAAGAGCTGTCGCGCAAAACAGAGTCCGCTGGAGGGCAACTGTTTCCGCCCTATGTCCCACGAGGGATTAAGGGGCACATAGATAGATAGATATAGCAGGATGACTTTTACAAGAAAGAACTAACTACGAAATATAATGTCAGAAGGGCAGGAGGGAGGGAAAATGCCCATAATTCAATCAAACCGCCCAGAGATACTGGATCCTGCTCTTTTACGGCTTGCAGACATGACAGGAAAATTGATATTCCTTTACAAATAAACAGGCTGTGTATGTTTTTAAATTAATAAAAAAGCTAGAAATTTTAAAAATTCATGCTGCTCCTATGACTAAACACGGAGAACTAGATTGAGGCTATTGTTATCTGACAATTTTAACGGAGGTGATTTACGTTGGTTTCACGGAAACTGGCATTTTGATATAAAATATATACAATCATACACAATTCCATCAATAACTTATTAACTTTAGAGCGCAAAGAAAAGCTATTCAAAGAGATTTCAGGAAAGACGTATGAAACGTATTCTCTAAGCCTAAGACAATGTCTTAAGCCCTGGACAGACATGTGATTTCGATATCATAATATTGAGATCACGATATCAAAATAAACTAAGTAGTGACAGACATAATATTATGATATCTGTGGCAGTTGTATTTTTGACAGTTGGAATTTAAATTTCTAAGGAGAACCTGAAACTGGTTCGTATTCTACTTTAATAAATAGTTACTATAGTAACTATACAAAACTAAACAAATATAAAAATTTTAAAGGTAACTTGATATTTCAAAAGAGCAAAAGTTTGAGTTTTTATAATTTCCGCTAGCGAAAAATAGCGCTGCTCTCACTAGAAATTACTCATATCATGTTAATATTATGAAAATCAGCTGTGTTTCGATATTACGTTAATATCATGTTGTTGCGTTTTGATATTATGATATGGGGGTGACAGACATATCCGAATATTATAATATTAGGAATATTATGATATCGAAATCACATGTCTGTCAAGGGCTTTAATGCGTATCTTGACTGGATATTTACAAAACCAAACTTTGCATTGAAAATCACAAATACACAAATACGACGGACACAGCTGACGTTTCAGCTATACGCTGAAGATAGATTCAGTTGATGTTTTGCAAGATTTCCCTTGCCGTTTTTTAATGAACTCAAAATCTCTCAAAACTCAGTTCATTAAAAAACACGCGGAGTAAATGTAAAAGGGAAATTAGAACTTACATTACCTTTTCCTACACTACGTGCCAAAACAATGCAGTTTCAAAAATTGCTCCATACTCCAATAAATACGTACTTTTTCTTTCCGAAAAATACCGCAAGCGATTTTTACCAAATGGCTTTTTTATATTTTTATGAGCTTAAATTCAAATGGCGTTATTTCCACCCTTATGCTAAACTTACAGTAAAGGAAACGCGTTTAATTCTATATCTAAGAAACTATGAATTTTACGACAAAAATGCAAATAAACTTTTTATAGATAAATAAGTGATTTAATTAGTTTGTTCAGATTTTTTTTTTTTTTGGTCAAGTCAATATAGCAACACCAGATTAGTCTGTACGGTTTATTCTCTTTGCTTACTATAATGCTTGCGCACGATACACACCAAAAAATTTTTGGTAAATATAACGAACCAACTGTGGAGCGTCCTTGCGAAAGTGGAAGAACAAATTGTCATTGTCACAAAAATGACAATTCTTGTCATTGTCACAAAAAAAACCTTCAGCCGGAACCGAACCTATAAAGCCCAATTATAATGAACGGATTTGAGCGCAACAAAACGGATTGAACTGTCAAATTGGTTTTCCCAGTATACATTTTAGACCTGACCGATTATAATGAACGCATTCAAGCGGATTCGGTCGGATTTGAGCGCATTCGTTTTTTAAAGATTAGAAATTGAACTGTCAAAAATTTGATAAACATAAGGTTAAAAGTTGAAATGTAAAAATGTTTATCGGCGACCAACTCGTCAACAAGGTTAAAAATTATGAAATTATTTATAAAAAGCGAAAAGTGGCTATAAAAACCACAAAATGAAGAATTTTTTTGCACTCTTGTTTACAATAGATTTTGAAGTTTGAATCCGAGCATATGCGTGATTATAACCAGTCAATTTCCCATCCGATCAAATACGTTTTTTTGACATTCCAATCCGCTCAGATCCGTTCATTATAATAATTGGGCCTATACTCGAAACTAGTCTCGCTTGTTATTTTGTAGTCTTGTTTTGTTTTTAAACCATTTTTGTACCATTTTCATTATTAATGAATAAAAAACAACATTTCAAGATATCTGTAGAGGGACTTTAATGTTTTTGGTCCAAGGTGAACGGGTGACCCAAACACCACCACTTCGCTACGCCTCTTTTGCCCTACTCATCCTGTTACATTCTGCCTCTTCAGCACGGCTTTGTATTTCATTAAAAAAGCTTTGTATTCACAAAACCATCATGAATATTGTTTATTGTGTTTCGGTTACAAGGCCAGGCTTACACAAGTACATTTCAACAAGTGCAGTTTCTCCTCCACGACTTGTTGCAAAGTTACTACACAAATTTATTGATTATTTTTGATTAGCTTCTCAGAAAAACTATTTCACTGATTAGACTATTAAAAATGTCCAAAATTAAGGAGTAGAAAGAAACAATTGCGTTCAAAGATTTTTATGGTTTAATATATTAGCTTGATAAAATCACAAAGTACCTTAAGGCTGCTCGCACACTGGATCAGAATTTGTAGGAATTTGTGCGAATTCCGATGAAATAGCATACAATTTCATCAGAATTCGCACAAAATCGTACAAATTCTGATGCAGTGTGCGAGCAGCCTAAGGCCCCTTTTTCAGTTTTTTTTGCAAAATAACTCGAAAACAAAGCAAAATTCGAAATTTTTACAAAAACACTTTTTTTAGACAATCAAATATCACATCGAAATTAGTGATGAGCAAAATTGGTCTTGGTCTTGCACATTGCCATTTTTTTACCATTTGCAATTCTAAAAATAATCGAATTGTATAAAATAATAGATTAGTTCAGTCAATCTGTCAAAAGAATTGCACAGAAAAAACCAGTCGGATGAAATGTAGGTGAGTCGTTAGGAAATGATGTAAGAAAGCTTACTTGGGGGTGGCCACTTGCTACCTCTGTGGGTTTTTGAAAAAACTCAAAAAAAAAAACTCAAAAAAATTTTGAAATGCATTTTTCTCGAAAACTATGCATTCTACAGAAAAGTTTATTGGAAAAAAAATGTAGAAAGCATCGTTATCTACAATTAATGTCATTGGTGCAATATTGTAAAACAAAAAATGTGCGCAGTTGGTGGCGCTAAAGTGCCAAAAAAAGTGTATAGTGCGCGCCAAAATAAATGGGAATTTTACGCGCAGGTGAGGAAATGACAACTCCACATACATTAACATTCCGTGTATGGATAAAATTCAAGCGCACATGCATTTTAATTTCCCTTTTGAGACTCGTTTACCGGGAACAACACTCCACCATAGCATCTGACCAGGACAAGAGTCGCGTAGTGAGACGGATTGAATTGTGATTGAAAATATAAATGAGCGGGTGATTTGGGGCTTTAAACGAACGGAATGACGAGGTGCACTTTTCTTTTCGAATCTACTTTCGTGGTGAGGATTTGAGACTTTCACTATTGTTTTGGCGATTTCCAATTGTTTTGGCGCAGGCTATATCCGTGCTTCAAGGTTGGCCTAAATTATAAATTTTAACAAACCCAGAGAGCTGGGATCAGTAATTTATCTCTGTAATTTATTTCAGTTTGTCTTTAGATAGAAAGCCTCGTAGACGCGCGAGCTTAAGCTTAAACTCTTCCCTGTTCCAATATCTGGAGGTTTAATTTCCAATCATCGTAGCACAATACTATTACAGGCGATTTTAACGACAAATGCGGCAGCTGTTGGAGCCCTTCTCAAACTTCAGCATTTATAGCCCGCGTCATAAAAGAAGGGAATCTTAATATCGCTGTTTCCATGCACTTTGAGAGTCTCATACAAGAGAGCAACGTCACTCTGTTTGTATAAAAACGAAAGAACGAACTTACAACAAAACTACAATTCAACTG
This sequence comes from Thereva unica, assembly GCA_949987705.1. Taxonomy (NCBI): domain Eukaryota; kingdom Metazoa; phylum Arthropoda; class Insecta; order Diptera; family Therevidae; genus Thereva; species Thereva unica. The sequence goes on along the minus strand of OX465281.1, from coordinate 158,376,188 downwards.
AAAATAAACAATTGAATCAATTTTTCACCACAATCTAACCGACTGATTTATTCACAATTTGGCAATCCGCTGTCAGCTGCCAGTGCACACCTATCGTGTTTCATATGCGCTAGTCCAGAAATAAGGTTCATATTTATAGTCCAGAAATAAGACCAAACCCAAATGAAAAGTAACGCAGAAGTAAAGTAGACGTAACTTCCACTGAAGCAGATGTAACATCCACTTACTTCCAAATTGGTCACTCTCATACAGGGCCGGCGTTTGGCTTTTTTGCGCCCGGTGCAGCATGCCATATACATATTGCGCCCCCTTCATTGTTGTTCATTTTTTTGATGGCAGTAAAGGAAAATGAAAGACGACACAAACACTCATTGAGAATGAAGGCACGGAATTTTTCTTTCATTTTTTTTTTAAATTGCGCCCTGTTCAATTGCGCCCAGTGCAAATACACCAGTTGCACCTACGAAAGCGCGCCCTTGCCTTTGTCCAATCAGGATTTGCTTCGCGATCTTGCTTTTGTGCTGAGTTTACTTACGCTTTAAGTTCACAAAACTCTCCCGCTAATGCTGAGTAATGCTCTCCGAGAGCTGCACTTCCTTAACTATTTCCAGCACTAATAATACTGTAAACCCGAATCTCCATAAGGGAGGTCTCTAAGTCGTTCTCCAATCCTTTATATTTCGAAGGATAATAGATGGTCACTGTACGGCATGTATTGGTTTCTACGGTAGAGTCTTACATAACAAAGCAGTCCACTTAACAGCCTTACTGGACATAGAAGCCGCTTTCAAAAACTTCAGAACAGAGGCGATCCAGGTGTTTCTCGCCGAAGTAGTGATCTATAATTGTACGACTAATTTGAATTACAAATCATGACCTATGGCACCGTGACCAACCAAGAAAAGATAGACGACAAAATCAGGCGAACTAAATGAAATTGCATTGGTCACACCTTGCAGAAGACAATGGTAAAACGCACAGAAGATGCATTCCGTTTAATATATGACAATGGGATCACTTTTTCAATTTTTTCAATTTTTTTTTTAAATCTTAATTTCTGAAATTGCGCCCGGTGCAAGTGCACCATTTTCACCTATGAAAGCGCCGCCCTTGCTCTCATACCTTTATATGGAATGGTACCTAACTTCACCTCACTTCACTTCCCTTCCCATTTGGGTTGGCCTGTAGACACCATCAGCCAGGACATCGTGCTGGATGTGGCAATGGTTAGGGCTTGATGTTGCCGGCAAGATCTCTAGCTCTGTCCAGTTTGGCCGCCGCCCCCAACAACTACGCCGCCCGTGGCAATGGCCCCCTCGGCACCCCCCACGCTACGCCACTGGGTGGAAGGTTCTCGACTGCGACTATTTTTGAAGTCGATAGCATAACACGGAACTTATTAATATTTCTATTAAATTTCCAAGTAAATCGTATAGAGTAGCAACCTAACGTGTGCATACATCAATCACCTCAACTGATAGCCCTTTCTTCAAATGACTAAGCATCGCCAAATCTGCATCGCTTAATTTTCGCGCTGCTTTGAACGCTTTAGATTTTCCAATGTTATAAAACAACGAGGTAGTGTCGCATCCTGTAAGAGCATGAATCGATTGAAGAGCTAAACTCAATTCTTTTCCTAATTTTTGAATAATGTCGTTAATTGATATTATATTATCTTAAATCTTGCTTCATAGTAATTGTTCCAATTTGAAACCATACTCGAATATTTGATGGTATGTTCGTATTATGAGCAATCGTGAGAATAAAAACGTCTGTATCAGACGATTTGATTACAATGTTTGCTGCAGAGTACTGTTCAAATATATAACATAAATGTGTTATAATTCGTGTATCTGCTTCAATGTGGTTGGCAGATAAAATTGAGAGATCTTGCGAACTGTTATCAATTGTCAGTTTTGTCACAGGACCACTTTCATACCCACCGGCTAGGAATACTTTTTTTGCATGAGAATGACTGGTTGGCAAATGTTCCTTTCAATATATTTACAAATAAAATTAATTTTTTTTTATTTGTATTACATACTTCCAACTATTTTAATCCATCCTGGAATTGGACGGTTAGCGGTTATAACGTAATGATACGAGTTGCGGCCATACCTGCGGAGTCTTTCTCCATTTTTTGGATTCGGAACGCTATCATATCGATCAAATAAATAATGCACTTCTGTGTAGCTTTCTACCAACTTCTCTAATTTATCGACCAATGTCTTCAAAAAACTTCATATTCTCCGTGTTTAAGCTCCGAATTTCTGCCATCGCAGAATTTGAAATGATAAATAGATAAATAATAATAACACTACTAATAAAATTTGTTCATATTTCCAGTAAATTTGTTTCTATTTTAACGATAAAAATTATATGTAGTTTTGCTACTCGTGTACTTTGCAACGGCTACAATGCCGAGTGTCAACAAATGTTACTGTAACTTTTGAACCGGAGGACATTTTGATCTGAAAAATTACAGAAAACTGCCTTAAGTATTTGGCTATAATGTAGTTTAGCCAAAAGAGCGAATTTCATAAATCTATAACACAACTTTTTGATTAGAAAAAAATCTCACGAATCTGTTGGAAATTTTTTAAACATTCGCCATTTTGTTTTTAAATGATGTAACCAGTTCAGTTAAAGTTTTATATTTAGGGTCAAACTAGACTATGTTAAAATTTGAAATTGATATCTGCAATATCAACTGAGATATGGCGAGATAAAGTGAAAATTTCGTTCAAACCGCGCTTACGAAAAAAAGGCATTTTCATGATTTTTTTATATGTTGGCCATGTCCAAACTTCAGCCAAAATCAACTGTAGATGCATTTTTCCATCCTCTATCGATTGCAATTAGTCTCAACCGGTTATCTCATTTCCATCACTTTTTTCATATCTAGAGCACTTTTTGGGGATTCGCTGCAGGCCTATTGTTGTTTACTGTGATTGATATAAACTGCAGGGCGCTGTTGGAGCACTTTTAAATTTTGTTCCAATTTTCGTAAAAGAGGTAAATGAGAGCAAAATATCTTGTAGCGAGAATTCTAACGATATATTTCTGTTATGCGAGTTATTATGGTGCAATTTTGAATTTTGCCCCCTTGTAGGAATATAATGAAGAATATATGACTGGAATATTTTTATTTGATTTCAAACAAGTGTTAATTATTAAATAAGTGATGCGTTTTTAAAATGCGTTATTTATATTTATATGTTATTAGAATTAATTTGCTTATTGTTTTTTTTTTTGTATTTTTAAGAAACTTAAAATATTGTTCTGTGCCGCGAATTATGAAAGTAGTACAAAAACAAATAATTTTAATTTTAATAAAAAGTAGTCGGATGTAGTTGAAGAAGGTTAGGTAAATACTTGAAATATTTCCCTGCTACGATCAGGCGCGGATCTAATATTTTTTCCCGGGGGGGGGGGGGGGGGGGGGGGGGGGGTTGAGTTTGGATTTGGGTTTGACCCCTTCGGTCCACACGATTAACTTCCCAGTATTATGAACGCAGATGGAATAAACTGTCTTCTTACAAAATAGTTATACGTTTAGCACTAATGGAAAATTGGCTAGTATCAGAGCTGATGACAAAGCAATCCCGAGAGAAGCTAATTCAAGACCCCGGTGACCCCCCCCTTGAATCCGCGAGTGGCTACGATAGATCTAAGGTATTACAGTAATGGTAAATAACAGTCTTAAATTAGTTAATAGATTTTGGTTGGTTTACTAAATTTAAAAAAACTCCATCTTTTGTTCTTGTTTTTTTGTAATCTTTTTCAAAACAAGGAAACTAAAGTTCACTTTGCTGTTTCGATTGGGATTCTAGAAAAAAAGGTGGCAAAGTTTTACTAATATGAAAAATTTTAAATGGTGGAAAGAAATAAAATTAACATTCAGGGTGAACAAAACAGTAAATTCTCCGTTGCAAAAAGAAATGTCTGAGGAAGCTCAGCAGTGGTCAGATATTTTAAGGCTGACACAAAAGGATTTTTGATAGATTTACGAAATGTTGTTCCTTTTCAGGAATTTATTGAAAAAAAAAGAAGTAAATTGTTACCAAATTAGAAGTGCCATGGGTATTTACCGTCCTTGCGATTCAGATGAAAGAATCTTTTTATTAAATGCTTAGCTGATGGGGCGCAAATTTGCCTACTGCACCGGGCGCAAAACAACCACGCGCCGGCCCTAGTAGCTCTTTAGAAAAGTGTGCATGAATCGCTCACATTCTATACATCGCCCGGCAAACAACGGCGCTAAGGCAAAACTAATACTTGATTGGAGTTCCCAAGAACAGAGAAGTTTGTTTCTATGACTATCACTCTTTGCCAACTTTTTCTAAATAGAGTGAAATAAAGGCATTAGCTCAAAACTGAGGTAGATGACATGTTTATCTTAAAATGTTGCTCACACTGGAAGTCACCTTGATCATCCCCATCAACAGCAAAGTTATACTACGAAATCTTTCCGTCAAAGTTGTGTGGGTTGGGAATTGCGGCGATGGGTTCATGCATGTTTTTGATAGCTCTTTGCATATACTTTTGATCATAATATTTGTTGTAAATGGCATAATTTTATAGAAATAGTAACTGTGAAAACTACAGAAAATATGGAATTTAAATTTTGGATTGAGGTTTAGGTTGAGCTTGAGCTGTATGCTGAAGCAGAAGTAGAAGCGAAAGATGCCTAAGATATGACGAAAGCCGGGATACTTTGCAAAATCTGTTAAATAAAGTCGCGATTTACAAAATATTCAAAAGGCATTGGTAAGTCTGGAAATTCTTATACTTAACATAAGTTGATGTTAAACTATATTAAAATATCTCAGATTATCAACAAATCTAATCCTTTTTTGAGATATTGAAAATCCTGGCAGATTTTACCGCCTTTCATATCCCAACCATAGCATTTCCTGCTTTGATGAAACGATCACTAGTGCACTATTGCTCATAAACGAGTGCACTGATGTTTAAAGAGTTCTTCAATTTTGCAAATCCAACTCCATAAATTATTGGCCAGGCTCTGTCGTTCGTGTTACACATGTCCTCAAAAGCCACTTCAATGTGCTTTCATTTGCAATAGCGTCATTTTCTCAACTTGTACCAGCATAATGGCGCGATATAAATAGTGGGCGCCACTTATGCGAGGTGTTACCCCCTTAGCCACAAGCCCGGAAGAGCATGGCCAAGGAGCCAACACCATACATAAGAAATAAAAAGAAAATCCGGAACTCCTACGCCGGCCACACGGAGTTGTCTAGCTCGCCGGAGGGGTCGTGGGGTGTGTGGCCGGGATTTACCGAGGCTGGTTCACCACTTACCTGTGACTATGTAACTTGAATTCCGCCATCATCCTTTCCCGATCATCGTCTGTGACGCGTCAAACCCTGAAAAGGAATAATCTCTCCCTCAACCATTCCACAAAAAAAAATTTACCACATGGACATTTTAAGTTTATAATCCTTTACTTTAATATTCAACAACCCAAAACAATACAAGGCATAGTAGCAACAACGACACTAGTTAGTAATAATTGATCACACTCGATTCAGTCAACGTTACATTCTTTCAGTTTTATTTATAGGTACATATGCATGACGCTCCAGATAAGAATAAAGCGCGCAGTACTGGCCAATACTCCTCACTTTGTACAAACGTAACCTAATGAAACAACAAGTTAACGAAACCAATCAAGGAATAAATGATGTGGAGCAAAACAAATTCATCAATAATGATAACTAAGAGTATGAAGTGTTAAGACTAACTACTGTTAAAATTATAATTTAGTAATAAATTGTATTAATATATTTTAGAAAAAAAAATTATTTAGTAATATTTTAGTAACAACTTGTATCAATATATTTTAGTAAGACGGTATTTAGTAATATTTTAGTAGTAAATTTTATTTAAAATTAAAGCAAAAAAAATTCTTGGTATGGTCTTTTAGTGTCAGTAACCTGAAGTTATTTAAATCGTCCTCAAAATGCAAGCGAAAATTTGAAGTGAAGGTCAATTTTTGTATCTTGTATCTATGAAAATTGCTGGTGGTTCTCTTCTATAGCCTTTCCAACTGGCCAGTGATCTTTCCTTAGTTTAGGTTAAGTTTGGTTTTTCGGGCCCTGCTCTACCGAACCGTAGACAGGAAGCAATATGAAATGGCAGGGACAAATTGATGGTGGCCCCTCAATTGAATTTTAGTTTTCTCCAGTCGTCGTATCCGGAGATAATTTAAATTATAAAATAGACTTACGTACTTGCCGGTTCGTTATCTACTTCCCTTGGCAACGTTGACCTTATTGCACCTCTACCCTTTCAAAGCCATTACTACCTGCTTCGCTCTAATTTGCTGATATTTGCTAATTCTTGGTCCTCTTCTCCGAATAAAACCTTCAGCTCTTCAACCACGAGTTCCCTCTATCCAATAGCACCAAATCGTCCTTCTAGTCGCTACTGCCACGTCCTTCTCAATGTACTTTTCCCGACGAACAACTGGTTACATACGGTATTTATATACCCGTCCAAACTAAACTTTTTACATACGGTATTTTCTACATCCGTCCGAACTTAATTTTTTCCAGATTGTATTTTATATATCCGTTCAAATCTAAACTTTTCTACTGTCTTTAATTAGATATCCGTCCAAACCGAAACTTTTCTACTGACTCTAATTAGATATCCGTCCAAACCTAAACTTTTTCCCAGACTGACCCCTAAATTTTTCTCGTCTATTTTTGTTTTTTCTTTCCTCGCCTACCCTTTTTAAATTTTCCTTTTCCTCCCAAGTAATTTTACAGTAAATTTCCCCTTGCCTACAGGGTGATTTCCAAACTAAATTCCCCCGTCAAAATAAATTTTCCAACCGACCGTTACATACCCTCGGGTCCACAAGGCCGACTCGCGAGGCAGTGAGGAGCCGAAAATAACGGACGGTTTTTTCTTATGCCGTAGGTCTAATATGTTGGCGCCAATGTGGGACTCGACTCACGACCTGAGAATAGGAGTCTCATGTTCTAGTGAGCTAGCCGGGCATACGTGAACTAGTTGATAATATACGACCCGAGTGAAAAGCTAACTATAATTTAGGTTCATACTTGCAACCGTAAGTTGCGATGGCCAGTCTGAACAAACTCCCGGAGAAATATTTGGAGTTGCGAATAACAGGCGGAAGACAATACCACATTGTCCCCCGACGGATATCAACAAGTCTCCAAACATTCTCACACAAACCCCGGGTGCTTTCGCTCCACCGGGCCAGTCTCCAGCAATACCACATTGCCTTTGACTCCCCCCGGTGAAACGACAGACACCCAGTTCGCCGAGAGACCTTCTTCAGACTGACCAAAAAGTAACAAGACCAGCAACGAATGCCCTAAATTTATAAACTAACACCGGAAGACAGAATTGGTATACGCATCGTAATTTAACTTACACTGCCGTTGCTGAAATACTTAAATCAAAGTTTTATCTAATACTACACCGGCCATTAATACTAACCAAGGCGAACAAGTTGAACGAAGTAACTCAAATAAACTAACTGCAACTATAACTAAGCAAAGTTAACCCGGGGGTGTAATAAAATCGGATTGCAATGGTTGGAATAGTAGTTATTGACGAAGTACCTTTATCTTTCTTAATCCCTTTCGTACCGCGTAAAGTGCGGAGGGACAATGCAATGCTAGCACAGGTCCTGTTAGCGTATAGATATGACTAACGCAATCGATATTTGCGCGGCTTGCATCTCGAAGTAGTTGGTTCATGGTAGCTACCATACTCTGGGCCATTTCCTTCCTAAGCCAGCCACGCGTCGGTAAATGCCAATATAATTCGACGAGGAATAAGAGGATTCCTCTCTCCGAGCGACAGTCTGAAGTCTTGTACGACGCAAGTTTCTCACGATGGTAAGCCAGTGTTAGCCTTACTAAACTTACAAAAACACTGTTGTTCCCTGGATTCATCGAGTCCAGTAGCCTACACAATTTCGCTCCCATAACACCGAAATTCGGTTCATCTATCGCCGCATTGAAAATAATCTCTATAACATGGCTTAGCACAACGTGGCTATTTTCAAAATATCCAAAAAAATTTAATGCTCGCGACGCAATTGTGTCGAAGGCTCCCGAATTAGCCTTTAAACAAGCTACAATATTCACGGCGTAATTCAACACAAAGCGTTCGTCGGGTGTTGTTCCCCACCTCCACGGAGCTGGTGCAGTTGAATCATGTTCTGCCGTCGGGGCAGCATAAGCGCTACTCGATGATGGACAATATCCTTTTTTAAGAACAACCTCCTTCGAGAGTGGAGCTGAATACGAACAACAATGGGGTCTTCGTAACTCCTTATGTACGATAGGCAGGCCATAATAGGAGCGTCCGCAAGAGTCGCCCATGGTTACCTACTATAGTATTAACAACCGATAACACGCAAAAAAAATTTCGAAGAAGAAAAAGTTCGTGCGCCAAATTACAGCCCAAAAAAAATCCGCTACAATTGGTGTAACAACTGTGGGTATTAACAAAACAATAAAGGTGTATATATGTTTTAGTGTAATTGAGTAATTATATGCTTTATTCAGTATAAGCGAGGAATGGTTGAGGCGGACAACAATTCCCTCAGGGCTCCCGCATGTCGATGGCCTCGATGGCAGTTGGTGAAAACCATGAAGCATAGTCATCACCAAGTGTCATCCAGGTCGCCGACCCAGCTTCAGGTAGAACCGAAACGAAGGACGGAAACGGAACTCAAAATCGCATCGCCACGAAAGGGAAACTTCTTCAAAAAATAAAAAAATTTGGGGAATCCGCTGTTCAACCACAACTGAGCTACCTTTCGGAAAATCAATCAGTTGGAAGAACAGACGAAAAAAAAATGGACGCAGGACATAAACAAAAAAATAGAATTTAAAAATCTGGATGGACCATCAGAAGGAACAAGGGGCGCAGTGGCAGGCGGTAACACGCCTGTTACCAAAGACGGTTAAGCCCTTGTACCAACTTCAACTTCCACCAGGAAAATTAAAGAAGATCCTGTTCAAAGACCGACGCAGTGGCAGGCGGTATCACGCCTGATACCAGAGTCGCCGACCCTAGAAACAGGACAGGGATGAACCCCTACTACACCTGCACGCATAGCCAAGCGAACACCGCTTGTTAGCAAGCCGTGCAGGTCAGCATGGTTCGAAGCTACTCCAAAAAGAAGAAGTTACCGCTGAATAGAACGGGTAGGCCTAAAAGCGAAGACAAATAAAAATTCACCTAGAATTTGGACAAGGATGCTGAAAAAAAAATCGAAAAAATAGACAAGGGCTAAGGCTTCGCGGTACTACCTTAGCCCACAGCGAGCGCTGGGTAAGTGTGGTGAACCAAAGACGAAAAAAATCAAGACATTGTCCGTGAAGGCACAAGTGGTATTAAACAAAAAAAAATTTAAACTTCAGGGTCCGTGTAGGACAGTCAACGGGCTTTAAAAGCTGCGTTGGGCGCCATTTATGTACCAGCATAATGGCGCGATATAAATAGTGGGCGCCACTTATGCGAGGTGTTACCCCCTTAGCCACAAGCCCGGAAGAGCATGGCCAAGGAGCCAACACCATACATAAGAAATAAAAAGAAAATCCGGAACTCCTACGCCGGCCACACGGAGTTGTCTAGCTCGCCGGAGGGGTCGTGGGGTGTGTGGCCGGGATTTACCGAGGCTGGTTCACCACTTACCTGTGACTATGTAACTTGAATTCCGCCATCATCCTTTCCCGATCATCGTCTGTGACGCGTCAAACCCTGAAAAGGAATAATCTCTCCCTCAACCATTCCACAAAAAAAAATTTACCACATGGACATTTTAAGTTTATAATCCTTTACTTTAATATTCAACAACCCAAAACAATACAAGGCATAGTAGCAACAACGACACTAGTTAGTAATAATTGATCACACTCGATTCAGTCAACGTTACATTCTTTCAGTTTTATTTATAGGTACATATGCATGACGCTCCAGATAAGAATAAAGCGCGCAGTACTGGCCAATACTCCTCACTTTGTACAAACGTAACCTAATGAAACAACAAGTTAACGAAACCAATCAAGGAATAAATGATGTGGAGCAAAACAAATTCATCAATAATGATAACTAAGAGTATGAAGTGTTAAGACTAACTACTGTTAAAATTATAATTTAGTAATAAATTGTATTAATATATTTTAGAAAAAAAAATTATTTAGTAATATTTTAGTAACAACTTGTATCAATATATTTTAGTAAGACGGTATTTAGTAATATTTTAGTAGTAAATTTTATTTAAAATTAAAGCAAAAAAAATTCTTGGTATGGTCTTTTAGTGTCAGTAACCTGAAGTTATTTAAATCGTCCTCAAAATGCAAGCGAAAATTTGAAGTGAAGGTCAATTTTTGTATCTTGTATCTATGAAAATTGCTGGTGGTTCTCTTCTATAGCCTTTCCAACTGGCCAGTGATCTTTCCTTAGTTTAGGTTAAGTTTGGTTTTTCGGGCCCTGCTCTACCGAACCGTAGACAGGAAGCAATATGAAATGGCAGGGACAAATTGATGGTGGCCCCTCAATTGAATTTTAGTTTTCTCCAGTCGTCGTATCCGGAGATAATTTAAATTATAAAATAGACTTACGTACTTGCCGGTTCGTTATCTACTTCCCTTGGCAACGTTGACCTTATTGCACCTCTACCCTTTCAAAGCCATTACTACCTGCTTCGCTCTAATTTGCTGATATTTGCTAATTCTTGGTCCTCTTCTCCGAATAAAACCTTCAGCTCTTCAACCACGAGTTCCCTCTATCCAATAGCACCAAATCGTCCTTCTAGTCGCTACTGCCACGTCCTTCTCAATGTACTTTTCCCGACGAACAACTGGTTACATACGGTATTTATATACCCGTCCAAACTAAACTTTTTACATACGGTATTTTCTACATCCGTCCGAACTTAATTTTTTCCAGATTGTATTTTATATATCCGTTCAAATCTAAACTTTTCTACTGTCTTTAATTAGATATCCGTCCAAACCGAAACTTTTCTACTGACTCTAATTAGATATCCGTCCAAACCTAAACTTTTTCCCAGACTGACCCCTAAATTTTTCTCGTCTATTTTTGTTTTTTCTTTCCTCGCCTACCCTTTTTAAATTTTCCTTTTCCTCCCAAGTAATTTTACAGTAAATTTCCCCTTGCCTACAGGGTGATTTCCAAACTAAATTCCCCCGTCAAAATAAATTTTCCAACCGACCGTTACAAACTATAGACTAAATCCAATCTTTTGAAGCTACCCTCACATTCTAGTAAATGACAAACTAGTGGCACAAAGAGTGCTCCCTAAGCTCAACCTAAAAAATCATACAAGATCTTCTCTAGAACATTTTTCCTTGACTTTAATTTATTAATTTTGTATTAAGAAATTGGCAATAACCTTAAAAATGTTCAATTATACTATTGCCCAACATTATCCTAATATTTGACAAGAGACGCAAGCTGAACGGAAAAATCGTTTTCTATATAGCATTCCTTATCAGAAATATTTCTGGAATTCCCAAGTAATTGTGAAATAACATTAAAAACTTTAAAATAAGCAAAAAGGCTGCTGTTTATAAATTTTCATCCACAATGAACAATAAAGACACTTTCAATAACACATTTCACTTGCCTGAACACAAAGCACTGAAATTATTTGTCTCTCTTTGTAAATAGCATTTCCTGACAGCTCATGTTAATTTTGCTTGTCCTATGCGACTCAACACCATAATTACATATCAGCAAAGTGTACATCCCAATAAAAAAATACCTGTCCGGAGAAGGCTATCCTTTTCACACCAAGCAGTTATCCCTTTCCTGTCGACTTTATCCAATGTCAATCTTATAGTGTGAAACAAATTCCAACCTGACACGAAAACGATTTTAAGCCGACAAAATTTGATTTAATGTGGATGGAGGGAATTCGATTGAAAATGCGTTACCGGAAAACTAATTAATTACGGAACATACAACGTACATACCTTTCGGGATCTTCACTAGTATGACAGATCCGACATGCAAGCGACCCCACTGACGACATAGAATAGTAGTTAGCAGGCCTCAGAGGCTCCACTTCACCTGGTCGGCTGTCTGTAGCCATGGTACCGGACATATCGGTTTTTGGATTCGTATTTGAAATCGGAGCTGGGATATCTCTGCTGGAGGTGGTTTCTTTAACATTGGATTTGGAATTATATTCTGAGATTTCTCTTCCAGCAGATGCCTCCGGTACATAACGTCCAGACGTGTCCTGTCCATCCTTCTCATCTGGTGTTGTGTTTAAAACATTTTGCAGCAACTCAGGTATATCAGGGGAAAATTTGTCCTCACGCTCGCTTTGGCTCTGGTTTGGACTTCCAGCGGTGCTCCCGCCATCGGGATTCTGTACCTCTGCGATAATATAGAAAGAAAGAAAAGGTATTTTATTCACACTGCCAACCCAAATTCACATAAAGTGAAAATTTACAACTTTTATCTAGTGAATACCCAAAAGTATAATATCGCATATTTCAACTTGTTTGTGTGCAAGGAAGGAGCTCAGGATCCAACCAAGTACAGTCACCCGCATAACCTTGCCTTCTCTTGTTCTTCGTTAGAAGGCGTCGTAATTGAGTCGCTTGTATTTATGTCGAAGCGAAATTTTATCAAGTAGAGATTGTAAGAAAATTACTTTCGGACGAGGAAATATACACGAGAGGTGCTGCTGTTACAAGAATACATATCAACGAAAATTTGTAAGGAAAACTTTATGTCTTTTACTTGGTTCCATACGAAAACATTAAAGTTAATCCATGGGCAGCAACCACGCTTCCGAACCCTGGCATTGAATAATACCTGAATGTAAGAGGGCAACAAGTCGTCAGAAAGCGGGAATTTATTTATCAGATTTTCCTTATCTTTTCGAATGGAAATTATTAACTTGAAGTCTCCTTTCCTAGATAAAGAAGTTGTTGCAAAGTTTTTTAAAATAATTCTTCTGACACCTAATTAAAATCGTGTGGCTGTAATAAGCCTTATGAGTATTTCAATTTCGAATTAGAGTGCTTTTTCGTCCTTTCGTATCAGATTAGGGATTATTACGTAATATGGTGCCACAGAAATGCGTGCCGAAAGAAAGGGTACATAAACTTTTAATCCTCTGTTTCCTTAGCATTTTAATTAGAAATTCTAGGTAATATCTTCATTATATATATAAAATCTGGTAATATTTGTACTTGTTGGAAGAGATGATAACGTATCATATTAAGCAAAAATTGTTTTTTTCTTAATTATTTATACTGTTAATGCCTAATGATGTCATACTTTAGGTATTATAAATAAATGAAGGAGTACTAATAGGAAATAAACCTTACCATTTGTATCACTTTTTCCATCATTCATTATAGAAATGAAGTTGTTAAATTCTGTTAATAATAATGACCAAAATTTTGACACTTATTAACCGAAAATACAATTAACAAGTTTTATACCGTATGACGTTTCAACAACCAAACACATTTATTATGTACAAACTGAAAACTAGATTGAAAGTTTTTATAAGTTTCACATATGGGATTAGCACGTAAAAGTCACGTAAAATTTTTGCCGCAATGGCAAAGCCAATTGTGATTGTGAAAGTGTCACTGTTAGGCAGTTCATTGATTGGCAATCTTATTTCTTTACATCATTTTTAAGTATGTATGTACATATATTTCAAATTATTATGGATGGCATTCGGATATTCAAATCTGGGGAATCGTTATGTGTCCGGCAATCAAGCCAACAAATGTCCTGACATCATTTCTACTGTGCCGTAAAAATACACCGCCGAGGTTAAGAGACGGCACAGGAAGGAATCCCAACATCGACCGCTCAGTATGTTTCATCATCATCAAAGGGCCATTTGCAGCAAGCTGATGGGTGCGCCAAACTGATGAATGCAATATTAAAGCCAAGGTATCCGCTTTTTCATTAAATTTGAAGGCGCGGTGACCCGCGACCCAGGCAAGGGTAATACCAAGAGCACGTTGCCAGCCCCAAACTAATTTAGACTTGGTCCTACGGGACCTTATCGCTCTAATTGCCGCTTGGTTCTCAGAGAAGATAGAGATCCGATTGTTCTGGTAGGCCCTTCCTAAGTTCTCATGAGTTCATGCCGTATAGTGTACACCTCTGCTTGAAAGACAGTTTTTAGGGTGTCTAAACTTACCACTCTATTAAATCTGGCGCTTTCACTCCATATTCCGGTTCCCTTACCCGAATCTGTTTCGGACCCATACGTGTACCATACTAGTCAATCTAGCGATATTTTAGGAAATGTTCAGGGGCCAGTTCACACAATTCGACACTCGACGTCGACATCTATGAGAACGAGATTAGTTTCTTCGAATTTGAATTTAGTTTCACGTAAGTCGAAGTGTTGAATGTAGTTTTCACAAAATAACTGCCCCCAAAAAGCATGCTAAATCCCATGGAACCGCTATAATAACATTGTAACTTTTTACATTGTCCAGGGCAAAGAGTTACACATAATATTAAAACTTAATTAAATAATTAATTAATAAATTAACCAATTCATAATAGCATTGGAAAATCTTAACTCTGAATTTATTTTTCTACATTGTGGTTTTTATAACTAAACTTTCCTTGGAACAGTTAACTTCGGGGTGCATTTGGCGACACGGCGGAAAAGTTTCCGCCATCAGCGCTGCACCCACGAAATAGCTCCTTAACATAGACGGTTGCTTAGCCTGGAACACTTTGGACAGAACGGTTAATAGGAAAAAAATAATCTCAGCCTTTTGGCTAAGTGCCTTTCCAACATATTTTGCAGCATAATCTTCGACGTCCAATAAAGCAATATGTGTCATAACAGGAGTGTCCCAGCGATAGTCTGGCGACGGAGAGTCGGAACTTGTCGACCCGAAGTGTGTAAGGGGGCTGGCCAGTCCGTCACAGCTTGGCAGAGGAGGTGGGACGAGGACCGATGGATCAATCAGTCTATAACTCACGCAGTTCCTATGTGGTTATTTAGGTTGACCTTCAACAGTTCAGGTTGGAGGTCGTTCCAGTCTGGATTCAAATATCTTTCAAAAGGCTGGCTACTGATTAAGGTATCTGATACTATCATCTTTTGCGGACCTCCGCGGTGTCTCCTGTCTCCTGCATTGAAAATTCTCTGGTAGGCGACTGCTCCACCGCGCCAATCGGATTTTTTATGTTATGGTTTTAAGCGCAGGAGTCACCCTTTGTACTACCACTCCGTTATGTCTTTTGTCACGTGATGATGCAATATGTAGCAGTAAGCTTAGTACGGGAGGGAAATAGGTTAAGGGTTATGAGAGTTCGGGATCGGGAGGAGAGTCCAATAAATAAGTAGGTACTTTGTCCTTGTGGAAAATACCGCAAGCGATTTTTTTACCAAATGATTTTATGTTTATATTTTTAGAAGCTTAAATTCAAAATGGCGTCATCCCCACCCTTATCCTAAACTTACAGTGAAGGGAACTTATCTATAGTTTTTGTTATTATTATTTTTTACGTAGGGCTAATATTGCACAAGTTATAGTGCTTTAAGTGTCGAAAAATGTAAATTCAAAAGTGGGTTTTTGCCAATATCTTTTTAATTACACGTAACTAATCGTAATTTTTTAACTGTAAAGTAAATTAAAAAATTCAACATGCTCACGCGTTCCAGATAGCAAATGAACTGACAAAAAATATTTTTTTTCACGGGTTAACAGATAACATTTTAACCATCTACTTCACCCAGCTTACGAGCATAACTTGGCCTCCTCATGTGATGGTGAGTAATTTCTTGTAAAAAGTGCGTAATACAGCAATAAAAATTCATAATAATCACATACACCTACAGCAGCGTTGCTTAGTAAAGCACCAACAATTTTTGTTTTAAATATGTATATCGTATTGTCTAATGTTAAAAACCGGGACCACGACGTTATTTTCTCTCGAAATTTGTCTTTACTTTTACAAAAACTCAGATAAATTAGAACTCAACTAATTATCGTCTAACCCTCAACTCTTACCTAAGTAAGTTCGAATTTATAAAAAAAAAACGCTTCGTTTTACGGATTCTCCACACTTCTGCTGATTTATAAACTGGAGTGAACTTTTTAAACTAAAATTTTCAAACCAAAAACGATCGAAACTAGTTGGGATGTGGGTTCGACCTTTTCGGTCCACACGATCAACTTCCCAGTATGATGGAAGGAAGCTCTTTGAAATACCGGTAAGAATGGTAAATCCGCAAGGCTTTTCTAAAGAACTTTTTTTTGTAGAACAGTAGCAAACAAATATGTCCCTGGCACTTCGTTCGCTACACTATAAAGCGAATTCATTTTGAGCGTGTTGACGCGCTGATGATAAACTGCAATGGTAAAAACTTCATTTTCAATTCGAACGATTTCAGGAGATAGTACCAAAATTAATCAATGTAACGAATTTGTCAAACTTGTCCGAAAAGGCCAAACGGTAATCACTGGAAATCCCACGATGAACTCAATTCCTAAAACTGTAGGACATGGAAAGCAATCCGCCGTTCAAACAGTTCTGAACTAAAGTTTGAAAATTTCGTCATGTTTGTAATGGTTAACGTATTTGTTGAATGGTTTTTAAAGAAAACTCGGATTTTGACGAGTGATGACTCTTTGGGAAGCTATTGTTCGGCCGAATCCATAAAAGTGAACTTCATTTTGAACGGGTGTCATTCCAACGCTTCGATCGGCACCTCAATGAAGTCAATATCATTTTTGGTTTGCGTTCTATCGAGCATGTACAAAAATCATTTGCGGCCTTTAAATATAGATACCGTTTGATCGAATTTTATGAAAATCTTTTCAAAGTGTACTTTCGGTAATACGCTACGATCGGCACCTCAAAGAAGTCGGTATCATGGTTGGTTCGTGCTATATCGTGCAGGTACAAAAATCACTTACGTCGCTTAAACAAAAAAAAACGGCAGGACCGAATTTCATCAAAATCTTTTCAGATCATATTTCGGTTAATACGTTTCGAACGACACCTCAACGAAATCGATATCAGTTTTGGTTCGCGCGATATCGTGCAGGAAAAAATTACCACATCCGTACGCACACACACACACATACTTCCTCGCAATTTTTTGCTTAAAATGCTCCTGGGACCTTGAAAGAAATACGTTGAAATTTTCGATTTCGATTTTCGGACCGATTACAATAACTTCTTTCTTCTTTTCTTCTTCAGTCTAAAAAAGTAGGTACTCAAAATTATTCTATCAATTGCTCAATAAATGATATGGTGCTACTAGTTAGTCTAAAATTGTTTACTCGCACTATTTATCCCAGATGGCATTAGATGATTAACAAAATGTGTACATATAAAAGTGGTTAGTCACAATTATGGTGTCAGATTGCGTTAGGTAGGTTAGTTCATAATACAGACGTACAGTTAAATTTTGAAATACCGATTACTGCTTTTGCATAGTTCGTAATTGTACTTTATTTCTAAAAATGTGACATATTCGTTATAAGTTAGTCGAATCCAGCATTGCTGATGTGAGATAGAATTCCCTATCATTTCGATGATTAACAGAAAGGGTTCGTATTAAACTGGTAGGAGTCTCAAGAGGGCGGATTACCATTTCTTCACTACTCTATCGACATGGGTATCAATTGAAAGGGTATTATAAGTAGAATACCATAAGCGATATAATATACTCAATATATGGTTAGGATCCAGGGCAGTCATCTCAAGAGGACGAATTACCATTTTCTTCACAACCCCCTCGACATGGGTATCAAATGAAATGGAATGATAAGTAGAATACAATAAGCACTATAGTATACTCAATAAATAGTTACATTCACCGCGTCCATCTCAAGAGGACGCATTACCATTTTTTTCACCACCCCCTCGACATGGGTATCAAATGAAAGGGTATGATAAGTAGAATACAATAAGCTATGTCGTAAATTCCATATCGGCGGTATCAAGAGGGTGGATTACCACTTCTTCACCACCCCCTCAACATGGGTATTAATTGAAGGGTATCATAAGTAGAATACCATAAGCGATATAGTATACTCAATATATGGTTAGATCCATGGTGGTCATCTCAAGAGGACGAATTACCATTTTCTTCACAACCCCCTCGACATGGGTATCAAATGAAATGGAATGATAAGTAGAATACAATAAGCACTATAGTATACTCAATAAATAGTTACATTCGCCGCGTCCATCTCAAGAGGATGCATTACCTTTTTTTTTACCACCCCCTCGACATGGGTATCAAATGAAAAGTATGATAAGTAGAATACAATAAGCTATGTCGTAAAACCATATCGGCGGTATCAAGAGGGTGGATTACCACTTCTTTACCACCCCCTCAACATGGGTATCAATTGAAAGGGTATCATAAGTAGAAGTAGACTTTTCCACCCACATAACTTTCCTTCTTTTTTCTCCCCTCTTTACATTCCTGATTCCTCCTGTCATTGCCTTCGCTAGTCCTTCCCCGCTCCACCAAGCGCATGTCATCGGTTGGTTGAAGAGATTCAACTCGTTTCAGGAGGCATAACACTCCAGTGAGTTGTTTCTCAACTGCCCCAATGCCAGAGTCGCGAAATTGTTGGAAGTAGGTGGATTAAAAAATATATCGCGGCTAGGTTGTGGCAGCTCCTTCCTACTTCTCTCTCTCTAGTAAAAAAAAGAATACCATAAGCGATATAGTATACTCAGTATATGGTTAGATCCATGGCGGTCATCTCAAGAGGGCGGATTACCATATTCTTTACAATCCCCTCGACATGAGTATCAAATGAAATGGAATAAGTAGAATACATTAAGCAATATAGAATACTCAATAAATAGTTAGATCCACCGCGGCCATCTCAAGAGGACACATTACCATTTTCTTCACCACCCCCTCGACATGGGTATCAAATGAAAGGGTATGATAAGTAGAATACAATAAGCTATGTCGTAAAATCCATATCGGCGGTCTAGAGAGGGCGGATCACCACTTCTTCACCACCTCCGCAACATGGGTATCAATTGAAAGGGTATCATAAGTAGAATACCATAAACGATATAGCATACTCAATATATGGTTAGATCCATGGCGGCCATCTCAAGAGGGCGGATTACCATATTCTTTACAACCCCCTCGACATGAGTATCAAATGAAATGGAATAAGTAGAATACAAAGGAATGCCAGTTTATGCGCGATATAAAAACATTAATTTCTAACGTTTAAATCTATGGAAGTGTATTATGTCGGTGATCAAGCAAGGTTTGTTAATTCTTATATTATTTTGTATTATATGATAAGTTCATTGGTTTATGATACAGGGCTTAAAATTTGTGGTAGTGTATATTTTTTCGTAATAGGTGATTAAAATGACATTTTCTCTAAAATGCGCAAAGTTCTATTTTTGATTCTTTTTTTATTATAAAAGGAAGGCTTTGTATATTAGTTAATCGAAAAAATTAGCAATAGAACTTTGCGCGCAATATAGTATATCCTCAATATATCGTTACTAGTTATTCTATAAATTTTTACTCGCACTTTTGATGCCAGATGGCATTCGATGATTAGAAAAAAGTTTTCATATAAAAATGGTTAGTCGTTTGTACACTCAAAAGATACGTAAATCGGAAATAATTTTGGTATTACCTGTTCCCATCATACAACTAAAATTATTCGAACTGAATAATAAAAAGTTTATTAAAATTGAGCAATGCGATATCAAAGCTGTCACTTCTGCAAAATTGCATATAGGAGGTTCTAATTATGAAGTGATTAGTGTTAGATTCCATACAGGAGCAAGGTCATTACATCAGCATGTTGAGACAAAAATCGAGCTGGGTATGGATCAATGATTCCATAGTGCAGGAAAATTCTTGGCCGAGAAACGCGAAAGGATCTTATGTTTATTTTTTACTAGCATAAAACCCGCGTGCCTTGCAACGCCTTTAAAAACTGTTTATTATGTGCAATGTTTTCCTTAAAAAAAACCAACAAAAAAGTCAGCTGTTATTATCCCTAAAAAGGGTTTATTATAGTGCATTTTTTTAATAAATATGGTAAACAAATTGCTGCGAATATCACCTCTGCTCAACAAATCTGCAAGTTTTGAAGCAGAGATTGGCATGTATATGTCATCAAGAAAAGTGACATTTTAGGGTTTGACGAACGTTCGTTAAGTTTGTTCGCCTATTTACGTGGATGTAAGAAATTATGAAGCAATCACAAATGAATATTAAATAAAGTGAATTTCGAGTCATTAATTTCTACGTGATTATAGGGATGCACTGTCAAAATTTCAGCCCTTCAGCTTCGGAAGTTTGGGTTAATCCCATTTCATCCCCTTTGGGGGTGCATTTCGAGTAATCGCCTCTTAGTGGATGTCCACGTCATTATAAGGATGCACTGTCCAAATTTCAACCCTGTAGCTCCAGTAGTTTGGTAACCCCATTTCACCCCTTTAGGGGATGAATTTCGAAAAATCGCTTCTTAGTAAATGTCCACTTCATTATAAATATGCACTGTCAAAATTTCAGACGTTTAGCTCCAGCGGTTTGGCTTAACCCCATTTAACCCCCTCAGGGGATGAATTTCGAAAAATCGTTTCTTAATGGATGTCCACGTCATTAAGGGGATGCACTGTTCAAAATTTCAGCCCTATAGCTCAAGCGGTTTGGGTAAACCCCATTTCACCCTCTTAGGGGATAAATTTCGAAAAATTGCCTTATAGTGGATGTCCACTCCATTATAGGGATGCACTGTTAAAATTCCAGCCCTATAACTTTAGCGGTTTGGATAAACCCCATTTCACCCCCTTAGGGGATGAATTTTGAAAAATCGCTTCTTAGTGGATGTTCACGCCATTATAGGGATGCACTGTCAAAATTTCAGCCCTATAGCTCCAGCGGTGTGGGTAAACCCCATTTCACCCCCTAAGGGGATAAATTTCGAAAAATCGCCTTATAGTGGATGTCCACGCCATTATAGGAATGCACTGTTAAAATTTCAGCCCTATAACTTTAGCGGTTTGGATAAACCCCATTTCACCCCCTTAGGGGATGAATTTTGAAAAATCGCTTCTTAGTGGATGTTCACGCCATTATAGGGATGCACTGTCCAAATTTCAGCCCTATAGCTCAAGCGGTGTGTGTAAACCCCATTTCACCCCCTTAGGGGATGAATTTCGAAAAATCGCTTCTTAGTGGATGTCCACGCCGTTATAGGGATGCACTGTCAAAATTTCAGCCCTATAGCTTTAGCGGTTTGTAAAAACCCATTTTCACACCCTTAGGGGATGAATTTCGAAAAATCGCTCTTTAGTGGATGTCCACGTCATTATAGGGATGCACTGTTAAAATTTAAACCCTATAGCTCCAGCGGTTTGGATAAACCCTATTTCACCCGCTTAAGGGATGAATTTCGAAAAATCGCTTTATAGTGGATGTCCACTCCATTATAGGGATGCACTGTCCGAATTTCAGGCCTATAGCTTTAGCGGTTTGTAAAAACCCTATTTCACACCCTTAGGGGATGAATTTCGAAAAATCGCTCTTTAGTGGATGTAAACGTCATTATAGGGATGCACTGTCCAAATTTCAGCCCTATAGCTTTAGCGGTTTGTAAAAAACCCATTTTACACCCTTAGGGGATGAATTTTGAAAAATCGCTTCTTAGTGGATGTTCACGCCATTATAGGGATGAACTGTCAAAATTTCAGCCCTATAGCTCAAGCGGTGTGGGTAAACCCCATTTCACCCCCTTAGGGGATGAATTTCGAAAAATCGCTTCTTAGTGGATGTCCACCCCATTATAGGGATGCACTGTCAAAATTTCAGCCCTATAGCTTTAGCGGTTTGTAAAAAACCCATTTCACACCCTTAGGGGATGAATTTCGAAAAATCGCTCTGTCAAAATTTCAGCCCTATAGCTTTAGCGGTTTGTAAAAACCCCATTTCACACCCTTAGGGGATGAATTTTGAAAAATCGCTCTTTAGTGGATGTCCACGTCATTATAGGGATGCACTGTTAAAATTTCAACCCTATAGCTCCAGCGGTTTGGATAAACCCTATTTCACACGCTTAAGGGATGAATTTCGAAAAATCGCTTTATAGTGGATGTCCACTCCATTATAGGGATGCACTCTCCAAATTTCAGCCCTATAGCTTTAGCGGTCTGTAAAAACCCCATTTCACACCTTAAGGGGATGAATTTCGAAAAATCGCTCTTTAGTGGATGTCCACGTCATTATAGGGATGCACTGTTAAAATTTCAACCCTATAGCTCCAGCGGTTTGGATAAACCCTATTTCACCCCCTTAAGGGATGAATTTCGAAAAATCGCTTTATAGTGGATGTCCACGCCATTATAGGACTGTCCGAATTTCAGCCCTATAGCTTTAGCGGTTTGTAAAAACCCCATTTCACACCCTTAGGGGATGAATTTCTAAAAATCGCTCTTTAGTGGATGTCCACGTCATTATAGGGATCCACTGTTAAAATTTCAACCCTATAGCTCCAGCGGTTTGGATAAACCCCATTTCACCCCCTTAAGGGATGAATTTCGAAAAATCGCTTTATAGTGGATGTCCACGCCATTATAGGGATGCACTGTCAAAATTTCAGTCCTATAGCTTTAGCGGTTTGTAAAAACCCCATTTCACACCCTTAGGGGATGAATTTCGAAAAATCGCTCTTTAGTGGATGTCCACGTCATTATAGGGATCCACTGTTAAAATTTCAACCCTATAGCTCCAGCGGTTACAATAAACCCCATTTCACCCCCTTAAGGGATGAATTTCGAAAAATCGCTTTATAGTGGATGTCCACGCCATTACAGGGATGCACTGTGAAAATTTCAGCCCTATAGCTCCAGCGGTTTGGGTAAACCCCATTTCACCCCCTTAGGGGATGAATTTCGAAAAATCGCTTCTTAGCGGATGTCCACGCCATTATAGGGATGCACTGCCAAAATTTCAGCCCTATAGCTCCAACGGTTTGGATAAACCCCATTTCACCCCCTTAGCGGATGAATTTCGAAAAATCGCTTTATAGTGGATGTCCACTCCATTATAGGGATGCACTGTCCGAATTTCAGCCCTATAGCTTTAGCGGTTTGTAAAAACCCCATTTCACACCCTTAGGGGATGAATTTCGAAAAATCGCTCTTTAGTGGATGTCCACGTCATTATAGGGATCCACTGTTAAAATTTCAACCCTATAGCTCCAGCGGTTTGGATAAACCCCATTTCACCCCCTTAAGGGATGAATTTCGAACAATCGCTTTATAGTGGATGTCCACGCCATTATAGGGATGCACTGTCAAAATTTCAGTCCTATAGCTTTAGCGGTTTGTAAAAACCCCATTTCACACCATTAGGGGATGAATTTCGAAACATCGCTCTTTAGTGGATGTCCACGTCATTATAGGGATCCACTGTTAAAATTTCAACCCTATAGCTCCAGCGGTTACAATAAACCCCATTTCACCCCCTTAAGGGATGAATTTCGAAAAATCGCTTTATAGTGGATGTCCACGCCATTATAGGGATGCACTGTGAAAATTTCAGCCCTATAGCTCCAGCGGTTTGGGTAAACCCCATTTCACCCCCTTAGGGGATGAATTTCGAAAAATCGCTTCTTAGCGGATGTCCACGCCATTATAGGGATGCACTGCCAAAATTTCAGTCCTATAGCTTTAGCGGTTTGTAAAAACCCTATTTCACACCCTTAGGGGATGAATTTCGAAAAATCCCTTTATAGTGGATGTCCACTCCATTATAGGACTGTCCGAATTTCAGCCCTATAGCTTTAGCGGTTTGTAAAAAACCCATTTTACACCCTTAGGGGATGAATTTTGAAAAATCGCTTCTTAGTGGATGTTCACGCCATTATAGGGATGAACTGTCAAAATTTCAGCCCTATAGCTCAAGCGGTGTGGGTAAACCCCATTTCACCCCCTTAGGGGATGAATTTCGAAAAATCGCTTCTTAGTGGATGTCCACGCCATTATAGGGATGCACTGTCAAAATTTCAGCCCTATAGCTTTAGCGGTTTGTAAAAACCCCATTTCACACCCTTAGGGGATGAATTTCGAAAAATCGCTCTGTCAAAATTTCAGCCCTATAGCTTTAGCGGTTTGTAAAAACCCCATTTCACACCCTTAGGGGATGAATTTTGAAAAATCGCTCTTTAGTGGATGTCCACGTCATTATAGGGATGCACTGTTAAAATTTCAACCCTATAGCTCCAGCGGTTTGGATAAACCCTATTTCACACGCTTAAGGGATGAATTTCGAAAAATCGCTTTATAGTGGATGTCCACTCCATTATAGGGATGCACTCTCCAAATTTCAGCCCTATAGCTTTATCGGTTTGTAAAAACCCCATTTCACACCTTAAGGGGATGAATTTCGAAAAATCGCTCTTTAGTGGATGTCCACGTCATTATAGGGATGCACTGTTAAAATTTCAACCCTATAGCTCCAGCGGTTTGGATAAACCCTATTTCACCCGCTTAAGGGATGAATTTCGAAAAATCCCTTTATAGTGGATGTCCACTCCATTATAGGACTGTCCGAATTTCAGCCCTATAGCTTTAGCGGTTTGTAAAAACCCCATTTCACACCCTTAGGGGATGAATTTCTAAAAATCGCTCTTTAGTGGATGTCCACGTCATTATAGCGATCCACTGTTAAAATTTCAACCCTATAGCTCCAGCGGTTTGGATAAACCCCATTTCACCCCCTTAAGGGATGAATTTCGAAAAATCGCTTTATAGTGGATGTCCACGCCATTATAGGGATGCACTGTCAAAATTTCAGTCCTATAGCTTTAGCGGTTTGTAAAAACCCCATTTCACACCCTTAGGGGATGAATTTCGAAAAATCGCTCTGTCAAAATTTCAGCCCTATAGCTTAAGCGGTTTGTAAAAACCCCATTTCACACCCTTAGGGGATGAATTTTGAAAAATCGCTCTTTAGTGGATGTCCACGTCATTATAGGGATGCACTGTTAAAATTTCAACCCTATAGCTCCATCGGTTTGGATAAACCCTATTTCACACGCTTAAGGGATGAATTTCGAAAAATCGCTTTATAGTGGATGTCCACTCCATTATAGGGATGCACTCTCCAAATTTCAGCCCTATAGCTTTAGCGGTTTGTAAAAACCCCATTTCACACCTTAAGGGGATGAATTTCGAAAAATCGCTCTTTAGTGGATGTCCACGTCATTATAGGGATGCACTGTTAAAATTTCAACCCTATAGCTCCAGCGGTTTGGATAAACCCTATTTCACCCGCTTAAGGGATGAATTTCGAAAAATCCCTTTATAGTGGATGTCCACTCCATTATAGGACTGTCCGAATTTCAGCCCTATAGCTTTAGTGGTTTGTAAAAACCCCATTTCACACCCTTAGGGGATGAATTTCTAAAAATCGCTCTTTAGTGGATGTCCACGTCATTATAGGGATCCACTGTTAAAATTTCAACCCTATAGCTCCAGCGGTTTGGATAAACCCCATTTCACCCCCTTAAGGGATGAATTTCGAAAAATCGCTTTATAGTGGATGTCCACGCCATTATAGGGATGCACTGTCAAAATTTCAGTCCTATAGCTTTAGCGGTTTGTAAAAACCCCATTTCACACCCTTAGGGGATGAATTTCGAAAAATCGCTCTTTAGTGGATGTCCACGTCATTATAGGGATCCACTGTTAAAATTTCAACCCTATAGCTCCAGCGGTTACAATAAACCCCATTTCACCCCCTTAAGGGATGAATTTCGAAAAATCGCTTTATAGTGGATGTCCACGCCATTATAGGGATGCACTGTGAAAATTTCAGCCCTATAGCTCCAGCGGTTTGGGTAAACCCCATTTCACCCCCTTAGGGGATGAATTTCGAAAAATCGCTTCTTAGCGGATGTCCACGCCATTATAGGGATGCACTGCCAAAATTTCAGCCCTATAGCTCCAACGGTTTGGATAAACCCCATTTCACCCCCTTAGCGGATGAATTTCGAAAAATCGCTTTATAGTGGATGTCCACTCCATTATAGGGATGCACTGTCCGAATTTCAGCCCTATAGCTTTAGCGGTTTGTAAAAACCCCATTTCACACCCTTAGGGGATGAATTTCGAAAAATCGCTCTTTAGTGGATGTCCACGCCATTATAGGGATGCACTGTGAAAATTTCAGCCCTATAGCTCCAGCGGTTTGGATAAACCCCATTTCACCCCCTTAGGGGATGAATTTCGAAAAATCGCTTTTTAGTGGATGTCCACACCATTATAGGGATGCACTGTCAAAATTTCAGCTCTTTAGCTCCAGCGGTTTAGGTTGTGCGTTGTCTGTCAGTCAGTTACTTTTTATACAATAGAAAAAAAAAAAGTAAAGATAAAAAATCCCCTTACAACTTATTGAACCCCATTTCACTCCCTTAAACCCTTTTTTTTCTCCATAAAAAGTAGCCTATGTCCGTCTCCAAGGTCTAAACTATGTCTGTAGCAAATTTCATCAAAATCGGTTTAGTGGTTTAGGCGTGAAAGCGTAACAGACAGACAGACAGACAGACAGAGTTACTTTCGCATTTATAAGGATAAGGAATAAGGATAAAGGTAATAATATTAATTTGAATTCCTGCATTTTTTTATTATGTACCTAATTATAAAATAAGTAAAAAAATATAATGAACAATTAAACACATAATGGGGCCTATTCTGTCGGTAAAATTTTATCATTTTATGTTATGTTATGCCATAAAATAAAAGAATTATCTAAAATCCTATTCTGTCCGACAAATTTTATTTTATTTTATGCATCATAACATAAAATATTTCTTGTTAAGCTTCATAACATAAAAGAATCTCAGTAGCACATTTTAAGGGTACTTTGACATATTTTATAGAAATAACAGGCGTGAATTGACACTTGTTGCCCAAAGTCGTGTTGATTGAGTTTTTAGTTTAATTAAAATTAATACGCCCAGGGCACGCTTTGATTTTGTTTATTTACATTTACAACTGATCAGCTGTTCATTTTCAACCGAATTGTTCAAAGCGTAATATAACTCAGAGCGTATTATACTAAATCTTTTATGTTATGTGCCCATAAAAGATTCCATAAAATAATTTTATGGAACTATGACAGAATAGGAATTTCGAAAATATTAACTTCCCAGTATAGGAAGTTATTGTAATCGGTCCGAAAATCGAAATCGAAAATTTCAACGTATTTTCATCTTTCAAGGTCCCAGGAGCATTTTAAGCAAAAAATTGGGAGGAAGTATGTGTGTGTGTGTGTGTGTATGTGCGTACGGATGTGGTCATTTTTTCCTGCACGATATCGCGCGAACTAAAACTGATATCGGCTTCGTTGAGGTGTTGTTCGAAGCGTATTAACCGAAATATGATCTGAAAAGATTTTCATGAAAATCGGTCCAGCCGTTTTTTTGTTTGAGCGACGTAAGTGATTTTTGTACCTGCCCGATATCGCCCGAACCACGAAAGATATTGACTTACTTGAGGTGCCGTTCGAAGCGTATTAGCGACAATATTATCTGAAAATATTTTTATAATATTCGGTCCAGTGGGTTTTTGCTTTAACTGACTTAAGTGATTTTTGTACCTGCACGATACCGCGCGAACTAAAAACTATATCGACTTCATTGAGGTGCCGAAAAACATTCATACATCAATTTTATATACATTTTCGTCATCCTAATCTTGTAAGTGCGCACATTAAGTTTGACATTTTAGCGAAAATATTGATAAACAATTGTGACAAATTCTCAGTATTATGCATATATTCTATATTGCCTATTGTTCATTTATTATTAAAATATCCAATCATAATATTCAACATCCATCATACTGGGAAGTTGATCGTGTGGACCGAAAGGGTCGAACCCACATCGCAACTAGTTTTATTTTCATTTTATGAAGAAGAAATTTTATCATCATAACATAACATAAAATAATATTTTATGAAAAATTGCAGAATAGGCCCCAATATTTCTTTATACAAAAGATTATTTATTTTTAATTTTAGAATGTATTAAAACAAAAAGGAGTGATATCCCACCAAAAAAACATTAAGAATGTGATTAAACACATGCATTTACGAACGAATTCAAAGGATTTATTAAACTTAATAAAGTATTATTAACCGCGAAAAAGTTGGCTGGCGAGTTTATTGTATAGCATGAATCTTAGCTGTCCTTCGAAATGTAACAAATTTTATTAGAAACACTATAGACTGAGCCTCACTGAATTCGTTCGTAAATGCACGTGTTTAATTATTTCATTCTATTAACGATTCATCTTGACTAATCCATATCACTTTTTTTGTTATAAATGTGTTTTAAACAGTCTCAATAAATAATTTCGCGCCCAGGAACTTCTAATTCAAATTTTTAATGATTTTTTGGTGGGATTTTAAATAACTCTTCAAACATTGTCAAATCTTTTGAGTATTTGATGTGATGCACTTAAAGTAAAGTAGTCAAGGACTGAGGAAAATTATTCAAATCAATGAACTTCTATGGTCCGCTTTTATCCGAAGTTCTGAACACATGTCGTTTTAGAATCTATCAGGATATCAAAAGTGAAAGACCTTTACCTAAGTTTCAGCACTGAATCTTTAGAGATTAATGAATGCCGGGTATCAGGGATTTAAACATCTCACCTGACATCCTGCCAAGATTTGGGAAAATGTTAATTAACTCTTAAGCGTATATTAGGAGGCGAAACTGTACCATTTCCATACCAGCACACAAGGTTCAGTCACCTTGATACACTTGACTATATTTGAGTAAGCAAAACTGCCACGTCATTAGAATTTTACCACCTCAAGACATTTGCGCTACACTTCAAATTTATTACTCGTGTTAAAAGTTTAAAAGATAGCCGAGGGAAAATTCAGCTATAAAATATATATCCTTTTTTCACTTTAAATTTATTTTATTCATTGCCAGGGGTAGGCCCTAAACAAACCCTTGAGCTTTTCGAGCCTTTCATTTAGTAATTTTTACATTCTCATCTATACAAAGCAATTTCTCCTATTTTTCTTATTTTTTCCTTTTCGTTCCAGGTATCATGGATTCGGAAACGTGATCTACACATCCTGACAGCAGGCGTCTCAACTTACACTTCAGACCAAAGATTTCAGGTATGTTGGAAATTAAATTGCTTGCACGTTCGGGCACTTTTTTTCTCTTCTCCTCTACTTGTTCTTGTTCTTATTCTTCTTGCTTTTTCATCACAATATCTTTGTCATTGTCCTTTATGTATACTTCGGTTGCTTTTCCCGTCCTCTTGATTTAGAACATGCTTAGTTCCGTAGGAAGAAGAATTTTTCCATTATCTGCTTAATTTCTTTCGTTAAGGAAAATGTTCCTTTCAGTTATATAAAAGTGTCCTTGCTCATCCCTTTTTTGTGTATAATACAAGAGAGTCCTTTCTCTTAAGGTGATACATCCGGAAAATTCAGGAAATTGGACATTGCAAATAAAGTACCCCCAGCAAAGGGACTCAGGAATTTACGAGTGTCAAGTCAACACTGAACCTAAAATGTCAATGTCATACACATTCAACGTTATAGGTAAGTTCATCTTTTACAACATTTTACTGTTATTTTAAGAAAGACATTTTTGTGATCCTTAAATTTGTAACTTTTTTTCGTTGCTGAAAGTTAATTACTGTTATAAAATATTCGAAGGAACTCGTCACAGGAATTTGTGTTTGTTCATTTATTTTTGGATTTTCGTATTCAGTGCTTGACTTTATTGGAATTGTGAGGGATATTTATAGAACATTTCAGGGTGTGGATGAATCATTCAGAAAAAAATGTAAAGGACATTTAATAACAGGCATTCCTTTGTAATTTTATACCTTAGAGCTTAAAGATCTTCAAGCTGTTTACATGATTTTAATCGGCTTTCTATTTCACCAGCAAAGTAGTTTAGGCTGAAATTCAAGCGCGGTTGAACTTCTTCACGGATATTTTCGAAATATTTTCTGCAAAATCAATAACGTATCCTGGTTATACTCGGAGTATATTTTTTGTTTTCTAAGTACATAGTAATTTTCTAACAACTTAGCCTACACCATCTACGACGCAATCCAATTTGCGCAAAATTTGTTATAACATTTTTGCGCTTTTTTACGACTACGAAAATCAGACCCAATTTTTTTTCAGACCCGGAAATTTATAGAAAATTTTTAGTTCATTTTTTATGGCCTTATGAAAAAAATCAGTTTCCGACTGCTTTGGTGCCTTTGGTGGATATTGCTCACGCCGAAGTCAAAAAAAGAATTTTCCGTTTCCAACTTTTATTTGGGTAATAACTGCTCACATTGAAAATCAACTTAAGACTAAATCCAAAAAATACTTATTTTATAATTACAATTTTAATAAAGTTGGTTTCCTGCCTGATTGGAGTTCGTCTGGGTTATTGCTGGTCGTTTTCCGTTTGTTGTCTGCATTTATTGCAGTATTGCAAAAATTTGGTGGCGCGTGTAATTTTGGAGCACCTGTGCGGTGAAGTATTACAAGAAAAGGTGAATGCTGAAGCTTTGGTGAGAATTTGGCGCATGTATGGTCGAGTTTATCATGTTAAGGCGGAAGCCGAAATCCCCTCCTCTTAGAGAGTGTCCTCGGCCAGTAAAGCTGGATGCTCGGCGGACCACCAGGATATTCTATAGATGATATCTTATTGTAGATCATGGGTGGCCAACCCAAAAGGCATCGCGGGCCACTTTGAAAATGAGTTGTGATCCCGCGGGCCGGGGTGATATATTGGGTGATTCAAATTTAATTTAATATATGTAATTTAGGGAGAGGGTTCCAAAGTTGTGCTAGGAAGACAACGAAAGAACGATGACCAATTAACGTGCGGAAACGCGGAATCATTAAATTATTATTTCTGAGCAATTGCGGAAGCTGCACAAACCGGTTTGCGCTCCTGTCGCAGAAGCCTATACTCACGATAGTCCCTTAGGGCTCGTTTGCACTGAGTGAGCTTAAAAGCAACTAGCCGGCGAGTCAGCTACTGAGATAGCGACACTCAAAACTAGCTAACGCGCACTAATTCCGTCATTTTGTAGTCAATGAAACAATGATGTCACTAGCAACTATGATGTCACACACCTAGTTTAATGGCCAACAAGCTCACACCCTAGGGAGTCGCAAGAAATTGCAAGAATGGAGAAGCCAATGAATGCTATTGCGATGAGTGTAATATTGTCCTTTTCGGTTGTCTTTATTCCTAGAAGTTCTATGGCCTTCCTATTTTGGTTGTGAATGGTGGAAGAGTAGTTGGTCCTGTTAAATGTGGTAGGATCAACATGAATGTTGTCCCAGAAGTTGGTTATGTTATCCCGTTGATTTCGTGCAATTCTGAAAAAGTATTAGTTTTTGCCTTCAAAGTTTAGGTTAGCGGTGTCACAAGATGAATTGATTTTGGTTTTCGGGAGATGGCTTAAAAGAATATAATTTGGCTCTGGCTGCTGGATATTAAGGATGGTATACAGCTTTATAAGCTGGCATTCTGGTGGTTGGTTCTTTATGAGGGGTCCAACGCATTTGGACGTGTTGTTGTTTTCCTGGTGTTGTAATTCCTTACAGTAATGGGTACCTCCAACCTTGAAACACTTATTGTCGAAATATTGAATATTATGGAAATTTATGATTAGGTAGGGTTTTGTGACTATTATGGTTGATTTATAGGTAAGGGAATAAGGTAGAGCATAGAATAACTTTCTTGTGAAAAAAAAATATAGTAATTTAGATTACTATAGTATGCTTAGAAGCAATTCTAACAGTTCGTAAATGTTCTCCTTTGATTTAATTCTATTGCTTGACTTTTCAAATTATGGTGAATTTCATTTAATTCTTTATGATTTAAATTTTGTTTTGATATAATGTTTAATCTTACGAGTACTATGGCTTCTGCTAAGTTTGATTAATACCCATGTCGAAGGTCGGCGAGCATGATTGTGAAATTCGTCTTCTTGGGACCGCCATGTTGATTCATTTACAAAATGGCCAGATGGCATTGTCATGTGAACTATACATAATGTGCAAAATTTTAAGTTGATAAGTTATATGGAATTGGGTCAAAATCAAGTTGCAAGATTTATCTACATACATACATAACATGCATCCATACACGTGGCGCTAATATAAAGGGTATACAAATAGCCTTAAACATGCCCGTAAAAATACTGAATCTTCAGTGTAAGTCCCATCGCAATCTGATTAGCCGTTTCCGACATTGGCGCGGCCAAACAGACAGACATACTTGATTTTGTTTTAATATCATGTAAATAACCATATAAACTTACAATTATTTTGAAATCACAGCCAGGTACTCCAATTATATTTATATAGATAGCTCACAAGAGAATTTTTTCATTAGGCGTACCGTTTACTTCACTATTTAATGAAACCATTTCATCAACATTACCAATAAAGTCGTATACAAGCCGAGGACTGCCTTCGAGTTTAGACAAATCCTTAACTGTGTTCGGAATTTTTAAAGAATTGAAAACACTTATGGATGGGTCTACCACCTAGGCTCGTAGCCATTTCTACAATAAAAATTTCTGGGATAGTTAAGGGTTTGAACTCTTACAAAAATCTACACTATTGGGGAATAAAGAGATATCTGAAGCAGGTCCTGCAATGGTGGTTAAAATCGCAATCACTTAAATCTTCTTCACACCGCTAGTACTCGCACGATTAATTAAGTTATTATGAAACTTTCCTTAGTCCGGATCTTCCGTCTACTACTCATTAAAAAAAATGACCTTGTCGAAAACTAAACAACTCAAAAAATTTCTGTTTTATAATTCAGTTCAAACAACAAACAAAATCATTCAAACACACTAAAAATATTTTTATTAAAATTCGCTCACTCAAATCACTCAAATCGGGAATCACATTTTACTCAAAATCTGGAGATGATGTTATCTGAAATAGTGTTCGGTGTACAGTAAAAATTGTAGTAAAAAACTTGACTCCTTAAGAATAAAATAACTCACAGCAAAAAACATTGTAAATCGCAAAGCGCTAAAAAACGAAAAATGTTGGAATTTTTCTCGTTCTTATAAATGGAGTCACTCAAGTTTCTTTTTTCCGTTAATACCCTGTTTCATAGTGTATAGTGGGCATCACCCCTTAAAATATAAGCCACATAGTCATTCATCTCATGTAGCAATGTCTAATAGCAAGCTTAGCTTGAAGATATAAAGAGGATATAATAGGTTAAGGGAAGCATGGAGAAGGCAGTGAGCCTAGCAATTGAACTCTTGGATGTTGTATGAGTTTATTTTTTTTAACAGCCGGTTGAGTCACAACCGTCGGGGCTAGCATTAGAAAGTTAAGTGATACATACGCCCACGACCGCCATAGAGGGGTAACTGGAATGATTTGCTATGGGCCCTAGGACAGAGCGGTCCCCGAGAATAGAGTGAAAATCAGAAAGTAAAAACCCCACATCCCTGCATACTAATCGTCTAGAGGTCCCGTAACTAGCCCAAAAACCTAAAACCGTCATATCCCTGCCTTCTAATTGTCAAGCAAAAGTTATCTAAAATCTGAAACACAAGCACCCTCAAATATAATGTTATGTGTGTGGAGAGAAATGGATTCTTCTACTCAACACATTTATATAGTAAACACTATTTTTATTTCTTCTTTTTCCGCAAAGTCGTCGATGACATCATCATAGTCTATATTTTCTGCCAGCTCTCGTTCTATTGATAATATCATGCAATGATTTAAACGTCACTCGTTCATGATCTCAGATAATTTTTTATAATTTTTAAATTTTGTTCACCTTTTGCAATTATTGCCTTTTCATTCTTGTAAACGCGAGTGTCGACAGCAGCTTTACCGAGCGGTCTTCTTAGTACCAACTACGCCTAATATGCTGCTTGTCCACCGCATAGAACAGGAACCGGTCTACGTTTGTTCGTTTTCTTCGCCTCACATAATTTCTAAAAGTTCTCATCGGATCATATTAACAGCTCTCCAAATACGCCCCTCATTAGCCCCTCGATTTTGGCCTCTTGGATAGCTTCTGGATTGATTTTGACAAAAGAAAGATGAGTACTGAGTCCCAGAGCTAAGCACAAGGGCCTGTCTACACAAAACCTGCTCCATTCTAGGCTACACTAACTAACTTTAGGTTCTTTCGCGAATAAAAAACCGACGGTTCAGTACCTACATATATTCAATGTTCTGAATGAACTTATTCTTACCACAAATTTTTTTGGCTAAGGATTTTTTGGAATTTTAATATTCTAAAAGAGCATCCAATCATATTTCAGCCCCAGGCCAGGCAAGGTGATTTGGTGGGCCTGGTTATGCCTCCTAAAACAAGTAACCCCGCTAGCTAGCCAACAAAGGCTGTGACGCAGGCAGTATCATACTAGCAGGTGACCATGGTGAAGACCAAACCTAAGCAATCAATACCAACAATTTTTTTTACATTGATTACATTTTGTAGCAGTCGCTACGCATTACTTTGTTTTTCTCTTATTACGAGTTTTTGTTATCAATTTTCTAATTCAAATACATGTACTTACAATTTTGGAGTACAGTGTGTGTTACGTCATCGGTTTAGATTTTCACTACTACTTTGAAAATACACTTTAGGGAAATCACAATCACGTACGCTTACACTGTACATGTATTGAATGTATAAAAACATAGCTACACGAATTCATTGACATGTAAAATAAAAAATAGAAATGTATTAGTATTGAAATTGTAATTGAACTAATCTAACATAACTTATCGCAGTATTAGTTAGAAGTTTTTATTTTAATTTAAAAAACTTCCGGTTGTATATTTTAACCGTTTTAAA
This sequence comes from Thereva unica, assembly GCA_949987705.1. Taxonomy (NCBI): domain Eukaryota; kingdom Metazoa; phylum Arthropoda; class Insecta; order Diptera; family Therevidae; genus Thereva; species Thereva unica. The sequence continues at coordinate 158,341,275 of OX465281.1, read as the reverse complement.
GAGAAAGTTTTGTAGTTTAAAATTAAACTAATTAAAAAATATAATACTCAAAAATAAATCAAATAAAAATAATTTAAAATAAATAATTAATGAAATAGTTTATTTAAATATACGAATAAACTATTATGATGTGGAGAGCAGTTTAAGAATATTAAAACCCAAAGTCCAGGAGTCAAGACCCCCACATCACATTTCATTCGTCAAAATTGCTGATGACAATCATGCAGTTGGCCGCAGAATAGATGTCAGATGTCTTCTAGATGTCAGCTTTAATTATATAAAATTGAAGTACGCTTTCATAAAATGACATAACAATTCACGGTTGCCTGCAGCGTGTCCTCCTAAACGATGCATTTCGAAATATTCTTTTCGTCTATTTTCTCCTACTATGGATCTTGATTTGACTTCAAATTTTATTATTATTCTTGGGAGTTAATTAAAAAGAGCTATGGATATTTATCTTTTCCAAGTGTAATGTTAAAATCCGGTATATATTGGAAATATTGCAACTTCTTTGAAAAGGATGATTTGATTTTTTTGGTTGCCTTAAAGGCTTGCTTGCTTTCCAATGTATTGCTATTTCAGTACTTGTTTCCCAACCTGGCTGGAGATATTAAGCGACAGTTTCGCTGTTTTCCAGATTACTCTTTTGTAGTATAGGGTGATCGGGCCATTTTAGTTTTGGTGAGGTTTGTGGCTACTGCTAAACAATTTTAAACTGCGGATATTGTTGGTGAAACTCCACCGACTGAAAGCAACTTATAACGATGGTTAGGTATAGTATCCTGAATGACTACAACGGATATTATTTAATATTTATATGTTAATGAATGTCTAGGAGAAACTTTTATACGGAACGCTTAAATTGATTCAAATTTGCATTTAATTACTTTCTTATTTTATGGTTTTCCATTTTACACTTAGTTGTTAAAGGTCAAAAATTTAAAACAATATGTTTTTTAAACTTTGATTGATGAAAACAATATACATAGCTACACTAAAAACCCTTTCTAATTCAAAATTCTATACATTAAAATACCTGTTAAGTGTGCGAAATTGTATCTTTTAAGAGTGCTTTTATATAAAAAAAGATCAAAACATCATTAATTTATGTACCTACGTAATACGGTAGCTAATGACGTTTACCAAAAACCTCAGCATCAAAGGAAATACTTTCACTGCTATATCAATTTCCCATTAAAGGCTTTTGACTTCATAGCATTTAACATTAAATCTAAGTATGTATCTATGACGATATTGTTAATATTAATGGCTACGCTGGAGGAAATGTAATTTTATATGGCTTAAGTACTGTAACCTTTCGTCGTGGTTTATGGTTTCAAGCAGTCCTTTATCTCCACATCACTTAAACAATATAATTGGAATGCGGTAAATTTTGTGAGATTAATATTGATGGGTTTAGAAATAAAGGATTCTTTTTTTTTTTAATTTAGGGATCCAGGGATTCACAAGTAGTCAATTGATTATGACATGGGATGAGCAACACGCGGCCCGTTAAACATGTTTATGCGGCCCGCCAAGTATTTCTAAAATTGAGTTTATTTTATCAACTTTCTCCCATCAATATATTGTTATAAAATTAATTATAATAAAATGGTAGTACATAGTAAACCGAAGCGCCGCGTCTGTACTTGTTTGTGTTAGCTTCTGTCACACAATTAGTCGGACTGGTAAGCTGTTAACTAGCAATTTTAGCAATTCTGGGGTTTCATGAGTGTAATATTATTGTCAAAAAGGTAATATTAGAGTATTTTTTATTCAAAATTAAGTTTTCCAACAATTTTGTTTAATTTTCAAATTTTTAATCCATCAGAGCATGTCGGAAAAGCAAACAAGAAAACGGAAGGTTGCGGATGAGCATAGACATTTCCAAGAAAAGTGGAAATTTGATTATTGTTTCGCTTTCGCCAAAGATAAACCTGTATGCTTAATATGCATGCTCAAAGACATTAAAAGAATTAAAAGAATATAACATTAAAAGACATTACAATACAAAACACAATATAAAAACTTAACAGGGCAACTCCGGACAGATAAGTTTCATCAACTGGAGAAAAACTTGGGAAAACAACTATCTATTTTTAAAAATCAAGCTATTATATCAAATACGGCAGTAAAGGCTAGTTTTGTTGTCAGTCAAATACTGGCAAAAAAAAATTAAACCCTTTGCGGATGGAGAGATGATAAACGAATGTCTGACTGCTGTTGCAGAAATAGCATTTCCTGATAAAATAAATATTATTTCAAACATTAGTTTATCAAGATTTACCATTGCAAGGAGAATTGAAGACTTGCCCGAGAACATAGCAACAACGCTTCGTGAACGCATTGCCAAATTCGAATACTGCTCTTTGACACTTAATGAGAATTGCGATATTAGCGATACAGCACAACTGGCTATATTTGTACGTGGTATTGACATCAAATTTAATATTACCGAAGAATTGTGTTCACTGATTCCAATGCAATGAACTACAATCGGGAAAGACCTGTACGATGAACTAAAGTCTGCGTTGGAAAATTTTTCAATTTTATTAGGAAAGATTTGGTATATCGACAGATGGAGCACGAGCAATGTCAAGCGGGAGTATCGCGAAGGCTATTTCAAGACATTATGAAGGTCACAGGAAGGGAAATATTCGTTAACTGCTGCATAATTCACCAGGAAAATTTGTTTTGTTTCAACCATGAAATTAATCAAAAGTGAGTGATGCACGATTAGAAAGCTGCGTACGTGTAGCTACCTCATCAATTCCGTCTGATATTGATCAGCTTGTATCGAAAAAACAGTGAAAATTTTCTCATTAAAAATTTCAAATAAATTCGTTTTCCTGTTCTTTTCTTGTTTGTTTTTATTTTGCATTAAAATTTTTATATGGAATCTTTACTTTTTTTTTTAATTTTAAATTTTTTTATTCTAATGTTTATATTACAAATAAGTTTTGTAAACTATTATTAAGTGTTACTTTATGTGTGGCCCGCCAAAAATTTTAAAATTTAAATTGGCCCGTTGATTAAAATGGTTGCTCACCCCTTATGATTTGATTGTCTTAAAAAACAGGGCAATCCTTACTAATATTATAAATGCGAAAGTAACTCTGTCTGTCTGTCTGTCTGTCTGTCTGTCTGTCTGTCTGTCTGTCTGTTACGCTTTCACGCCTAAACCACTAAACCGATTTTGATGAAATTTGCTACAGACATAGTTTAGACCTTGGAGATGGACATAGGCTACTTTTTATGGAGAAAAAATGGGTTTAAGGGAGTGAAATGGGGTTCAATAAGTTGTAAGGGGATTTTTTATCTTTACTTTTTTTTTCTATTGTATAAAAAGTAACTGACTGACAGACAACGCACAAACTAAACCGCTGGAGCTAAAGGGCTGAAATTTTGACAGTGCATCCCTATAATGGCGTGGACATCTACTAAAAAGCGATTTTTCGAAATTCATCCCCTAAGGGGGTGAAATGGGGTTTATCCAAACCGCTGGAGTATAGGGCTGAAATTTTGACAGTGCATCCCTATAATGGCGTGGACATCCACTATAAAGCGATTTTTCGAAATTCATCCCTTAAGGGGGTGAAATGGGGTTTATTGTAACCGCTGGAGCTATAGGGTTGATTTTTAACAGTGGATCCCTATAATGACGTGGACATCCACTGAAGAGCGATTTTTCGAAATTCATCCCCTAAGGGTGTGAAATGGGGTTTTTACAAACCGCTAAAGCTATAGGGCTGAAATTTTGACAGTGCATCCCTATAATGGCGTGGACATCCACTATAAAGCGATTTTTCGAAATTCATCCCTTAAGGGGGTGAAATGGGGTTTATCCAAACCGCTGGAGCTATAGGGTTGAAATTTTAACAGTGGATCCCCCTATAATGACGTGGACATCCACTAAAGAGCGATTTTTCGAAATTCATCCCCTAAGGGTGTGAAATGGGGTTTTTACAAACCGCTAAAGCTATAGGGCTGAAATTTCAAATCTCAAAATTAAGTTTTCCAACAATTTTGTTTAATTTTCAAATTTTTAATCCATCAGAGCATGTCGGAAAAGCAAACAAGAAAACGGAAGGTTGCGGATGAGCATAGACATTTCCAAGAAAAGTGGAAATTTGATTATTGTTTCGCTTTCGCCAAAGATAAACCTGTATGCTTAATATGCATGCTCAAAGACATTAAAAGAATTAAAAGAATATAACATTAAAAGACATTACAATACAAAACACAATATAAAAACTTAACAGGGCAACTCCGGACAGATAAGTTTCATCAACTGGAGAAAAACTTGGGAAAACAACTATCTATTTTTAAAAATCAAGCTATTATATCAAATACGGCAGTAAAGGCTAGTTTTGTTGTCAGTCAAATACTGGCAAAAAAAAATTAAACCCTTTGCGGATGGAGAGATGATAAACGAATGTCTGACTGCTGTTGCAGAAATAGCATTTCCTGATAAAATAAATATTATTTCAAACATTAGTTTATCAAGATTTACCATTGCAAGGAGAATTGAAGACTTGCCCGAGAACATAGCAACAACGCTTCGTGAACGCATTGCCAAATTCGAATACTGCTCTTTGACACTTAATGAGAATTGCGATATTAGCGATACAGCACAACTGGCTATATTTGTACGTGGTATTGACATCAAATTTAATATTACCGAAGAATTGTGTTCACTGATTCCAATGCAATGAACTACAATCGGGAAAGACCTGTACGATGAACTAAAGTCTGCGTTGGAAAATTTTTCAATTTTATTAGGAAAGATTTGGTATATCGACAGATGGAGCACGAGCAATGTCAAGCGGGAGTATCGCGAAGGCTATTTCAAGACATTATGAAGGTCACAGGAAGGGAAATATTCGTTAACTGCTGCATAATTCACCAGGAAAATTTGTTTTGTTTCAACCATGAAATTAATCAAAAGTGAGTGATGCACGATTAGAAAGCTGCGTACGTGTAGCTACCTCATCAATTCCGTCTGATATTGATCAGCTTGTATCGAAAAAACAGTGAAAATTTTCTCATTAAAAATTTCAAATAAATTCGTTTTCCTGTTCTTTTCTTGTTTGTTTTTATTTTGCATTAAAATTTTTATATGGAATCTTTACTTTTTTTTTTAATTTTAAATTTTTTTATTCTAATGTTTATATTACAAATAAGTTTTGTAAACTATTATTAAGTGTTACTTTATGTGTGGCCCGCCAAAAATTTTAAAATTTAAATTGGCCCGTTGATTAAAATGGTTGCTCACCCCTTATGATTTGATTGTCTTAAAAAACAGGGCAATCCTTACTAATATTATAAATGCGAAAGTAACTCTGTCTGTCTGTCTGTCTGTTACGCTTTCACGCCTAAACCACTAAACCGATTTTGATGAAATTTGCTACAGACATAGTTTAGACCTTGGAGATGGACATAGGCTACTTTTTATGGAGAAAAAATGGGTTTAAGGGAGTGAAATGGGGTTCAATAAGTTGTAAGGGGATTTTTTATCTTTACTTTTTTTTCTATTGTATAAAAAGTAACTGACTGACAGACAACGCACAAACTAAACCGCTGGAGCTAAAGGGCTGAAATTTTGACAGTGCATCCCTATAATGGCGTGGACATCTACTAAAAAGCGATTTTTCGAAATTCATCCCCTAAGGGGGTAAAATGGGGTTTATCCAAACCGCTGGAGTATAGGGCTGAAATTTTGACAGTGCATCCCTATAATGGCGTGGACATCCACTATAAAGCGATTTTTCGAAATTCATCCCTTAAGGAGGTGAAATGGGGTTTATTGTAACCGCTGGAGCTATAGGGTTGATTTTTAACAGTGGATCCCTATAATGACGTGGACATCCACTGAAGAGCGATTTTTCGAAATTCATCCCCTAAGGGTGTGAAATGGGGTTTTTACAAACCGCTAAAGCTATAGGGCTGAAATTTTGACAGTGCATCCCTATAATGGCGTGGACATCCACTATAAAGCGATTTTTCGAAATTCATCCCTTAAGGGGGTGAAATGGGGTTTATCCAAACCGCTGGAGCTATAGGGTTGAAATTTTAACAGTGGATCCCTATAATGACGTGGACATCCACTAAAGAGCGATTTTTCGAAATTCATCCCCTAAGGGTGTGAAATGGGGTTTTTACAAACCGCTAAAGCTATAGGGCTGAAATTTTGACAGTGCATCCCTATAATGACGTTTACATCCGGTAATCCACTAAAGAGCGATTTTTCAAAATTCATCCCCTAAGGGTGTGAAATAGGGTTTTTACAAACCGCAAAGCTATAGGGCTGAAATTCGGACAGTGCATCCCTATAATGGAGTGGACATCCACTATAAAGCGATTTTGCGAAATTCATCCCTTAAGCGGGTGAAATAGGGTTTATCCAAACCGCTGGAGCTATAGGGTTGAAATTTTAACAGTGCATCCCTATAATGACGTGGACATCCACTAAAGAGCAATTTTTCAAAATTCATTCCCTAAGGGTGTGAAATGGGGTTTTTACAAACCGCTAAAGCTATAGGGATGAAATTTTGACAGTGCATCCCTATAATGACGTGGATATCCACTTTAAAGCGATTTTTCGAAATTCATCCCTTAAGCGGGTGAAATAGGGTTTATCCAAACCGCTGGAGCTATAGGGTTGAAATTTTAACCGTGCATCCCTATAATGACGTGGACATCCACTAGAGAGCGATTTTTCGAAATTCATCCCCTAAGGGTGTGAAATGGGGTTTTTACAAACCGCTAAAGCTATAGGGCTGAAATTTTGACAGTGCATCCCTATAATGGCGTGGACATCCACTAAGAAGCGATTTTTCGAAATTCATCCCCTAAGGGGGTGAAATGGGGTTTACCCACACCGCTTGAGCTATAGGGCTGAAATTTTGACAGTGCATCCCTATAATGGCGTGAACATCCACTAAGAAGCGATTTTTCAAAATTCATCCCCTAAGGGTGTGAAATGGGGTTTTTACAAACCGCTAAAGCTATAGGGCTGAAATTTGGACAGTGCATCCCTATAATGGAGTGGACATCCACTATAAAGCGATTTTTCGAAATTCATCCCTTAAGCGGGTGAAATGGGGTTTATCCAAACCGCTGGAGCTATAGGGTTGAAATTTTAACAGTGCATCCCTATAATGACGTGGACATCCACTAAAGAGCGATTTTTCGAAATTCATCCCCTAAGGGAGTGAAATGGGGTTTTTACAAAGCGCTAAAGCTATAAGGCTGAAATTGTGACAGTGCATCCCTATAACGGCGTGGACATCCACTAAGAAGCGATTTTTCGAAATTCATCCCGTAAGGGGGTGAAATGGGGTTTACCCACACCGCTTGAGCTATAGGGCTGAAATTTGGACAGTGCATCCCTATAATGGCGTGAACATCCACTAAGAAGCTATTTTTCATAATTCATCCCCTAAGGGGGTGAAATGGGGTTTATCCAAACCGCTAAAGTTATAGGGCTGAAATTTTAACAGTGCATTCCTATAATGGCGTGGACATCCACTATAAGGCGATTTTTCGAAATTTATCCCCTAAGGGGGTGAAATAGGGTTTACCCACACCGCTGGAGCTATAGGGCTGAAATTTTGACAGTGGATCCCTATAATGGCGTGAACATCCACTAAGAAGCGATTTTTCAAAATTCATCCCCTAAGGGGGTGAAATGGGGTTTATCCAAACCGCTAAAGTTATAGGGCTGGAATTTTAACAGTGCATTCCTATAACGGAGTGGACATCCACTATAAGGCAATTTTTCGAAATTTATCCCCTAAGAGGGTGAAATGGGGTTTACCCAAACCGCTGGAGCTATAGGGCTGAAATTTTGAACAGTGCATCCCCTTAATGACGTGGACATCCATTAAGAAACGATTTTTCGAAATTCATCCCCTGAGGGGGTTAAATGGGGTTAAGCCAAACCGCTGGAGCTAAACGGCTGAAATTTTGACAGTGCATATTTATAATGAAGTGGACATTTACTAAGAAGCGATTTTTCGAAATTCATCCCCTAAAGGGGTGAAATGGGGTTACCAAACTACTGGAGCTACAGGGTTGAAATTTGGACAGTGCATCCCTATAATGGCGTGGACATCCACTAAGAGGCGATTACTCGAAATGCACCCCCAAAGGGGATGAAATGGGGTTAACCCAAACCTCCGAAGCTGAAGGGCTGAAATTTTGACAGTGCATCCCTATAATCACGTAGAAATGAATGACTCGAAATTCACTTTATTTAATATTCATTTGTGATTGCTTCATAATTTCTTACATCCACGTAACTAGGCGAACAAACTTAACGAACGTTCGTCAAACCCTAAAATGTCACTTTTCTTGATGACATATACATGCCAATCTCTGCTTCAAAACTTGCAGATTTGTTGAGCAGAGGTGATATTCCCTTTTTAGTTATAATAACAGCTGACTTTTTTGTAGGTTTTTTTTAAGGAAAACATTGCACATAATAAACAGTTTTTAAAGGCGTTGCAAGGCACGCGGGTTTTATGCTAGTAAGGAACTAAGACGTTCACGGGTTTTTATTGCAGGAATAGTTGAATGGGTCATTCAAAAAGAAAAAACCGCGGAGTGCTATTAAATTCGAGGTTGGAAATTGGAGTTAGGGGCCAAAATGGACCCTTTTTTGTTGTTGCAATATATCTCGCAAACGAAGCAAAATTTCGATATTCTTTATATGAAATTTTTTGTAGAGTTTTTGTGTTGTATATTTTCTTTATATGAAATTTTTTGTAGAGAATTAAATTTCCCATAGAAATGACTTATTTAAAAAATATTTTTTTTGTCAAAAATGTTAAAACAAGAAGAAAAAAATATACAAAATTTCGATGTTTTTTTGCTTTTTTGGTTCTTTGCCAATATCTTTTTTTAGGTCAGAAATAGGTATATGTATTGAAATTTTTTTTTTAAATAAGTCATTTCCATGGGAAATTTAATTCTCTACAAACAAATTTGTTGTCTGTAAAGAGGGTTTACGGACGATAGTTTAACGTGACAACGTCATGAGACCGTGGTAGCTGGCTGAAATCTCCGCATAATATCACGTGGATGCCTCCGAATGGTTTGTCATAAAAGCCGGTAATCTGCTGCAGTCGGTAGTGGATTTTTTGAAGAATGGCTGAACTTAACATGCTGATCTCGTCGACGAAAACAGCTTTGACGCCAACGAACATGTTTCTGGAGGCTTGCAAATTTTCTGTGGATAAGAGTTTTGCCACGCGAGAAGTTGTGAGACGAAACGCTGAATGCACTGTAGTGCCACCAAGAGGTACAGCGGCTTTACCTGTGCTTGCACAGGCAATTTAGGTGTTGTTCATCGAGTTGTGCTCCTGAGTGTATCGGTTGTACGTTTCCATAAGGCACTTTAATGTGTAAGTTTTTCCACAGCCCGCCGAACCGGTGAAGAAAATTTGTAGCGCTTCCAAAATGCCATCTCCACAACCATGTAATCGGTGAATGACTTCAAGGATGATCTCCCGTTGTTCCGGATTGGTGGTTCGAAGAAACTCGCAATACTGCTGCTTTGACATCACATTGCTGCGCTTTTTCACAATCGAGAATCCACAACAAATATTATTGTTGACAATTTTTGACAATTTTAATCAAATTTTTAAGATTACTACAATCAAATTTTTATTAAAATTACTACGGGACTTACGGGACTAACGGGACTAACGGGACATAACGGGACAATGAGTCATCATTTTTCGTGCATGCAGCCGGCTTTCATCGTTTTAATAGACGTTGTCACGTCAAAAATTTCATATAAAGAATATCGAATTTCATATATGGGGCATTCCACCTCAAGTGTTCCCACCTCAAAAACGAAACATTTTTTATTTAAAATTGTAAGTCCGAAGATTTGTTGATAATGGAAAGCAAAGAACACGTATCCTTATGTATTTTTTCCGTACTTTCCAAAAAAAATATATAAACAATTTTCCATGAAATTTAATAACATTTTTTTTTTTAATTTAAACTTTAATTTAAACATTTTTTTAACAAGAGCCTGTTGGGATTTGTTTCAAACTTACCTTATAATACGGTTCATTCTCTCCCCTACAAAAAAGTATATATAGTATTTTATGGGCAAAGTTGAATTTCTTCTCTTTTTGAGGCTCCAAACCCAAAGCGTCTACCGCGCCGCGCCTTTCAAAAGATGCCTTGAATCACGCTTTTCTATGAATTTCGAGCATTTTTACTACTATACACACACACTTATGCTAAAAATAATAAATCCGCGCGCCACAGCTACGTCGGGCGCGGTAGACGCTTTGGGTTTGGAGCCTCAAAAAGAGAAGAAACTCAACTTTGCCCATAAAATACCATATACACTTTTGTAGGGGAGGAAATGAACTGTATTATAAGCTAACTCTGAAAAAAATCCCAACAGGCTCTTGTTGAAAAAATGTTATTAACAAAGTTTAAATAAAAAAAAAATGTTATTAAATTTCATAAAAAATTTTTTATATATTTTTTTTTTTTGGAAAGTACGGAAAAAATACTTAAAGATATGTACGTGCATGTTGTTTTTTCGTTAGCAACAGCTTTTTGGACTGAGAATTTAATTAAAATCGACGTCCGAAATAAAGGGCGAAAATTCAAGCCCCTGTATCACTGCAACCCGTGCATAAATCCGCCCCTCCTGTTCCACAATCAATGTACTCTGATAGTACAACAACTCTACCAAATATCATCAAAATCGGAAATGTTTCGTTTTTGAGGTGGGAACACTTGAGGTGGAATGCCCCATATTGCAAAAACAAAAAAGGGTCCATTTTGACCCCTATCTCCAATTTCCACCCTTTAATTTAATAGCACTCCGCGGTTTTTTCTTCTTGAATGACCCCTTGAACGATTCCTGCAATAAAAACCCGTGAACGTCTTTGTTACTTTCTATATGACATAATGAATAGACTAATGAGAGAGTAAATTGTTTTACTTTTAACCATTTGTACTGTAGGTAGACAACTACAGAGAATATTGTAGTAAGACAAATCGCAATTCTTTCAGAGTAATAAATATACATTGCGTACAAGTACATTGGGAATGGAATCCCCAACCAGCCTCAAAATAAAATTGTTTTGTATCAGGCCAAAACGATAGAAGAGCTCCAGCAAAGTTTAAAAGTGTACGAAACTGTAAGGTCTTAGAAGGTAGTTAAGAAAATCGTCATAAGTGATAGTCATCACGGAGCGAAAATAAAGATGAAGAGAGATGTTCCACGGAGCGAAAATCAAGATGAAGAAAGATGTTACAATTGCGGATCCGCGAGCAGAACTAAAGGAGCTCGTTGTTGCAGCTGCGGAGATTTTGAGCAGTAAGGCAAGGAAACCCAAGGGAAACCAAGTCCAGGTTAACACTTCAGTCCAGGTTAACGCTACAGTACTTATGGCCCATATATCAGTTAAGCTGGCTTGGGAAGCAATAAAATGACGTTATTGTGTGAATTATTGTGGCTTTCTATGCGCGAAAATAAGGAGCTGAGCGGCTAGTGTTCCTTTACAAGGACTTGGAAAATTTATAATGGAAACCCCAAGGTCATAAAATGTGAGCACTATATTATTTCATGTCATGTTGTTCCAGATTCGTCAATATCCACCGACATACTACTTGGGAATAACATTTTGAAGGAAACATCGCTGTTGGTTTAGATGGGAAAAGTAACCCTTACGAAGTTAGATTATCAGGAGTCAGGGGAAGCCAGCCCTCTACATATGATCGACGCGGTCGAACATATTGAAGAAGACGAAATGTCCCTTACCAATTAAATCGTCGATGGACGAACTCGTGGAAGAGCCCTCATAACTCATTATAGTCCGAAGATACTCGAAAGATCCTACGTGCAGATGCGCGTTGAACTGGAAGAAGAGGAGCCCATTTACCAGCGACCAAGAAGATTAGTCCGCAGGGAAAAGGACGAGGTGAATAGGAAAATCCAGGTATTGCTACGGGCGGAATCATTTAAGCCAGCTGTTCAGATTTTGCAAGTCCGAGCATTTCAGATTTTGCAAAAAAGAAGGATGATTCTATTCATTCCTGTGTAGTCTACAGAAATTTGAACGAGAAGATCATCAGAGATATATTTCCGTTTCCCAACATAGAAGATGTTTGTATCATGCGCGAGTTTTTACCACACTGAATGTGAAGAATGGATTCTTCCACTTTGGTGTTGGCAGGAAGTATACTTCGTTTCGCAGCTCCAGGCGGCCAATATGAATTATCCGGACTTTGTTATTCACCAGCGACCTTTCAGAGGTAAGTAAACAAGGTATTCAAAGACTTCACCCGTGAAGAGACGATATTAGTGTACATGGATGTTGTAATTGCCTTGATAAGCACGGTCGAAGAAATCCTGGAAAAATTAGAACGTAACCGTAGAAAACGGTTTGCTAATAAAATTAAAAAAAAAAAAATTTTTTTTTTGAAGAAGTCTGTTGATTTCTTGGGTCATTTTCTTGAAGGTGCAATATCAAACCCTCGTCAGCTTCCATTTCATATGCAAAGCGGTTATAAAGTGTTGTCAGCACTAAATTGCAGTCTTACGGTATTCAGTCTTTTACATTACCTTGTTTTGAAGCTATTAAGCATTTCTAAGAGCTTTGTACCCCAGCCTGCTCAATTGTTGAAAACATTTGTATCTATTTCGTAAATTAAGAGGAAGAAAGATTTAAGAGCTTTGATGAAAACAGGAAGAAAGTAAGAGCGGAGGATAAGTGTTAATTCGAAACAATTTAGACGGAAAATGCCAAAAGGGCTTAACAAAAACCGAAAAGCAAAACACAGATACGCGGTTGGAGAATTAATCGCATCAAACGCACTCTGTTTGGGCAAGGCCTCAAAATATATCGTAATAGTCCAAAAGCTGGTGACAAAAATGGGTAAGAGTTTCGTAATGGCTAATACTTAAATGTGATATAGCATTAGGTAAAGGTGTACACGAGTCAGCACCCACTCGCTAGGACAAGTAGTGGATCACCTGGGGGGGCGGTCTAAAGTATGTTAAAAAATGACATGCACTATAAGGGTTTCGGAATGGTTGGAAAATAGCGTTAACCTATTGTTATTATAAAAAAAATGTGAGAAATTTTGTGTTTACAGTCCGCTGTAGGAGAAAAGGTATAATGGAAAAAGAACAAATCTCCAAAAAAAATTTATGTTAAATTTTTTTAGATTATAAAAACTTTTTTATGATTCGAAGATGAATAATTGTGTACAACGTGCACAGCAGACAACTAGCCAAACATATTCAGAATCGTCCGCATAGATTTTGCTATGCCGGGGATTAGACGCCCAGATCAGAACTTCGCTCATGACGCCAAATACGGTAACCAATTTTGCAAACTTGGCATCCACAAAAAAATGCACAATTTGGTGCCCTTAAAAAATGTAATAAATGTAGGTAATAAATACTTACTCATACTCTTTATCTATTTAATTTTATTAAATATAGATAATAGTGTATTCTACTTGTCATGTCCTTTTATTTGATGCCCATACCGAGCGCGTTGTAAAGAAAAAAGTAATCCCCCGTTTTGTGTGGGCCGCCATTTTGAATTTGGAATGATCCACACAGCTAATAGCATTCATCTTGTCATACCCCTTCATTTGATACCCATTCCGAGTGGCTTGTAAAGGAAAACGTAATCCGCCATTTTTGGTTTGGAATGTAGCTACGCAGCTAATAGTTGTCCATTTGTCATATCCATTCATATGATATCCACATCGAGTGGCTTGTAAAAAAATGTAATCCGCAATTGGTAATTGTGTTGGCCGCCCTTTTGAATTTGGAATGACGGCACATAGATAATTGTAGATATTCTATTTGTCATGCCCTCTCATTTGATATCATTGCCCGGGATTGAGGAACACAATTGTTAAATTCGGCGGCCATCTTGTAACCGCCTTCTTGATATTATTACAAAATGGTCCGATTTCATTGTCACAGCATTACAATTACGGTAGACAAATTCGAAAAATATGCACCAAGTTGAACCATATACACATATTCTAATTCCACCACCGAAAATTTCTCCAGGTGGAGCCAGCGAGCGGCGGTAGTTACTCATTCAGTACAAGAGAGCCTCTTCGCCGGCTCCGGGGTTCTTTTGGATATAAAGTACGGTAGTTTATACATTCGTCGCCTTTGGTATGAAATTGTTATCGTGTCATATCGTGTACTCGGTCTGGTTTACTGGTCCCGGCGGTCGCCATTGTTGGGTTTGCGGGTTCTTGGAATTCTGCTCCAGTTGCTGCTAGACCCCAAGGTCTTCCACTCTCCCTGTGGACCACACACATGCATGGAATTTCATACGAAAACTATTTTTTTTTTGTTTTATGTAAAAGTATATAAAGTCACCCTTTATATTACCAATCCCTCATGTCGTTCACGTCATGGTGCAATGTCTGGTAGTAATCTTAGCTCGAAAATAGAAAAAGGATATGCCAGGTTAAGGCTGCAATCTGGAGGATACATTAGCAGGAGGCAGTGATCCTCATGTTGAACTCTTGGATTTTGAACGAGTCCATTTTTTTAAGCAGCCGGCTGTGCTGCAACAGTCGTGGTCAGCAGGAGACAGTCTCGTCGGAATGTTATATCTGCTAAAACAAGGGAATACCGCTAACCAGCCGCCAAAGGATGTGACGCAGGCAATATCAGACTACCAGGTGAAGAAAAATGTGCTAGGTGAAGACCCGACCTAAGCGGAACTTTGGTACCCTATTATTAACCGGCTATGCTGGCGGGATGTCTTATTAGGTCTACCTTGAAGCCTTATTAGGGCTCCGAGTGAATCGCTCCGCCTAGAATATATAAAACTTAGAAACTCCTGTAAAGTCACCATCAGGAATGTCAAAAATTCATTTGACAGCAAGTTGAGAAGTAAACTCCTTAACGCAACTTCTGGTAGCAAAAACTTCTGGTCCTTGGTAAGCCCCATTAAAAAGAATTTCACTTCATCCACAATCCCTTCACTTATCCACAATGAGAAGGTGATAACAAACAGCAAATCCAAGGCCGATTTAATAGCATCTTTGTTTGCATCAAATTCTTCTCTACCCGAAACTGATACGCTACCCTGGTTCTCGAGCTCAATGCTCATTTAATGCCCAGGGTTTTCTTCAGGACTCGCAAGGTGTACAGGTGTCTGAAAGAGCTCAACGCCAATAAATCCACTGGACCCGATAATATACCTCCCATCGTCTTAAAACAATGCGCCTCACCTTTGGCTAAACCTCGGCGCAAACTTTTTGCCCTATCATACTTCTACGGAGTTTATCCAGATTCTTGGAAAATTGCCCATGTTCAGCCCATACCGGAAAAAGATGACTCCAGCGATCCCTCCAACTACCGCCCAATAGCAATTACTTCTATTCTCTCCAAAACCATGGAGACGATAATCAACAAAAAGCTAATGGGATATCTAGAATCCAACCAACTTATCAACGACAAACAATACGGCTTCCGACAAAAAAGATCCACTGGTGATCTTTTAGTTTGCCTTACGGAGCACCTCCATCAAAGTTTGCATGGATCTGGTGAATCCAGTTTGGTTGCTTTGGATATCTCCAAGGCTTTTTATAGAGTATGGCACTCAGCCTTGTTAGCTAAACTCAAAGCTATTGGAATTGACTCGCTTCTGTATAAGTGGATTGAGAGTTTCCTTTCCGGCCGTTCAATTAAGCTAGTATTGGATGGCGTCAAATCTGAATCTCACCCCATCTCTGCGGGAGTCCCCCAGGGGTCAATTTTATCACCGGCCCTATTTCTCATTTTTATAAATGACCTACTTTCAGTCCCCTCCAACCCACTTCTCAGCTTCGCTGACGACGATACTCTACGTTACTCGTACAGATTCGATGCAAGACATACTCATGCCAGATCCTGTCTTGATGATCGCGAACTAATGTCCAAGTCGATTAATAACGACATTAAACTGATTCTAAAGTGGGGAGAGAAGAATCGTGTTGAATTCAACTCCGACAAAACCAAGTACTATCTTATATCCAAAAAGAAGTTCAACACCTCACCATCCTTGAAAGTGGATGACGTGGTACTTAAGGCCGACCCATCCCTACACATCTTAGGCGTGACATTAGCCAAAGACTTGCGATGGAATGACCACATATTCCAAATGGCCAAACAAGGATCTCAGTGCTTGGGATTTCTTCAGAGGTGCAAGTTCCTCCTCCAGCCATCGGCCCGTGCTGTTATTTATAAATCCTACATTCGGCCTCTTCTCGAATATAACTCCATCGTTTGAGGGGGCGCTCCAATAACCACCTTGGCATGGTTAGATAAGGTCCAAAAAAGGGCCCTTAAACTAGTTGATGGCGACACGATTTGCTCCACCATCGACCCCTTGAGCCACCCTAGGAATGTAGTTGCACTGACAAAATTTTATCGCTACTATCATAGTGACTGTTCCTCCGAGCTAAAAGCTCTCCAGCCTCCACGGCAATCCTATACCCGCAACACCAGATTAGCCCACTCGTCTCATTCCCTCCACCTGCAACTCCCCCTTTCAAGCACTCAACAAGATATGAATTCGTTTGTAAATAGAACAACTCGACTGTGGAATAATCTCTCGCAGGCAGTTTTTCCGAGCTCCTACAACATCCAAGAGTTCAAACGCAGGGTTCATCACCACCTTCTTCAATACCCCCCCCGTACCCTTATAATCCTTAACCTATTCCCCCTCCCTCCCTCCCGTACTAAGCTTACTGCTAGACATTGCACCATGACATGACAAATGACATGACGGACTGGTAGTACAAAGGGTGATTCCTGAGTTTAGCACTGCCACATAAAAAAAAACCTTCAAAATATACATATATTACAACTAGGTACATACATATTAAGAATTAGTCATTAAAAAACAATCGATGAGCCTTAGGAATTCATTTTTTTAATTTTTTAAATACATTTATTTGCACTTGATTAAAATAGGACGTTTCGACATTTCTTATTCATGTCATCATCAGCTAAAAACTGTGTACATTTTATTATTAATTTTATCAAAAAACATAAAGCTAAGTCTAATACAGGCTTACCAAAATTAAAAACGTTGTAGGGAATTAAAATCTAATGACAATTTTAAGATGCTTCACACCACGCACTCAATAAAAGGGTTTATTCTCCCAAAATATTTTTCTTTTTATTATTTTTAATATTTTCATTTTACTCATTGTTATCGAATATGGAGCTACACCTTACAATGACACCGAGATAAAGTGGCGTATCAATGATAAGCAGCAAGTGATGTGCAGAAAAATCAAATTAACTAAACAGCTGCTGTGTTATAAGTGTGAAGTGAAGGTGTCACCAACGAAACAGTGGATGTAACGGAGACAGACGGACGGTAAATTGTAAATCTTCTCTCCCCTTTCCCACACCCGTTCAAGGCACTGCCGGCGTCAGAGCCAGTGTCGGTCAGCTGACGGGATTCTCCTTGCTTTAGGAGGCATAACACTCCAGCAAGGCGCATCCCGTTAACCCCGACGGTGATGACAATGGCACTGCCGGTTGCGACTGGGGCTTGCAACCTTGTGTTCACAAAGCAACGATACAATAATTTTTGTATCGACTTTGCTAATATCCGTGGGTTAAAAGCGAATTTTTATTCCGTGTTGTGCCATCTCAACACTTACTCTCCCCCAATCTTCGCACTAAGTGAAACCCAGATTTTACCTAACGATTGTCTAGATTGTTATCAGGTTTCCGGGTACACTTTAGTGCACAATCTGTCCCCACATAGGGGAATTGCCATTTATATTAGGAAAGACGTTGCCTTCCAGAAGGTGTACAGCAGTACATCATCTGATTTTAACCATCTCGGTATTAAAATTTCACTTCGTAATCACGTCATTTTCTTCTGTTTTCTATACAGGAGTCCTAATATTAGTAATGAAGCCTCCTTATTAGCATTCGACGCTATCTCCGAACGTATCTCCGAATTTTTATCCTCCCATCCGGAGTGCGAAATCATTGTTGCGGGTGATTTCAACGTTCACAACGTAAATTGGCTGAATTACTCAAATGGCACCAGTGTTTCTGGCAGGGATGCCGAGCTCTTTGCTGAGACCAATAACTTGCACCAAATAGTGAAACAGCGTACGCGCGTTCCTGACACTGCGGGACAAGGGGCACACCTCCTTGATCTTTTTCTTACCTCCCACCCTTCACGTTACTCCGTTGAGGTCGATTCGCCTATTGGAAACTCGGATCACTGTCTGGTCAGCGCTTACTTCTCCTATCCATCTCCAACCCCAACAACGCCAGCTCCTAGGAGAACTGTTTGGCATTATGGAAAAGCCAACTGGTGGGGGCTGATTCGCTTTTTCCAAGCTACTGATTGGGATTTGTGTTTTCAGAACCGCGATGTTAATTTTGCGGCCATCTGTATTACCAAAATTATACTGGCCGGAATGCGTTTATTCATTCCCCATTCTTCCAAATCCATAAAGCCTAGGCAATATGGATGGTTCAATCGAGAGTGTATGAACGCAATCAAAACCAAAGAAGCCGCCTACAGACAGTACAAAAACTCTCCGAGCGAAACATCTCGACGTGAATACATCAGGTTGAGAAACTCTTGTAAATCCACCATCAAGCGAGTCAAAGAATTATTCGATGAGAAACTGAGAGGTAAACTCATAAACTCCACTGCCGGCAGTAAAAACTTCTGGTCCTTGGTAACCTCCATCAGGAAGAATTTCACTTCTCATTCAACGCCTCCATTCATTTACAATAGGCAGGTGATAACAGAAAGCAAACCCAAGGCCGATCTACTCGCACTTCTGTTCGCCGAAAATTCTTCCTTACCCGATGCCGTCATGCAACCCCCCACCATCGAGTGTTCCGCCCACTCAATGGATAGAGTTTTCTTCAGGACGCGTGAAGTATATAAGTGTCTCAAAGAGCTGGACTCCAACAAAGCCACTGGCCCCGACAAAATTCCCCCTATAGTTCTTAAAAAATGTGCCTCACCTTTGGCTAAACCTCTGCGCAAACTTTTTGCACTTTCATACTTCTCCGGAGTTTATCCTGACTCCTGGAAACTGGCTCATGTTCAGCCCATACCGAAAAAAGGTGAAGCTAGTGACCCTACTAACTACCGCCCAATAGCAATTACTTCTATTCTCTCCAAAGTTATGGAGACAATAATAAAAAGAAAGCTTATGGAATATCTTGAATACAACCAAATATTGAATGACAAACAATACGGCTTTAGATCGAAAAGATCTACTGGCGACCTCCTTGTATGCCTAACGGAGCACCTCAGCCGAAGTATACACCGATTTGGTGAATCTGGTCTGGTTGCTCTGGATATCTCCAAGGCTTTTGACAGAGTATGGCATCCCGCTCTGTTGGCTAAACTCCAAGCTATTGGTATTGACTCTGTTCTGAAGAACTGGATTGAGAGCTTCCTTTCAGGCCGTTCAATCAAGGTAGTATTGGATGGCGTCGAATCCGACCCCCACCACATCTCCGCAGGTGTCCCCCAGGGCTCAATTCTATCACCAGTTCTCTTCCTAGTTTTTATAAATGACCTGCTCTCAGTCCCCTCTAACTCACTCCACAGCTTTGCTGATGACGGTACTCTACGTTACTCCTATGGTTTTGATAATGTAACACAAGCGCGTGCCAGACCTTGTCTACATCATCGCCAACTGTTGACCAATTCAATCAACAGGGACATCGAACGAATTCTTGAATGGGGCCGCAAGAACCGTGTCGAATTCAATGCATCTAAAACGAAGTACTGTCTCATCTCCAATAAAACTTGCACCGAACCGCTTTCTATTTCAGTGGACAACAAGACCGTAACGGCAGAACCCTCTCTAAACATCCTAGGCGTAACATTAGCTGAAGATCTGCGCTGGAATAACCACATATTCCAAAGTGCTAAACAAGCATCCCAGTGTCTAGGATTCCTCAAAAGGTGCAAATTTCTCCTTCAGCCGTCTGCCAGGGCTATAATATACAAGTCCTACATTCGTCCCCGTCTTGAATACAACTCGTATATCTGGGCCGGGGCCCCAAGAACCATCTTAGCTTGGCTGGACAAGGTGCAAAACCGTGCTCTCAAACTTATTGGTGACAGCGCCATTTGCTCTTCAATTGACTCATTAAGCCACCGTAGGAATGTTGCAGCTCTAGCAAAATTTTATCGTTTTTTTCATAATGATTGCTCCACTGAAATAAGTAACCTTATGCCTCCACGGCAACATTTTTCCCGCAACACAAGACTTGCCCGCTCGGCTCACCCCGTCAGTTTACAGCCCTTATCTTCGCGCACACTCCGATCTAGAAATTCGTTTATAACAAGAACCACTCGTCTGTGGAACAACCTTCCAAAGACGGTATTCCCGAACTCATACAACATCCAAGAGTTCAAACGCAAGGTTCATCGCCACTTTCTGCAACACCCCCTTGACTCCCCCTAACCTATTATGTCCTTCTCTCCATCTTTCGAGCTAAGCTTACTACTGGACATTGCACCATGACCTAAACGACATGACGTACTAGTAGTACAAAGGGTGACACCTGAGCTTAGACTATCACATAAAAAAAAAAAAAAAAAAAAAGTACAGCACTGCAATAAATACCAAACTTTAGGAATGAAAACCGGTTATTATTCGAAGTAAAAAAGGTGGGCAATCGGAGTATGAGAAAGTCACGTTAGAAACATTATAAAAAACTAGCATAAAACCCGCGTGCCTTGCAACGCCTTTAAATAAAAACTGTTTATTATGTGCAATGTTTTCCTTCAAAAAAAAAAAAAAGTCAGCTGTCATTATCCCTAAAAGGGTTTATTATAGTGCATATTTTTAATAAATATGGTAAACAAATTGCTGCGTATATCACCTCTGCTCAACAAATCTGCAAGTTTTGAATCAGAAATGGGCATGTTTATGTCCCCCATTTCACTGCGTTAGGGAATGAATTTCGAAAAATTGCTTCTTAGTGAATGTCCACGTCATTATAGAGATGCACTGTCAAAATTAAAGCCCTTCAGCTCCAGCGGTTTGGGTTAACCCCATTTAACCCCCTTAGGGGATAAATTTCAAAAAATCGCTCCTAAGTGGATGTCCACGTCATTATAGGGATGCACGGTCAAAATTAAAGCCCTCCAGCTTCAGCGGTGTGGGTTAACCCCATTTCACACACTTAGGGGATGAATTTCGAAAAATCGCTTCTTAGTGGATGTCCACGTCATTAAAGGGACGCACTGTCAAAATTTCAGCCCTATAGCTGCAGCGGTTTGGGTAAACCCCATTTCACCCCCTTAGGGGATGAATTTCGAAAAATCGCTCTATAGTGGATGTCCACGCCATTATAGGGATGCACTGTCAAAATTTCAGCCCTATATCTATAGCGGTTTGGAAAAAACCCATTTCACCCCCTTAGGGGATGAATTTCGAAAAATCGCTTTATAGTGGATGTCCACGCCATTATAGGGATGCACTGTCAAAATTTCAGCCCTATAAATTTAGCGGTTTGGAAAAACCCCATTTCACCCCCTTAGGGGATGAATTCCGAAAAATCGCTTCTTAGTGAATGTCCACATCACTATAGGGATGCACTGTCAAAATTTCAGCCCTATAGCTTTAGCGGTTTGGGTAAACCCTATTTCACCCCCTTAGGGGATGAATTTTGAAAAATCGCTCTATAGTGGATGTCCACGCCATTATAGGGATGCACTGTCAAAATTTCAGCCCTATATCTATAGCGGTTTGGAAAAACCCCATTTCTCCCCCTTAGGGGATGAATTTCGAAAAATCGCTTTATAGTGGATGTCCACGCCATTATAGGGATGCACTGTCAAAATTTCAGCCCTATAAATTTAGCGGTTTGGAAAAACCCCATTTCACCCCCTTAGGGGATGAATTCCGAAAAATCGCTTCTTAGTGAATGTCCACATCACTATAGGGATGCACTGTCAAAATTTCAGCCCTATAGCTTTAGCGGTTTGGGTAAACCCTATTTCACCCCCTTAGGGGATGAATTTCGAAAAATCTTTTTAATAGTGGATGACCACGCCATTATAGGGATGCACTGTCAAAATTACAGCCTTATAGCTCCAGCGGTTTGGAAAAAACCCATTTCACCCCCTTAGGGGATGAATTTCGAAAAATCGCTGTCCACGTCATTAAAGGGATGCACTGTCAAAATTTCAGCCCTATAGCTCCAGCGGTTTTGAGTTGACCCTATTTCACCCCCTTAGGGGATGAATTTCGACAAATCGCTAGGGATGCACTGTCAAAAATTTTAGCCCTTTAGCTCTAGCGGTTTAGGTTGTGCGTTGTCTTTCAGTCAGTTACTTTTTATACAATAGAAAAAAAGTAAAGAAAATAAATCCCCTTACAACTTATTGAACCCCATTTCACCCCCTTCAACCCTTTTTTCTCCAAAAAAAAATAGCCTATGTCCGTCTCCAAGGTCTAAACTATGTCTGTTGCAAATTTCATCAAAATCGGTCCAGCGGTTTAGGCGTGAAAGCGTAACATACAGACAGACAGACAGACAGACAGACAGACAGACAGACAGACAGACAGACAGACAGACAGACAGACAGAGTTACTTTCGCATTTATAATATTAGTAAGGATTAGTAATAAAATTGTTAATATGTTTTAAATTATTTTTGTAATCAGTATGGTTGTTTACTGTTAATGTAGAATCTTATATATTAATAGGCAAACAAAAAGTTTGTACACGCTAAGGCATTTTTGTTCGTGGACCGATTTCGTTTAAATTTTCAGAAAATGTTCTTTTTATGGCATAGTTTTGTAATAAGGAATTTCAACGAAATCGATTCACGAATAAAAAAGTTATAGCGATTTTAATTTTTCGGATTTTAAAAAGCCGTTGGAAAATTTGAATTTTTTGTGAGCATCAACGTAGAGCTGAGTAGCCTACGATTGACACAAATGCCGTTTCAGTGAAGCGAATGAGAAACAGAGAAAAACAAGCGTTTGTGTGGATTTTTGGCGGCATAACTGACATAAAAAAACTCGGTCACTTTGTGCGTGCATTATTTATACTCTTTTGTGTATAGTATTATTGAGTTGTATTGTGTAAGGCGCTGCCGTGCGTTTTTTGGCGAATGCCTTTAGAAATTGTAATTGATTCATTTAAGTGTGTTTTGAATGTTATTCTGCGTAATTTTTATTCGTTTTCGTATGGTTCTCGGAATCTGAGTTGTATTTTTGTCATTCCAAACAGTTAACTGCGAATTTTGAGTGCAATTTATCGGTGAGTACTTACGTTTTTTTCCGCGTTTTCTTTTCGAAATGCCAAGACAACGACGGGGACGCTCAAATGTCGATTTTAGATCCCTTCGCGAAAATACTAGAAGTCGCGTTAGAAATTTACGTAGTGCTAATGAAATGAATGTTGAAAATAATGAATTGAATAGTGGTGTGAATGAAATGAATGTTGATGTTGTGGTTCTTTTAATATGAGTTGTCATTTTTGTCGTGCCAAACATTTTCTGACTGAAGTAACTTTACGTAATACTGAGGCATTTTCTTTGTGTTGTCATAAAGGCAAAGTTAATCTACCTCCACTTTCTCAAAATTACTTTTTCAATGAAAGTGGTAATAAAAATCGTTCTAAAAATTTTTTTGCAAATATTCGTTCGTATAATTTGTTAAATGACACTGTAAATGGCATTTATCATTTTACCACATAGCCAAGCAAGACGTCATGGATGCGATTAAAAAAATCCTGGGAAATTTTAGATGCTCTGGAGCGACAATGGAAATGTTTCATAGTAATTAAAAAACTACCACATAAAAAAAAATAGTAATTAAAAATTCGCCATTGCGAATAATTTTTTTTCTTTAAATAACAATATTTAAATTGAATTTAAATTCGAACAAATCGTGAATTTTATATATTTATTGTTTTTGTGACCGAATTTCGGTAACCGGCATCCCAACTAGTTTTTATTAATATAGAATCAGTCTATTATTATAGGTATAAGTTGTCAAAATCTAAAATCTTTGTTTCTTTAAATTTAAAGGAGGTGGGTCAAAATTGCCCCAGGCCCGGCGCAAAAGAAAAGTATCCCAGATTATCGGCTATAATAAGTATTGAATTTCTGTATAGTTGTTATATCCCGTAACTGTGGCTAAGGTGTTAATAATGCTATTTCTTTTTATTCGGGCGAAATGACTAATTAACCCTGTATTTTTGTAACGCCACCACATATCTTCATGAATAAGGTATCAGTGCACGCAGAATACTCCCACCTATCTAAAATTGTAAAAACGACGGTACCACAGTACCAACTTCCAGAGTTATGAGTCGTCAAAGTCAAAATTTAGTTTTTTTTAACAAAAATGTCACTTTCAACCACCTTTTTCTCCAAAATATTCATAGTCAACTAATGTTTTTTTTCTCAGAATAAGAAAGCTTGGAGTTTTTCCTTTCAATAATGTCCAAACAATTTTGATGCTACGGCCTTTACTTTCGAAGTTATAAGCAATTTACGCCAATTTTAGTATTAAAATTGCTTATAACTTCGAAAGTAAAGGCCGTAGCATCTGAATATATGACTATGAATATTTTGGAGAAAAAGGTGGTTGAAAGTGACATTTTTGTTAAAAAAAACTAAATTTTGACTTTGACGACTCATAACTCTGGAAGTTGGTACTGTGGTACCGTCGTTTTTACAATTTTAGATAGGTGGGAGTATTCTGCGTGCACTGATACCTTATTCATGAAGATATGTGGTGGCGTTACAAAAATACAGGGTTAATTAGTCATTTCGCCCGAATAAAAAGAAATAGCATTATTAACACCTTAGCCACAGTTACGGGATATAACAACTATACAGAAATTCAATACTTATTATAGCCGATAATCTGAGATACTTTTCTTTTGCGCCGGGCCTGGGGTAATTTTGTATGGGCTGTGACCCACCTCCTTTGTGACCAGTGTCTAGAGTATGTTTTGTTAATGAACTATGATGTGGGTTTAAATTTTTGCAGTGATATTCGTGTTGATATAATCTCTTTTTTAAAGGTTGTGATGTTTCTCTTTAATTAACCTGACACAATTAACCTGATAAATGGCATTTTTGGTTTCCATGGTGGGAATTTTTTCTTTAAGTTTGGTGTATAACATTAAAGTGGAGGCGGCGGATACATCAGTGATCATAATGTTACTATTTGGATTTGATTGATTTCTTTGATTTCATAATATAACATTCATCACCGTGCACGTGCCGACAGAAGAAAAACCAGAACAAGAAAAAGATGACTTCTATGACCAAATCCCTTCTTACAACATGAAAATCGTATTAGGGGACTTTAATGCTAAAATAGGTAAGGAACCATATTATTACCCTTAAGCTGGCAAGTTCTCGTTGCACGAGGATTCAAACGATAACGGGAACAGAATGGCCGAATTTGCTATCGCAAGAAGTGTGTCAATAGCTAGCACCTGGTTTAACCATAAGAATATACACAAAAGGACATGGACATCACCAGATGGCAGGCACCATAACCAAATTGACCATGTTCTAGTTGACACTAGGCATGGAAGCAGCATACTGGATGTAAGAAGTTTCCGAGGAGCGAATGTAGACACCGATCACTGTCTAGTTGTTGGGAAAATGAAAAAACTAGCAACAATAAATAGAAGAAACAATGATAGACAAATAAAGTGGAATATAGAAAAATTAAGAAATGTAGAATCAAAATAACAGTATGAAACTATGTTAACAGAAAAGCTTGAGCAAATAACAAGGAGTCTGGAAATGGAAACTGATCTGAACCTGATGTGGAACTCTATAAAAGAAAAAATTATAGAAACAAACAAATGTGTATTACGCACACAAAACCACGAAAGAAGGAGACATTGGTTTGATAATCAATGCAAGAGTAGCATTGAAATAAAAACGCATGCAAGACAGGTGTACCTAACAAGAATGACTAGAGGAAACCATGAGAAATATGTAGCAGTACGAAGAGACACGAATAAGTTATTAAGGAAGAAAAAACGTGATTACTTCAGAATTAGAATAAGTGCGATCAAGCAAAGCTACAGTAATAAAGACACTAGAAGTTTCTACAAAGAAGTCAACATGATTAAGAAGGGATACAAACCCACCATGGTAAGAAGAGAAGATGGTACTATAGCTAGTAGTATCGATGACATACTCGAGGTGTGGGAGAAATACTTTAGAGACTTCTTCAAAGAGAATATAAGCCTAACACAGGGAGCAGCGGAAAACCGTAATACAGATGACCCAGAAAACGATACGCCAGATCCTACAATGGAGGAAGTTGAAAATGCCATAGCGAAACTGAAAAATCACAAAGCTCCAGGTCCAGATGGCATACCCACGGAAATCTTAAAAAATGGTGGGGAGAAGTTATGCCAGGCCTTACATAGTCTTATCATAAAACTATGGAGAAGCAGCAAGATGCCAGAAGAATGGCTTTTAGGCACAATAGTCCCAGTCCATAAAAAAGGTGAATTGATGGGCTGCAAAAACTACAGGCCAATATCTCTTCTGAACACAGCTTACAAAGTGTTTTCTCATATTTTATTTAATAGACTGAAACCACATTTGGAAGATAGGTGATTATCAAACAGGATTTAGAACGAACAGATCGACAACAGACCAGATTTTCATAATGAGACAAATACTTGAAAAATGCTGGCAAGAAAACATTGATATACATCTTCTTTTTATAGACTATAGAAATGCTTACGATCTGATAAATAAAAGAGAGTTGTGGAATAAGATGAGTGAAATGGGTTTCCCCAGAAAATTAATAGATCTCTGCAGGATGACGACCAAAAATTGTGAAACACAAGTGAGAATACGAGGCTGTAACTCAACCAATTTTCCTCAAGAATCGGGTCTGCGACAAGGAGATGCAATCTCACCAATACTTTTTAACATTGCTCTCGAAGCAATAATGAGAGAAACACAGCAAATAGCATCTTTACAAGGAACATCCAGATACTAGCCTACGCAGATGATATAGTCATGATTGGACGCAAAGCACAAGAGGTAAAGGAAACCTTTTTCAATATTTTAGAAAGCTCAGCCAATTTCAATTTACGAGTAAATGACACAAAAACAAAATATATGATCGTATCAAAACAAGGACATCGGCTAGGACGAAGTATCAGCCTTGGCGATCATATTGTGGAAATTGTAGAAAACTTTATCTACTTAGGGACAATGCTTACTGCACAAAACCATATAAAGGACGACATCCATAGACGCATCGTAGCCGCAAATAAAACCTATTTCGCACTAGTCCCGGTCTTTAAAAACAGAGAAATTTCAAGACAATGCAAAATCAGACTATACAAAACGTTAATCCGCCCAGTTCTATGCTAGGGGTCTGAGGCTTGGACATTGACCCAACAAACAGAAAACCAGCTTAAAATCTTCGAAAGGAAGATCTTAAGAAGAATATTTGGTGATGTAAGGGTTAATTAAAACGAATGGCGCATTAGGACAAATGAGGAACTTCAACAAATGTATGACGAAATAAACATATCTACATATATAAGATTGAACAGACTGCGATGGCTTGGACACGTTCTACGGGCTCCAGAAGAAAGAATGCTAGCCAGGATTTTTAATGGAAGACCAACTGGAAGAAGAAGAGTAGGACGACCAAGAAATAGGTGGATGGATGACGTGCTAGAAGATATACGAAAACTTCGTATATCAAACTGGAGAGAGCTAGCAAGACGTAGAGAAGACTGGAAGAGGAGACTTCAAGAGGCCCGAGTCCTGCAAGGACTGTAGCGCCATTTAAGAAGAAGAAGAAGCGTCTATTATACTTAGCTTTATGTTTTTTGATATAATTAATAATAAAATGTACACAGTTTTTTAGCTGATGATGACAGGAATAAGAAATGTCGAAACGTCCTGATTTAATCATGTGCAAATAAATGTATTGAAAAAATTAAAAAAAATGGATACCTGGCTCAACGATTGTTTTTTAATGACTAATGATTATATCCTACCTAACCTCAAATGCATATTAATAACTTATAACTATAAATACTAAGGCTTTTTAAATCCCACCAGGCAGGAGGGATTTCGCCGTAGGTTCCTTATGAGGACTGCATGTGGCAAATGAGAGGTATGACAGAAGAGTACTCTCCCCTTAGTTTCCGCATAAACACCACAGAAAACTAGTTGGGATGTGGATTTGACCCCTTCGGTCCACACGATTAACTTCCCAGTATGATGAACGAAGATGGAATAAACTGGCTTCTGACAAAATAGTTATACGTTTAGTGCTAGTGGAAAATTGGCTAGTATCAGAACTGATGACAAAGCAATCCCGAGAGAAGCTGGTTCAAATAATTATAATAGTAGTAAATCCACAAGATTTTTCTAGAGAATTTGTTTTTCCTGAACGTTAGCAAACAAACATGTCCTCCGTATTTCGTTCTGCACTAAAGCGGGTGTTCAATTTCGCGCGTTGACAAACTGAGAAGCGAATGACTTCATTTGGAAATTCCAAAGCTTTCCGGAGATATTAGCAAAACTGTAACTGTTAGGTACTTGTTAGACCTGACCAAAAAGAACAAATTTTGTGGTAACTACTGGAAATCCCGGGATGAACCGCAATTTCCTGAAACTGTATCACGCGTAGAAAACAATTCCCCGTCAAAAAGTGTTAATCCAAGGTTTGAAAAATTCGCACTGTTTGTAAAGGGTAACGAAATTTTGAAAGGTTGTCGGATTTTGACAAGTGATGTTTTTTTCGAAGGCTATCGCTGTGCAGAACCCAAAAAAGATCACTTCGTTAAGAACGGGTCTCATTGCATCGAGTTTATTAGATATTAGCAAAACTTGTCAATTTAAGGTCTTTCTGACAATTAGCCGACCGAATAATATGAAATTTTTTTCAGATCATTTCTGCGTTAATATTTTTTTTTTTTGGAACCTCATTGAGTCGATATAGTTTTTAGTTCGCGCGTTATCGTGCAGGTACAAAAATCATAAACGTCGTTTAAACAAAAAAAAAAAAAAATAAAAAAAAACGGTTCCACCGAATTTTATGAAAATCTTTTCAGATCATATTTTGGTTAATACTCTTCGCACGGCACCTCAACTAAGCCGATATCTTTTATAGTTCGCGCGATATCGTGCAGGTACAAAAATCACTTATGTCATTTAAACGAAAAAACCGCTCGACCGAATATTATAAAAATCTTTTGAGATTATATTGTCGCTAATACGCTTCGAACGGCACCTCAAGGAAGTCAATATTCTTCGTGGTTCGGGCGATATCGTGCAGGTACAAAAATCACTTACGCCGCTTAAACAAAAAAACGGCTCAACCGAATTTTATGAAAATCTTTTCAGATCATATTTCGGTTAATACTCTTCGAACGACACCTCAACGAAGAGTGCGTTCCGTAATATACTGGGAGCACTGCGCCAGTACTACCAGTGGTAGTTTTGTCGTTCCATTTTCACCAAACAGTGCCCTGTCGCAGTGCTCTGGGAACATTCATGACGTCATGAATATTCCCCTTTTTACTACTGGGACTACTGCTTTGAAAGAGGTAATGTGCTCCCAGTAGTTTCAACAGGTTTTGACAGATGTGCATTGTGGCTGTCAAAAAATTTAATCGTGAGCAGTAAAATATGGAGGCGGAGCCAGTATACTGTGCGCTCGTTCCGTATACAAAAATGTACTTCTTAGTTCAGTATAACTATTAGTTTCTTATAGGCCCTATGGGGCAAACCTCATTGCAAATGGAGCAATCCCTACATCTGCCTTATGTATACGGCAAACTTATTAAAGAGTTTTAAAGTAAAATTCTTTATGCGCGAATGAGGCAAGACGTTTGCTTTCTTTCTATTTACTTTTACATTAAACTTTATTGGGAAATAAATTTCTTTTATGGCTCTCCACAGCTTTGCTTTATAAAGGCCATCATAAGCATTTCTGTAATCTATTATGTATACATGTAGTTTATTTGCTTAAATAAAAGAGTTAATTTAATCCAAATTTGAGTTTTAATGAAATTCAATGATTGTTTTAAATATAGAGTTACTGCTAGAATCCAATTATTATTATTATTATATTAAATATATTTTTATAATTAACGAAATCCAATTATTAACTATGATTGACTCCAAGTTGGTTATCCGTCCACGTCCACGTTTCGATCAAGAAGAAGGAAGCCAGCCCATCGGTTCTTTGTAAAAGGATTATTTTCGAAAATTAATAATGATATTGAAGTTGGTTACAAGTATAAATCTAGCAAGTTACAATGATGAATATTTACACTGGTTGGGATATAAAATTCCCACATTTCGGCCATCCTGGGATTCAGATGTCCTCATCTGGAGCTTCTTCGGCAGTTTCTTCTTCTTCGTGGCTGGTTTCATAATCCTTCCTATGTTCGCTACCTTCATCATCATCATCATCATATTCATCCTCTTCCTCTGCCCACGGTTTCATCTTGTCTACGCTGCATTCCGTTTCTCTAGGTCCGTCGTGATCTCCTTCTTTTCTTACTTTGTATCTATCAAACGCTTGAATAGCAATGATCCTGTATGGTCCAAAGAACTTGGGTTTTATTTTTAATCCTACTCCGAATTGAACTCTTTCGATCGCCACAAGATCTCCAACGTTATACTTTCTAGGACGTTTTCTCTTTCGGTTGTATTGGTTTACATTTTCCATTTGAATCTTTGCTATTTCATTCCTTGCTTGCTCGCGGTCCTCTGCTCGTTGATCAGTGAATTGTTTAGTAAACTCTTCTTCTATAATCTCCATAAGCCTCGTATCTCCTTCAAGTTTCATGTCTACTCCTACTAGTAATCTAAATGGAGTCGTTTTTATAGCTTTTTTATTGCTGTTTCATATTCCGTCATGTTAATTATATGTAGCGCTTTATCGTAATTTTCGATGACTTTGATTTCCCCGAGCTTTATAGTTACGAAGCCATTATTGTTCGTTAAATCTTGGATCTCCATTCGTTGTCCTGCTTGAGTCACGAATGCTGTATATTTCCTGCTGTTCTCTTCTATAGTTACGTGGAAAAATCCATTTTCCAAATCTAATGTTGTGAAGAATTTAGCACCTTGTAATTTGTCGATTTGGTCCTCTATGTTCGGTAGGGGATATCGATCCTTATGAATTTTTTTATTAATCCCTCTGTAGTCCACGCATAATCGGTAGGTTCCATCCTTCTTCTTCACTAAAAGTACCTGGCTAGAGTAATCTGACACCGTTTCTCGCACAATTCCTTTCTGCAACCATTCTTGTACTTGATCTTCGATTATTTTTTGTTCAATAGGCGGAAATCGCCTCGGCGGTCTATAAACTGGTTCGTCATCAACTGTCACAATTTTCATCTGTATTGCTGACTGGGCTGGTTCTTCAGGCAAGTAATTATCTATTAAAGAAACAACGTTATTGATTAATTTTTTGTCTTTTAAATGAGCTAAGGCAGGCAGATAGTTTCCGTTTTCAGGTTCCACGTCCACGTTAATATTAGCTAAAAAGCACATCGGATTTTCTTCGTCCTCTCCCCTATTTTCATCGTTTTGGGTCTTCTTCTTCTTGGTTATCCTAATTATTCCACCATCCATGTTCACCACTGCTTGCTGCAACAAACTCATTCCTAATATTAACCCAGTGCGCATGCATCGATTGTTAACCACGTGTATTTCTACGTCATTGTATAAATCTTCATTTATTTCGACTGAGGCCTTAAAATATCCTTTTGTAGCAACGGTTGCACCTAAACCTGATAAAGAAAGTGTAGATTTTCTGAAAACGTGAACAGGTCTAATTTGCTTCAAGAGAGTTTCTTTGATTACACAAATATCACTTCCTGTATCAATTAATGCTTCAAGTACGGTGTTATTTATTTTGACTGTCATATACCTGGAATTTATTGTTATCATATGCGCCCGTGCATCTGTAACACTATTTTTTAAATGCGGACATTCTGGTCGCTTGTGTCCATTTTTACCACAATTAAAGCACTTTGGTCCTTTATCTTTTTGAGGACATGTGTGAAACTCATGGGCTGAACTTCCGCAATTAAAACAATATCGACGTTTCTTATCAATATCGCCCCCTCTATTGTTTCTCGCGTCACTCGTTCTATTCGTACGACCACTATCAAAACTTTTTCCTCCGTCATCGTATTTTGCTTTTGTAGCGATTTTACTATTGACACTTTCGTACACTAAGAGTTTTTCTTTAAATTCGTTTATGCTTTTTGCACCATACAACATTAATTTATTGTGCGAAAAATCTTTAATTCCCTCAATCACATACGAAATAACCGATTGGTCATCTATCTCCGATTGCGATGCTATGTCGAGCATGACATATAGATATTCACGAAATGTTTCGTTGACCTTCTTTTTTCGTTCTCTTAATTGATTATGAATATCGGCACTATTAAATTTGGGGATAAATTCACGTAACAGAGCACTTCTTAATTCGTTATAATTTAGCGGCTTTGCCTCGTAATCTATGAACAATTTAGCGGAACCTGTCAGTAACCTTTTACACAGAATAAATTTCTGCAGATCATTCATACGGAAGGTTACTGCGTATTGTTCAAATTCTGTTAACCATTTTCCTATGTTATTTGTTCCGTCACCGGCGAATTTACGGATCATATTTTCTAAGTCACTGAAATTTATGCGTACTCCTACACCATCATCATTAAAATCCATTCGCGACGACGACGCTCCAGCGTTTTCGAAATTTACCGACATGTTACTGTTTTGGCGATGTTGTCTTCTTCGCGAGCTCATGATTCTAACTATTTCCCAATAATAAATGACCGAGCAATTAAATAAATCCGAGTAATTAATTGTGCATACACTTAGTTTACAAATTTACAACGTCTTTTAGTAAATGTTTATTCACTTTTATTCGTCAATCACGAGAATCTTCTATGCACCGCGCTGCACCGTCCGCACACAAGAAGCACAGTTGTAATTGCTGACTGCCGCTGTTGATATTATTGTCGCTGCTACCACTACCAAAAATCTTTTGTTCATGCGCCTCGTGGTGACAAATAGAAAAAATTGTACCGCAATTATAAAATTTAATTTTTGAAAGTTTATAATGGGCTTTCAGTTTTTTATGAATTATGACTTTGATTCTTCACCCACTTTTAGCAAAATTTTTTAGTTTCAATTTATAAGTTATAAGATCCTTTATCGACGATTTCCTCGCGATTCTTTTCGGGAACGAAGATAACTGCTCCTGCAATCCCGGACGAGCCCCCAAATGTAGTTTATTTGCTTAAATAAAAGAGTTAATTTAATCCAAATTTGAGTTTTAATGAAATTCAATGATTGTTTTAAATATAGAGTTACTGCTAGAATTCAATTATTATTATTATTATATTAAATATATTTTTATAATTAACGAAATCCAATTATTAACTATGATTGACTCCAAGTTGGTTATCCGTCCACGTCCACGTTTCGATCAAGAAGAAGGAAGCCAGCCCATCGGTTCTTTGTAAAAGGATTATTTTCGAAAATTAATAATGATATTGAAGTTGGTTACAAGTATAAATCTAGCAAGTTACAATGATGAATATTTACACTGGTTGGGATATAAAATTCCCACATACATACATCTAATGATTTTTTCCTAGCATTTATCTATCTGGTTATAAATATCTGGTCAATTAAATGTACGACCCATAAACTGCTGCAAAATTTAATACCTTATTTAAATGGAGCTGGCTCACGCAGCATTGTGCAACATCTTTTGATTTGAACCAGGTTTTATTTGTATTATGGAAAAATAAACCTTCAAACGATTGCCTTTTACCGCCCCATTTTCTTGTATTTTAATACCTAGTTAATCAAATCAAATGAAAAAAATTATCAAAGAAATATAAAAATCCTCCTCAGTATTCACGTTTCAAGCAAGCCCTGCAGCTTAAACACACACGTGTATAACGTCCTCTCTGTGCTTATTTATCGGCTTATCTCTACGACTGGTATTAAAAGGTAAAAATCTTAATTAAAGAAATTCTGCGAGAGAGATTATTTACTTTACATTTATAAAATCTTATTTGAGGAGTTGAATAATGCGTTATTAAGCTTTATTACGCACCTGAATCAACATTAGTAATCCCTCCAGTAAGTTATACAAGGAACACTGTAAAAAAGGGATGAGAATAAATTTAATTCAACGAACGGAAGCATAAATATCTTGAGGAATCGTCGAGTGCCTAAACCGTGTTATTTTATGATTTTTCATCATGATTTTGAGAGTAACACAATTCCACTGGAATGTAATGAGCATAAATAAATTGTTTGATAAATTTGCACTTTCAATCTGGAATTTGTAATCCTTGAATTGAGTGGCGGTGTGAGATACGAGGTAATATAATTATTGTCTTCCGTTTTTTTTTTTTTTTGGATTTTAAAAATTTATATTTAATTTTTATTTTAGTTTTTTATGTCTCAAATAACTCTTCGGGATATTTGAGAAATGAGAAATATTAGTCCTGATATAGTCTATTCTATACCAGTCAGTCAGTGTCAGGGGGATTTCTAAAATATAACAAGAGCGTGTTAACATAGGTTTCTTTTATAAATTTTTTTTTTTTTTTTATATGAAAAAACCAAGCTTAGGTGTAACCCTTTGTACTACCAGTCCGTCATGTCGTTCAGTTCATGGTGCAATGTCTAGTAGTAAGCTTGGTTTGAAAAATAGAGGAGAATAGGAAAGGTTAGAGGGGGTCTGGAGGGTGTAGAAGAAAATGACGATGAACCTCACGTTTGAACTCTAAGGTGTTGTACGAGTTCGGAAATACTGACTGCGGGAGATTATTCCACAGTCAAGTTGTTCTATTCATAAACGAACTTCTAAACAGTATTGTGCGAGAACGGGGGGTTGTAGGGTATGGGGGTAAGCTGAGCGGGCTAATCTTGTGTTGTGGGAAAAGTATTGCCGTGCAGGCAGGAGGTCTTGAATTTCAGTGGAACAGTCGCTATGGTAATAGCGATAAATAGCGATAAAGTATGGAGAGGGCTGCGGGTTTTTTTTTGATTATGTAGATGTTATTGTTTCTAATGAAATCAACATAAAAAAAGAAGAGAATGATTTTTATTTTATAAATGGCTTTAATACGGAATTCTTTAACAGGCATAACTGCAACGGGGGTGGAATAGCAGTCTATATTAAAAACAATATTCGATACACAAGAATTAATGATGATACGGAATACTACGAAAATGTCCAAATAGAAATAGATAGTGTAATAGGAAAAAGGCATATTCACGCTATCTATAGGCCACCTAAGTTAAGCATCCCAAAATTTATCGAAGAGCTGGACAATCATATAAAAACAGAAAAAGAACTAATTGTCTTAGGCGATACCAATATTAACTTAAAAAACTTAAATGACCATCAAGTTAACAAGTACATACTTAGAAATAATGGCATCAAAAGGCTTAACCAATGTTATTAATCAATCCACTCGAGTTAATATAACGGCAAATACTTCAACAATGATTGATCACATTTTCGTTAGCATTACCAAACAAGACATTGTATCGGCCGTTATTGAAACCGATATTTCTGACCACTACGCGACACTGTACGCCACAAAAAACTGTGTGGAACGACAATTTTTAGAGGAAAGGCATATTAAATAAGGCAGTACCAAGTCAACCAACTAATTGAGTAGACGAACTGGCAAAGTTTTTGCGAGGAGCCCAACGTTGAGCAAATGTAGAATAATTTTGTAAGAAAAATGGATGATATATATATGTACATACAATCATCAAAAGAAACAAACATAAAAAATCGCAAGCATAAAACATGGATGAAGCCTGACATAGCTAGAATGTGCAAGAGGAAAGACGAGCTCTATAGGAAGTGGAAAAACAACCCACTAAACTAAGGCTACGAACGTGATTACAAACGGTATCGAAATATAGTAAATACAAATATTATGATTGCAAAAACCAAATACTACAAAGAAAGTTTCACAAATGCCAAACATGATCCGAGGAAAATATGGAGTGTTTTAAATGAACTTCTAGGGCGAAAGAAAAGATCCATCGATGAGGTTGTTATTAACAATTTTCCGGCAAGTACTAACCTACCGAACCTGGTAGACAAATTTGCAGAACAATTTTCTAGTCAAGCATCAAAAATAGAACATAGATGCTGCCATAAAACCTCTAGTCATGAAGGAATAAGTATCGCGCAATCAATTTATGTAGAAGAAGCTAGCGAGGAAGAAGTATATAGAATGTTGTGCTGCTTAAAAACGGACAAGGGACCAGGAGCAGATTACATCAGGCCTATTGACCTTAAGCTAAATGCTTTGCACTTAACTTCAATAGTTAAAACAATAATCAATCTCAGTATAAGACAAAGTTGTGTTCCCAGTCTATTAAAAACGTCAATAATCCGACCAGTATTCAAAGGGGGAGTGAAAGATCGCATTGAAAACTACTGGCCTATCGCAATATTGCCTGTAGTAGAGAAGTGACTGGAGGAAATTATAGTACGAAGAATAACAGATCTCATACAAAAGCACAGAATCCTACAACCAAACCAATATGGCTTCCAGAAAAATAAAAGCACCGGGCTACTTTTGGGAGAACTCGCGAGTGTGGTAAACGCAGGCCTAAACAAAAACCACCACGTTCTTGTCATGTTTTTAGACTTTAGCAAGGCTTTCGACACCTTCAGTCACAAGAAGATCATCGAAAGTCTCAACCGGATTGGAATAAGAGGGATCCTAGCAAAGTGGATAGAAAATTACCTGTCAGAAAGGACGATAAAGGTAAAAATAAAAAACATATTAAGCGATGAAAAACAGAGTCTGCATGGTGTACCACAAGGTTCAAAGCTGGGACCGATACTCTACATTCTGTTCACAAACGAACTTCTGCGATTATTAAAAAGAAGTACAGTCTTTAGGTTTTTATTGTCCACTGAAATAGAAGAAGGGTCGGTGCAGGTTTTATTGGGGATGAGACAGTACTTCGTTTTTGGTGCATTGAATTCAACACGGTTCTTGCGGCCCCATTCAAGAATTCTTTCGATGTCCCTGTTGATTGAAATGGACATGAGATTGCGATAATGCAGACAAGGTCTGGGGCGTGCTTGTCCTACAGTATCGAATCCATAGGAGTACCGTAGTGTACTGTCGTCGGCAAAGCAGTGGAGTGGGTTTGAAGGGATTGAGAGCAGGTCATTTATAAAAATTAGGAAGAGAGCTGGTGATAGAATTGAGCCCTGGAGAACACCTGCGGAGATGGTGTGGGGGTCGGATTCGACGCCATCCAATACTACCTTGATTGAACGGCCAGAAAGGAAGCTCTTAATCCAGTTCCTTAGAACGAAGTCAATACCAATAGCCTGGAGTTTAGTTAACAGAGTGGGGTGCCACACTCTGTCAAAAGCAGCTGTGTTTATTCGAGCCTGATCAGCGTATACAAAGTTTTTCAACTCTGTATTGCGCTCTCGGAGCACATTACCAACAAGATAGTGATCTGAGTCGAAGTTGGCACCTCGGTGCGTTCGTACCGTCATCAGACCCGAAAGGTGGCGGCGGTATATCAACACATATCTACGCGCAATTGTAGTACTTGCAACGACCAAAATCTTACTTGCTGAGATCTCTACAATCCGTTGTCCATTGTCATTAGTGTTTTCATGCAAGCTGTATTTGCCGACATATTGCCTGTAAACGGGCTCCCGGCCTACTTTGGCGTTCATATCTCCTACAAGACATTACACCACGACAAACCCAAGGATAGTTTCTGAGCTGACAAACCGTATACTCGTATTATTATATTCTGAAACAAGAATTTTATTTATTTTCATTTATCAATAAATAATGTAATAGTATAGACAAATAGTGGGGAAAGTCATGAGTAGGTAATATGTCGATTGCGCTCAAGATTTTGATTATGCAAATGAGTTATTTAACACCTGCCAATCAATCAAGTTTTGATTACCCAGTGTGTCAATTAATTTATCAAGACTGTGGAAATTTTTTGAGAGAAACAGTTACAGTCACAAAGATTGAAATGGGTTGTTTTGCATTATCATAATTGTCTTTTCCAAAGCATGTTATTTCCTGTGAATTCCAAATGTTCCATACGTATTTCACTTTTGATCAAATTTATCATAAATCAATCCCACTTTGAAAATATGTATGTATAAATTACTTCTCACCTTAAGGGCATGGAATTTGATTAGCTAATTTTTTCTAAACTCTTATCAGGATCCGCGAAGCTTTCGCAAGTTCAACGACACTAATTTATCAGCTATTTTACAAGTTCGTAAAAAGTTTCTGGAAAACAGCATTGCGGGTCCGTGGAATACGATAACCTTTGATGGATTTGTCACGTCTGAAGTGATTCATAAGAATTTTTCTTCTTGTTTTTCTTCTTCTTGTTTGATTCCTTGAAGATATACAACAGGAATCATGTCAACCCCAGAGAAATTTATGTTTTCTGGCGAAGTGATAATAAAGTATCCTTAAAAAAAGCTTGTTGGAGTATTCTCTTCTTAATTTTTTGTCATGCTTTTGATTGCGGTCTACC
This sequence comes from Thereva unica, assembly GCA_949987705.1. NCBI lineage: Eukaryota > Metazoa > Arthropoda > Insecta > Diptera > Therevidae > Thereva > Thereva unica. The sequence goes on along the minus strand of OX465281.1, from coordinate 158,302,655 downwards.
GAACAGAATAATTTTTTCTTGGTCGAAAAGAGCTTAAAACAAAAAAAAGAGAAGATAACCTCGACTTTTGGTGATTTTCTTCCTTTTTATCATATTCTCGCAAGTTTAGTAACTCAAGATGTTTAGCCTGTTAACAAAAGAAATAGGACGAGAAATGTGAAAAAGATTGCATGTTGATGGCCTGAAAGAATGATTTATGCCCTCCTTTTAGAGAGAAATATGAAAATTTTAAGCGAATTATAAGTGTCTTGCAGTCTCAAAATTTGCATTTAGATAAAGAAATTGGAATTCTTGCGTGACTGGGCTTATTCCACTCATTTTGTGCAAAGAGAAATGTCTCTGTATAATGGGATACGACCAGATTGAAAAATACATCGCTCACACCAAACCCGTCGTCATCCAGGTTTAAGGACACAAAAAAAATCCAACTAAGTGATAAAACCATTATAAAGGATCCTGAATTTCACTGATAGATTGATGACCACTATTGCGATGCCGTCTACTCCATCTAGGCATATCCGAACTTAACTATGTTGGTTGGTTTCGTGCAGTGCTATAGCCTCAATTTCATAGGCAAAAAAGAACGTGATACATGAACACGGTTCACCATATTTCATACGTTCGCAGCATATACATAGCTCAGTCGGGATAATTTAGTCTAGTCCTGCTTGCTACGACTATAAAAAGACTGTCAGTATGCAAACATCCTTTCAGTCGCGTTTATTAAGCGCAACAGAATGTCTAGTCAAAGGCTTTCGCAATAGAGCTTATATATCATATGTATTTTTTGAATACGAAATACTGTATAGGCTCAGGTATATGATATTTCGAGTACGGCTATCGGGCGCTTGGAAATACATACCTATGTTTCTGCTCCCCCACGCACTTATGGTGCTGAAAAATATGTGCTAAAGCAAGCGGCAATTGTGGCAATTTTTTTAACCATACTTAAAATTTGAATGACTGAAAAAATTGAAACTTTGATTTAGATATGTATGTATGTACATATGTACATACATATGCATTACAACTCCTGCGTTCTGTCCCTTCAATAATTCATTCTATTTCAGTTTTTTAATACATTTTGTGGAGTGAATGATTTAATAAGGGCGCAATTGAAATTTTGTTTACGTTAGTGGTAAATATGTTTACATATTTGACATATTGAAAAATAATGCTTTTTTTTACTCTAAAAAATAGGTAAATGAAAATAAAATGAAACTGCAAGTTAATTTAGGGAATATAATATGATGCGTTGAAGCCAATTCATTTTATTTACAATAATGTAAATAATTTAAGATAAACTTTGAAATCGAATTGTATGTGACTTTTAGCTTTATTAACAGTTTTTTAAATGTTTTTATTTCCCCCCTTTACTCCTTACCTTTTACTCCTCATTTGTATCCGAATGGGGTTTCCGGGTTTGAAAGGGGGAATCCAGGTAGAAACACACTGTCACCTTTTTGATACACAAAGTGATTTTATTTATTTAATCAATGTATTAACGTATGTATTTTGGCGGTCTATCACTGTCCTTGTTGAATATGATTGACTGGAACTTAGTTCTCCATTCCTGGCTGGATAAGTGACGACTGATAAAAATAGTTGACGGCAATTTCGTTCTTTGCTCTTGGCTGGCTAAGTGACGACTGATAAAAATAGTTGACGGGAATTCCGTTCTTTACTCTTGGCTGGATAAGTGACGACTGATAAAAATAGCAGTTGTTTCTGATGTTAGAATTAGGGGGGCGAGATTTCAACATACTCTCCGCCTTGAAATCTGCTGATTTCAACGATAGTTGATTTGTATGATGTTCTTGCTGGCCCAGGTATGATGGTGATGATGAGTTGGGTTGATGTGAGTTATGATTCGTCATCGCTTCATGGTGATGATGAGCAGGTGGTGGTTATCCAGTGTGTTCATGAAAGGAAGGGAATTAGTAAATAGGAAATCAACCAGAGTACAGGTAAAAATTTGTATATTATGTAAAGTAAATTCAAATGCTCTACTACGCGAATGTCTCAAATGTATTTAGTTGGCGTTTTTCTTTACTCTTATTTCACATAACCTAATTCTAAGAGTACCGCTAATCTGCATTTATCGGTAGCAAACAGAGCCTTGTGATTGGTCGTTTAATTTCACCAGTTTGTGTTTTTATATCAACAATGCGGACAAGGCCATCCCTGCCTGGATATGTTCTCAGTATTCTTTCTAAAATCCAATTACCACATGAGGGTTTTTCGCTCTTGAGCAAAACAAGATCTCCGACTTGGAGATTTTTTGAACGTTTCAGCCATTTCGGCCGTTGTTGCAATCTGGTCAAGTATTCCTGGCTCCAGATTTTCCAAAAGTCCTGCTTTAGTCTTTGAATGAATTTCCAACGAGATAAGGAATTGATTTTGGAAGAAGTGAGATTTTCTTCTGGGGGAGAGAGAAGACTATCGCCAATTAAGAAATGGCTGGGGGTGAGCGTCTGGAAATCATCTACATATATCATTACTTAAAGGAGAAAGAGGTCGTGAGTTCAAACAGGCCTCCACTTGAGTTGTAAGAGTGTACATTTCTTCAAAGGTAAGAGTACTGTTGCCTATGATGCGTTTCAAGTGGTACTTAACGGATTTCACTCTCGCCTCCCACAAACCCCCGAAGTTTGGTGAAGCGGGGGGAATAAAATTCAATTGGATCCCTTGGATATTCACAAGATTTGCTGTTTCCTGACTTGCCCTAATATACGCTACGCGGCTTTGAGGTCTCGATCTAATTGATTCCGTGCTCCTACGAAATTCGTGCCGCAGTCAGAATATACCTGTTGGGGGAGTCCTCGCCTTGATATAAGTCGCTTGAAGGCTCCTAGAAAGGCCTCGGTCGTTAGATCACCCACGACTTCATTATGTATGGCTTTAGTGCACAGACAGATGAAGATTGCCAAATAGCCTTTGTATGCGCGACAACCCCGTGTACGCGAGATACTGAGACCGAACGGACCTGCATAGTCTACTCCCGTGTGAGTGAAGGGCCGTGAAATGTTAACCCTTGGAAATGGTAGGGTGCCCATTAATTGAGTTTGTGTTTTGCTGGCCTGCTTGAAGCAAGGAAGACATCGATGTATGCATTTCTTTACAGCGTTACGGCCATGAATAAGCCACACCGTTTTCCGTAAGACGGCAAGCGTAAAGTGGGGCCTCCATGAAGGCAAGCAATATGAGCATGCTTGATGAAAATTTGCGCTAAATGACTATGTGAATCGAGGATGACGGGATGCTGTTCAGCATAAGGGATTGTTGCATTGTGCAACCTACCTACGACTCGTAAAAATCCCACTGCATCAAGAAATGGGTTCAAAGGTGGGATTTTGCTTAGCTTGGTCGCAGTGGCCTTGGAGGTCAGATCTTTTATTTCCTTGGTAAAATATTTGTGCTGTTCGTGCCTAACCCAGAATTCACGGCACGTCTTCAACTCAGATGGGGTTATGTGGGAGCAGGGAATATCATCCCTTTTTTTACATCTGTCAATGAATCGCCGACAGAGAGCTGTGACCTTAAGCAACTTTCCTAGTGATGAGAACCTGAGCAATACTTCAGAAGCGTACATCATCTGATTCGACAGAAAGAAAAGTTTTAACATTTTTTATTTCGAATTTACCAGGATTGGATTCTGGATTAGAAAGGACTTCAAATCGAGCTGACCAGGATGAAGGTGGCTTAGACAACAATGGTGGTCCTTGCCACCATAAATCAAGGATTGCTAACTTTCCTCTTTCGAGTCCACGACTAACAACATCGGCAGGGTTATCCTGCGAGGGTACATGCCTCCAGTGGATTATCTCAACATTACCCAGAATTTCCGAGACCCTATTACTGACAAATGATTTAAACTTGTTGGGATGTGAGGACAATGGTGGAATCTGTCCATGCAACGATTTCAGGATTGCTGTACTGCGCTGAGTGTTCGAATTTTTTAATTAACTTCGACAATAAGACAGCGCCGCAAAGCTCCAACCGGGGAGGACTTATTGACTTCAATGGAGCGACCTTAGTCTTGGAACTTATTATTTTAACGGAGGCACTGTTGTCCTTTTCACACCGGAGGTATAAGACAGCAGCATATGCACGTTCTGATGCATCGCAAAACCCATGTATTTGCCAAACACCAGAACCTTCAGTACTTATAAATCTTGGGATTGATATTTCCTTTAACTGAGAGAACAGAAATAAATATTGTGACCATTTCAATGAGAGGTCTTCTGGGAGGGGATCATCCCAGTCCACTCTTCTTTGCCATAAGGTTTGCAGAAACATTTTTAAGTTAATTGTGAGGGGGGCTAACCAGCCGAGTGGATCATAAATACGAGCAGTTGAGGATAGTACCTTCCTTTTAGTGAATGAACTCTCTGTTGGAGTGAGTTTAATATCATAAGCAAAGGTATCATCTGATGGTTTCCACATTAGTCCAAGAGTTTTTACGGCGCCCTTGTTTTCAAAGTGAACTGAGGAAGTGTCGAGCTTACTTGTCTCCGGGATGTCCTGTATGATGTTCACATCATTAGAAGCCCATTTTCGTAGGTCGAATTTGCCAGCTCTTAATGTATGGTCTATTTGCTGTCCTGCTTCTATGGCTTCTTCTAATGTGTCACCACCGGATAGAACGTCATCCACACATATCTTTGAGCAGAATGCGTACACCAAGTGGGAATTTGGAGGCCTCATCTTTAGCGAGTTGGTGCAGAGTGCGGATCGCAAGAAAAGGGGAGCTTGTGACATCAAATGTTACCGTCAGTAGCCGGAAATCCTCTACTACATCACGCGGGGATGGTCGCCAAAGAATTCTTTGAATGACGCAGTCATTTGGGTGAAGCCGAATTTGTCTGTACATGCGAGCAATGTCGGCCGTGAAGACGAATTTCTTCTGTCGCCATTCAAATAAAAGGAGAGAAATGTCTCGCTACAGAGGTGGTCCGGCTAGCAACACGTCATTAAGGGAAATATTATTTGATGCCTTGCAACTGGCGTCAAAGACAATTCTCGTTTTCGTGGTAAGACTTTCACTCTTAAAAACGGCATGGTGAGGTACATAGGTAATAACTTAGACCTCCGAGTTCAAATATCCTAGATTTCTCAACTCTCTCCCTGTGTTTTTCGTTTAGATATTCTTGTAGACAGTCGGTATAGTCGAGTTGAACCGAAGGGGTCGAACTGAGGCGCTTCTCAGAACTTCTCATTGCTATTTCTCGCGAGCCCTTGAATTGAATCGTTTCCTTATAAATGGGGTTTAAAGGCAATCTCACTACATAACGCCCATCAGTGTCTCGAGAATGAGTCTGCTTAAAGTGGTTTTCACAGTACTGATCGTCTTCGGAGGAAAGGTGAGGAAAGGATTCCTCTTCTTGTTCCCAGAATCGACGTAAAGTATCATCGCAAATTTCAGTTACTTGACAACAGAAATTAAGGGGTGGGTTACCGAATATTATCCAACCGAATTTAGTATTTTGGGCTACAGGCACGCCGGGCTCTCCCTTTACTAGACCATCTTCAATAATTTCTCCATAGACTGAGGCATCTAGCATCACATCAATCCTTCCTGGAGTACAGAAGGACGGATCAGCGAGAGGTAGATCCTTGATGTGAACCCATTCAGATAACTGTAGATTTCTCGATGGTAGGAAGTCAGTAAGGGAACTGAGCACATTTGCTCTTACTTCTACAGAAGGGTGGTCGTCCGAATGGGGATATATCGTTAGAAAGACCATACTTTGTGACGTTGCTGTTGGTACATTGCGCAAACCATTTATATGGGTTACAAATTTATGTGTTTTCACACCTAGAGCATTGACGACTCTTGGGGTGACAAAGGAAGCCTCTGATCCGGGATCTACTACGGCTCTTATCATGTGGGGTTCACCATTTCTTGAGATGATCTTGACCATAATAGTGGCGAGTAAGACGGTTTTGGGTATACGCGAGCAGTACGTGTTCACCTTATGAGGGATGGTATCTGTGTGGGGAATGGAGTCAACGTTGGAGACCTCGGGAAACTGAGAATCTGACTTGGACTGATTGATGCGGGGGTCATCGTAGTTATCTGTGGTTGAAGTTTCGCGGGGCTCGGGTTGTGGAGCAACGTGTTATGTGTTTTTTGACAAGTCCGGCACGAATTATTACTAGGGCAATTCGACAGGGAGTGTCTCTGGGCTAAGCAGTTAAAGCACAAGCTATGTACTGAGACTGCTTGCCATCTCTCGTGAGGCTTCATCTTTAGAAATTTAAAACATGCCTTATTGGTGTGCGGGCCTTTGACATTTGTATGTGGTGGCATGAAGATTACGGGTGTAATTTGAATTGGGATTTGATACACTCCTGTGAGGTTTAGTAGTGGCAAGTGCCTCAAGTGATCGACATCTTGACTCTAAGAATGCTAATAACGCTGCAAGCGAGGGAAGTGGTGCACTTGCACTTTGGCTTTGCTCCCATAGCTGCCGAGTTTCGAGAGGCAGCCGTTCAACAATAAGGAAGTTTATAATCGGATCCCAGTGTTCCGTTTTCACTTCTAGGTTTGTTAAGGCTGCTAAACATTCGTTGACAGAATCAGTTAATTTTCGAATTGGAACACTAGATTCATTAGGAACATGTGATTGCGAAAACAGGAGTTTCAAGTTATTATTCACCAAGACTCGCTTATTTTGGAAACGTTTGCATAGCATATATGCTGTATCGTAATTATCTTGAGTAACAGTTAAGTGCCGTATGAGTTGTTCAGCTTCACCCGCTAAACAAGATTTTAAATAATGCATTTTATGCACTGCAGGGAGATTCTCCCTCTCATGCACCATACTTTTGAACAGATCATAAAATGATGGCCATGATCGGTAATCCCCTGAAAATTTCGGTATAGTTATAGGCGGTAGCTTAATATCTTGAGTAAAGCCTTCCGAGCATCAGGATGGCATTGACTGATTGCGTACATCTTGAGGGTGAGGTAACGCCGTTGAGGGTGGAGATAGTTTGTCATGAAGGTCGTTTAAAATGCCTGTGTATTCATAATACAAGTCTTCTACCTGTTCAAACATTTCAGTGAAGTAGGGATTGGATCTTTCTTCCGCAGAAGCCTGTTTCCGTATTGTAAGATCGTTCGTGTTAAATACATACGTTCCATATCTTATCTAGAGAATTGATTCGGCCCCTGATGTAACTAAGAGATTTTAACCTATCCTTGGGGGATTTTTATAATTTCGAACAAAGATGTCGAGTTGTTCTATCAACGCTGTTTGTTCTTTAATTATTTCCTCAACTGATCTTAAGATCTTAAAAACTGGGAAAATACTAATTATCACCACTAATCGCACCAAAATGGGACAAAATGCGACTCAAAAGCTGGGGAAAAAGATCTTAAAACTGAGAAAATACTAATTATCACCAATAATCGCACCAAAATGGGACAAAATGCGACTCAACAACTGGGGAAAAAGATATTAAAACTGAGAAAATACAAATTATCACCACTAATCGCACCAAAATGGGACAAAATGCGACTCAAAAAACTGGGGAAAAAGATATTAAAACTGTGAAAATACTAATTATCACCACTAATCGCACCAAAATGGGACAAAATGCGACTCAAAAAACTGTGGAAAAGATATTAAAACTGTGAAAATACTAATTATCACCACTAATCGCACCAAAATGGGACAAAATGCGACTCAAAAACTGGGGAAAAAGATCTTAAAACTGAGAAAATACTAATTATCACCACTAATCGCACCAAAATGGGACAAAATGCGACTCAAAAAACTGGGGAAAAATATTTTAAAACTGTGAAAATACTAATTATCACCACTAATCGCACCAAAATGGGACAAAATGCGACTCAAAAACTGGGGAAAAGATCTTAAAACTGATAAAATACTAATTATCACCACTAATCGCACCAAAATGGGACAGAATGCGACTCAAAAACTGGGGAAAAAGATATTAAAACTGAGAAAATACAAATTATCACCACTAATCGCACCAAAATGGGACAAAATGCGACTCAAAAAACTGGGGAAAAAGATATTAAAACTGTGAAAATACTAATTATTACCACTAATCGCACCAAAATGGGACAAAATGCGACTCAAAAAACTGGGGAAACGATATTAAAACTGTGAAAATACTAATTATCACCACTAATCGCACTAAAATGGGACAAAATGCGACTCAAAAACTGGGGGAAACGATCTTAAAACTGAGAAAATACTAATTATCACCACTAATCGCACCAAAATGGGACAAAATGCGACTCAAAAACTGGGGAAAAATATATTAAAACTGTGAAAATACTAATTATCCCCACTAATCGCACCAAAATGGGACACAATTCGACTCAAAAACTGGGGAAAAGATCTTAAAACTGAGATAATACTAATTATCACCACTAATCGCACCAAAATGGGACAAAATTCGACTCAAAAACTGGGGAAAAAGATCTTTAAAAAACTGAGAAAATACTAATTATCACCACTAATCGCACCAAAATGGGACAAAATACGACTCAAAAACTGGGGAAGAAGATATTAAAACTGAGAAAATTCTAATTATCACCACTAACCGCACCAAAATGAGACTCAAAAACTGGGGAAAAAGATATTAAAACTGAGAAAATACTAATTATCACCACTAATCGCACCAAAATGGATCAAAATGCGACTCAAAAACTGAGGAAAAAGATATTAAAACTGAGAAAATACAAATTATCACCACTAATCGCACCAAAATGGGACAAAATGCGAAAATCACTAATTTATAATTAAATATGTGATAACACAACGATCAAATCCGGGACATTACACTGAGAGAATACTATTTATAACCACTAATTGCAACAATGGAGAAACTGCGAAATCATTCTATCTTTGATTCACCTTAAGATGATAGCAAAAAAGAAACGGTAAGCCACAATCACGGTAAATGCAAATATTTTCTCACTATTGAAATTTTCCTTAAATGAACAAATCCAAACGGGATGCCATCAGATTATGAACGGGAGCTATATCCAGTTGGAATACGGCACGTTTTGAATCCGTTAAATGCACTTTATATTATTATGTATGTGCACTTTATGCACTTTATATTGTACACCACGTAAATTAATTAAAGGAAAACTCACAGAAATGCACTTGGGACAATGATTTATATTTTTTCACGTGCAAAAAGGTAATATGCAAAAACTTACCTGAATCCGGCCCGAAGGACCAATTTTATGTATAGTACATGGAAATGGTACTTTAACATTGCAAAAATGCAGCACAAGGTTTTATTTTTGGGATGTGTAGGTCAGTGTGAGCTTAAGTTTGAGTTTTCGGGATTCTAACCCCCCCCCATTTGGCCGCCATCTTGGAAAACGTGTGCAAATGGTTTTTCCACTATATCTCCGAAACGGTACATCTTACCGAAAATTTGACACTTTTTGTTTAGAATTAAATAATCTACAATTTATTACTCAGAAATTTTGTGGTAAAATGAATAATTAAGAAGTTATAAGCCTTAGAACACAAAAATTAGTCACAATATTTTCTTTTAAAGGCTATAACTTTTTTCCTTCAACTTTACCAAAAAAAATAATAACAAGTTTTTTGTAGAGCGGGACCAAAGGATCCGTTGGAGTTGGGTGTCGGATTTTTTAACCCGTATCTGCCGTTACATTTTTTCGACATCCCCAGTAAGAACGTGAGGATATAGTCGCCATTTCATAATGACCACAATTATATCGGTTTGCAGCTTCGGCCCCACGTGGAGTATATCGTTTAACGTTAAATAAGATGTTGATTGCTGCGATGCATTGAACACTACTCTGAGCTTAGTAGTAGTGCTACTAGGCTTCAACACTGCATGATGTGGTAGACAGTAGACGGGTTCTGCTGTAGCCTCTTCTGTTACCTCCTCCATGTGATTCTAATTTTTATATTCTGTCATAAACGAAGAGTACAAAACGTCGAGCTCCGGATCGTTCGCAAGTCTACGTTGCATTCGTAAAAGTGAGGACATGGCATGGTGACGAGATGACCCCAATGAACTAGCAGGTAGTTTTAGAGGAAGACCAACAACGTATCGGCCATGAGCATCTGTTTGACCCCAAACCTAAAAAACAAAAACCAAAACACAAATAAACCTAAAAAGAAATTTTATTAATATGAAATTACAATAAAAATATACCTATCGGGTTATGTCCAGCAAACTCCAAAATATTCGGCCAAATCTAAAATGCACAAGAATTATTAATTATTTATTTAAAAATATTGAATTTATTTATAAATAAGTAGAAATTCCACACGAAGTTTAGGAATTTCTACTCCAAAAAACAAATATCAAAATGACATAAAAACAACAACAACAATAAGTACATAAAATATAAACAAAGCAAAAATCAACACAATTAACATAAATTAAACACATGGCGCAATGAAATAATGAAAAGTACATTAAATTATATTTCACCTGTATAATAACATGAAAATAAACTAAACTTCCAAGTGAAATAGTAAATGAAAAACATAGAATAACACATAACCTACCTTTTATGTACAAACATTGAAATTAACAAAAAAACACATAGTTCACATGCACTTATAACACCAACACACAGCATAAACACTAAAGAACATGCGTAAAGGCTTTTACTTACCTGAAGACAACTGGAACACACTTATAACGCACTTTTTGCGCGAAATTATGCGCGCGCGACTTCGCGATAAAAACACCGGCGAACAAACGTCAAAATCAAACTTTACGTATTGTCATGGTGTGATACATGAAACCACAGTAAAATTTAAAGAGGATTTCAATGGTGTGGCCAGAAAGGCAAAATATTTTATGTGTAAAAAGATATTAAGATAAATAAAAATTTTTCATAAAAGGTAGTAAGAGTGAAAGAGAAAGAAATCAAAAAGGATAAAAAGAACGAGATACATATATTTTCAAAAATGCATTGATAAAAATATATGTGGCCATTTTGAATGAAAATAGTAAGGATATTGGTGTTGAATATAGACCGTTGCTTTCCTGGCTATAAAATCCGAGCACCAACAGCACTCATCACCAGTCGCTTGGTAGCAGCAATCGAATTGAGTTATCACACTTCTATATGCTAAACAGTGATTGAAGTTATATGCTCAAAGATTTGCAAGAACTTCAAACGTTAATAAGAACCTAGACAAATATTAAGTTATTGTGTCACACATAGGCCAATTAGGTTATAGTGACACTGTATGCTTATATTTCAAAGCTCAGGAGCATAAGTATATAAAATTATATTAAAGTTGTTTTATATATTTAACATTTTTTCATAAATAAAGAAAACTTGATTGTTAACTGACGCGTTTAATTTTTATTCTTAAACTCTTCAGTTTTACATTTAACAGCATCTCTATAGTGAGTTTGGGCGAAGTGGTCTTCGCATTGAATTTCGTCAGGAGTTAACCGAGTGGCTTGAGGAGGTTCTTGTTATTCCCAAAATCGTCTGAGAAGTGAGTCAACTTCTACCGTAGAGGTGTGCACGCGCAACCAAGAGGACATTCTGTTTATGGCAGTATCAACAGGGCCTGACACTATCCTTCCGAAAACTGTAGCCTGCGCAATCGGAGCACCTGATGGACCTTTGCGTATGTCAGCTAATATGACTTCAGTATAAACCTCTACTCCAAGAATGAGGTCGATAGATGACGGTTGATCAAAGTTGGGATCAGCTAATGGCAAATTAAGGTGTGGCCAAGCCTGCTTTGACACTGCGGGTAGGAGTTGAGAAAGAGTTGGTATTACTAAGAAACGAACCGAGCACCGATGCGTTGAGTCTTGCAGAGATATCACGTCCAGCTCCACACGCGATTGAGTATTGCCTGCCTCACATTGCGCAACACCGAAGATGGCTATGCGAGTTTTCTGCTTTCTTAGACTTAACAGCTTGACTAGTGATGACGTAATAAAGTTCGACTCGGAGCCTTGGTCCAATAGTGCGCGCACCTGTAGTTGACGTCCATTCGGAGCTTCGACTTGCACGATTACTGTGGAAAGGAGAACGGATGAAAATCTGAGGCCGTCCAATGAAAGATGCGCTGTAGTAGACGGGCATGGTGCCTCAGGTACGCTGACCATGTTGGTTTTCTGTGTCGGAGTAGATTCACTCGGTTCAGTAGATCTGTGGATCATTGTGTGGTGCTTCGCTTGACACAGCTTGCACCTGTTCGTTGAAGGGCATGAGGCTGCAGTGTGGTTTGCCCTGAGACAGTTATTGCATGCTAGTTTCCGTCGCAGAAGGTCGACCCTTTGATCAATAGACATTGATCGGAACTGAGGGCAGAACATGACATGGTGTTTTCCATTGCAACTCAAACAGGTTGAGGATGTTGTGTTTGATGCTTTAGTGAAGACATGATGCGTGCTAGAACTTGGTCTTCTAGATTGTTGAAATTTCGGCACAGAAAATTGTCGCTGTCCGGCAGCCGCGTTATTGAGCAATTGGGTGTCCTTGATTGCACTGAGTACTTGCAGCCGTCGTTCTAGGAATCCTGCAAGGGAGCTAAATGTTGGCACTTCCGTTGACGAACTGAGGGAAGTTTCCCAGTCCTTGCGCGTGGTGGCGTTAAGCTTGTCGGATAGAAAGTAGATTAACCAATCGTAGTACATGATAAAAAACAGCATGGACCTTTGGAGTAACTTTAATATTTCAATTTAAAAAGCTGCTTTTAAATTCATTAATATTATTTGTGAATCCCTCTTCTAGTTTATTTGGAAAACAAATTTTAACTATTTTATTGAATTTATTTAAAACATCCACGTATTTCAAAATGCCTAGATTCTTGAATTTCGAAGTATATCAATCTTATCTAAAATTAATTTGAATGAATTGCCATTGAAACCAGCTTTGGCATGTATTACTTCGCGATGTATACATAAATGTTTTATGTGAGCTTTTGTTTCAATGTCAAAAGCCACTTCCATTTTGTCGATAACCGTATTAGCTACACCCATCATTAGATGCAATTCTGGTGGGGTGACAACTTCCAATATTTTAGTTGCATCTTTTTGACGGAATATAGGGTTGTTGCTACAATTATCGAAATTTTTCGCATCCTTCGAAACAGATCCAGCTTTCAACCAAGCTTCATAACTCGCCTTTATACTTCCAATTGTTCTGCAAACACCTCGGTTCTCCAGACAATTTTGATGAGCGTTGCACCATGTGCAAGTATGTGATGAAGAGTGAGACATGACACCACATAAAATATTTGCAAGTTTTAAATCTGGAGTTACAGTATACTTTCTTGAAAACTCATCCATTTTTAATAGATGCCCGATTGTAGAGATATTCGGGTAATTTTCTTGAGTGCATGCTACTATGGCAACTATAAATAATTTTTTTACGCCTGTATCTTTAAAAATATCTTGTTGATCGAGCCCATCTTCAAATTTACGCCGTTTGACGGGACTAATAACACTATCATTATCATCTAAGAAGGATCTGACAGTCATGCAAAATTTGAGAAAGCCGCCTCCACCATCGATCCCAAAAACAATGTTCACATCTGCATCATTATACTTTCTTTCTGCAATAATTTCACAGACCAGTTCATTAAGATTTGAACAGTATACGACCGATTGCTCACTCACTATTTCAAAATTTTTCCTAACGTTTTTAACCGCCACTTTTTTTTACATCGAAAAAGGAATCTAAACGATGAGCATTATCAACTAATGATTGTTTAAGACCTACTTCAAATATTTTTCTATTATTAGTGGCAACTCTAATGTCTGAAGCTATTCCGAGGGTCACTTCGGTACTTAATCGGTATTTTACTTGTATTTTTTCCATAGTATTAATGGAAATTTGACTGCTTTCTTTTATTTTTGGTAGAGCTATTATTTGTAAAGGCTTGCCTTCAACTCGTGCTACACTTATAGCAATATTCGCCTTTTTAGTTTCACTATCAACACTACTTAAATTTTTTATTGTAACAAACTAAAAGATTAAATAAAAAGAGTCCGGATTTTAAGAAAACTTATTTATTTTTTAATTCCTCGTAGGTTACAAAATTAATACTGAATAATAATTGCGTTGAGCGGTCGGCTTTTATACTTGCGACCGCATCTTTACATAAAAGTAAATAACATTCTTCAAAAGTGGGGAGACTAAAATTTTACAAATAAAAAGGGTTCTAACACTAATGCATATTACATAAATAACATCCTCCAGTGGTGTAGCATTTCCAGTGGCGTTACATCCTCCCCTCTGGCGCCGTGGTCGTCTCGACGAGGTGCCAGTATCTATAGTAGGGTTTGCGACATCTCTCTTTGGTCTTCCGCGTTTACGAATTGAAGTTATAGGTTTGACAGTTGATGACATTGGTCCTTTGTAAGGGGTTAGAAGAGATGTGTGATACACTCCAAGTGTTTCAGTTGGTGATGATGTTGTAGCTATTTCATAGCTAGGAGGACCATGCTTCTTTAATATTGAATAAGGGCCATCTCGTTTGGGACATAATTTTGCGATGTAGCCTTTCTTTTTATTGCTAGTAGCATGAGTCGTTACCCAGACGTAATCACCTGGTTGATAGGAAGGATCCGGGCGTCTTTTACGATCGGCTAAGATTTTCCTTCTTTCTGAGTTTTGCTCTTGAATTTCCTTAGCATTTTTCATGGTTTCTGCAAGATTAAGAAGGTAAGGCGTTATATCTGCAACGAAGTTCTCAGCTTGTACTATAGTCTTGAGGTCATAAAAAATGTTTCGTGGTGCTCGCAGTTCTCGTCCAAAGGTTAAAAATGAAGCTGTAGTACCAATATTTTCGTTGAAAGCTGAATTCATGGCAAATTGTATTGATGGAAGCTTTGATGGCCAGTCCTTATGGTTTCCTGTAACTAAAATAGAAAGCTGGGTTTTTAATTCACGATTCTTTCTTTCGACTGGGTTGGCTTCTGGGTGGTACACAGGTGTGAACGAATGGTGCACATCGAGGCAGAACATAACTTTCTGCATAACAGCACTCACAAACTGCGTTCCATTGTCACTTATTACTCTTCGTGGAAACCCGTATCTGAGGAAAATTTCGTCTATTAAGATCCGGGCACAAGCTTTTCTAATGCGAAGAGCTCCATCCATCTAGATGCAGTATCTTCAATGCAGAATATCCATGACTTATTATCTTCCGAAATTGGTAAAGGTCCAAACAAGTCAAATGAAATTATTTCGAATCTTTGATTACTTGTTGATGCCTGCAATAATCCTGCTGGTTTCTTATTAGTGGGTTTGAAGCGTTGGCAGTTGAGACAGCTTTTGACGTATTCTGGTATGTACTTTCTCATACCCTTCCAATAGTAATGGCTTGCGACGCGATTATAAGTACGTTGGAAACCGTAGTGTCCTGCTGTTGGGTCGTCATGATATGATTTTAAAATATCCGCTTTTTCATGATCCGGTACAACCAGCTGAGCGTCGTCAGAATCAATGTCGGGATTATATCTAAATAGTGTGCCGTCGTTGAGTAAGTAACCTTTATTACTCCAGTAGTCGCAATCTTCTTGAGGTTTGTTGGATTCAAAGCACTCGATAATTTTTTTTTTAAATATGGGTCTCTTAGTTGTTCATTACGAATATCATTAGCTCCCCGTTTTGGTAGGTCTATGGAAATATTACATATTCCGCAATTATCTGATGTGTCTGTTTCGCATGGTGGACGAGATAACGAATCGGCGACGACATTGTTTCGTCCTTTTATGTATTTAATTTGTATATTGTATGGCTGTAATTGTAAAGCCCATCTGGCTAATCTTCCTGTTGGCGATTTGAGGTTCATAAGCCATTTAAGAGCTTGGTGATCTGTTGTTACTATTACATCTGTACCTTCAATATAGGCGCGGAACTTGGCTACAGCCCATACTATTGCGAGAGCTTCACGTTCTGTCGTTGAATAGTTCTTTTCTGATGATGTCAGGAGACGGCTGGCGTATTCCACAGGGTGTTCGTCGGGTCCCTCCCCTGTACTAAAACTGCTCCCATCGCGTAACTACTAGCATCTGTCTTTAGGGTGAACGGTTTAGTTTCATCTGCTTGTCGTAATACTGGAGGGTTGATTAGGGCATCCTTTAATTGCTGAAAAGATTGCTGTTGTTCCGGCCCCAGTTCCAGATGAAATTTTTTTTGGTTAAGTCACTCAAAGGTTTGCTTTTTTTTGCGAAGTTGCTTATAAATCTTCTGTACCAAGAACATGTCTGTAAGAACGATTGTAGGTGTTTTAGGTTTCCTGGCGGTGGCATCTGGCTTATTGCAGTTTCTTTTTCTGGATCTGGTAATATTCCTTCATTATTTATTATGTGTCCTAGATATTTTATACTTGCACAGCAGAATCTACATTTGGCTCGGTTAAGATTGAGATTAAAAGTTTTCAATCTTGCAAACATTTTAGCTAGGTCGTCCAGATGGTCTTGAAGGGTACTCGATAAAATTATCAGATCATCTAAATATGCCAAAACGATACTATTGATGCATAGATTATTTTTAAACTGATTTATTAGCCGCTGGAAAGTAGCGGGAGCGTTTCGTAGGCCAAAAGGCATCCTTTTAAACTTGTAGAGACCAAATGGTGTTACAAATGCTGTTTTTTCTTGATGTTCCTGTTTTACAGCTATCTGCCAATAACCTGCTCGAAGATCCAGTGTAGTCATATATTTTGTTTGTTTTGCTTGATGTAACAATTCATCCATCTTTGGCAAAGGGAAACTATCCGGTTTGGTAATAGCATTCAGTTTGCGATAATCTATGCAGACTCTTATTCCACCTCCTTTTTTGGGGACCAATACAACTGGTGCAGCCCATGGGGATTCGCAAGGTTCAATAATACCTGCACTAAGCATAGCTTATATTTCTTCTTCCATTTGTTTTCTTTTATGTGCTGATAGTCGGTATGGTGGAGAGGATATCGGTGGGTGTTCTCCAGTATCAATTTTATGAACTATTTTGTCCGTTGGTGGTCCATTTGACTCAAAAACGGATTTAAAATCTTTTATTAAATTCTCCAGCTTATTTCGGGCTTCGGTTGTAAGCTCTTGAGCCTCATCATTACGAAGACAAATATCTACGTCAATCAAGTATATTGAAGTATTTTTATTGAATAGATTTCGTGGTTTACATTTCTTTTTATTTTTCCGCGGTTGGTCGATAGATGTGTCTAATTCAAAGTTTTTCCCTGGCGTTGGAGGTATTGACCATGTTGGGGATGTTGCTTGAGGTGGTGACATGCATTT
The DNA here is from genome assembly GCA_949987705.1 of Thereva unica. Lineage (NCBI taxonomy): Eukaryota > Metazoa > Arthropoda > Insecta > Diptera > Therevidae > Thereva > Thereva unica. The sequence continues at coordinate 158,285,390 of OX465281.1, read as the reverse complement.
TGGATCTGGTATTTCGGGTCCATATCCTAAAACCTCTTCTCCTTGAGTTGGTTTTACAGCAGTTTTTAATACCGTGTGGCTTTTTGACCTTGGAGATTTTATTATATTTTCATAACCAAAATCGAAATAAGTGCAGGGCTGGTCGACAAAGCTCCATATCCTTTCTGGCAGGTTTAGGATGATTCCTGCGTCTTCAATGAAGTCTACTCCTAATAGTGTTTTGTTGTCTTTGCAGTCGGGTAGTACTATGAAATCGGTCTCGATATCCCGTCCTTGAAGTTGTACTTTGACTTTAGTAATGTAAACTTTTTGTGGTCTTGGAACTCCATCCGCCATTATAATCCGCACGTGGCTTCCGTGAAATTTATTTCCCTTTCGTACCAAGAATTCATAAAGGTTGGCTGAGGCAACGCTTGATTTTGACCCAGAGTCTACAAAAGCGTTACTTAAATAGTTCCCTACTTTAATATTTATCATTGGGCGAGATCGTGCTGTAAACGTTTGAATGTTGCCAATCTGAAGTGTACAAAAGTCTACTGTATTTGCGGCTGTGTCCAGTTTGGGATTACACTCGGGGCATTTGCTTCGTACCACGTTAGGTTTACCACAACCGTAACAAGAAAATTTTGGCTTTTCAATTTGTGGTGCTGGTGGCTGTCGGGGTTTGGTTTGCTGTTCCATAAGGATTAGACGTTGTCGTTTTCTGCATTCAGAAAGCTCGTGTCCATAGTTTCTGCAAAATGAACACTGAATCCTTGTACTAGTTCTTTTGTCTGTGGAACTTTTAAATCTTTCTTGTCTAGCGTCTTCAATTTCCCTCGCTCTTTTAATGAGATCTTCAAAAGTTGCAATTGTATCTCGCGGCAATTTATCTCTTATGCTGATATGGAGTTGTCCAAAAATTAAATCTATTTGTGTGGCTTCACTATGGGCTGGTGATGGCAGTTCGGATATTTGAGCCCTTTTTTTAAGAATAAAAACCTCTGTTGGTATTGACGGAATATGTTTTTCAGCAAATCTCTTGATAAATTTTGTAGGCTGGTTTCCTAGGTGCAAAAGTCTTCCGTAATGCATTTGTAGCTTGTTCCCATGTTGAAATGCCCGCCTTAACACCTTGCCACCAAATAGCTGCTTCATCGTTTAGTAGGAGCGGTAAACCACGTAAAGCGTTCTTATCGCTAACATTCTCTATATCTTTAAAGACATTAATTGTCTCGATGAACGATTCTAAACTTGCAGAGTCATGGGAGCCATTGTAACGGACGGTGCACGTAGAGAAACTTCCTTCACTTGGATGTGCTAGGCTTCTTGAGCTGTTAATGCTTTCCAATAACTCCTTAAATTGCTCGCTCGTGAAAGCCATTCCAGCGCTCGAAGTGGATTCAGCTGTTGGTGAAATTTGTCGGGCTTTCGGCATTTTCAGAAAGAGAGAAAAAAAAATCGTTTTAATCTATGTACTTAAAAGTCAATGTTCACGATTTCGAAGCTGACTGCAAGCCTTTTCTAATTTGCAGATTTTCAATTGTATATAAGCCAAACCAACCAAGATAATTTTTAATGGTTCATCAATTATAATTGTGGCGAAAAATACCATCGTGGCTTTAATTGAAATTGAGACTTTATTTGAATTTTTTCTATTCACTAATTAATTTCTTTTGTAGAATGAGGGTTCGAAAAGAAGTAGTTTGGCAATATTTTGAAAAAAATAGTGAAAACAGTGCAATATGTAAAACATGTGGAGTCACCATGAAAGGTGATAGGGCAAATAATTTAAAGGGGCACTTGGAACGGATACACAAAATTGATTTTAGTACATATTGCCACTACTAGTAGTCAAATATTATCCGCATCATCTGCTTCACATGCAAATAGAAAGAGAGTCCCACCGATTAAAGTCCTCGCTATATTTTTCGTTTATTATTAATATTAAAATATAAAAGATTCACCCCTCCAAACCAAGTACCATTGGACCATGAAATTAAAGCTGAAAAGAGCAAAGTAATACCTCACAGCCTTGGAAAGCAAAGCTCTGAAAACTGTAAGCAAACAAAAAGCCTTTCACAGCAATACTTCACAGCCTTGGAGAGCAAAGCTCTGAAAACTGTAAGGAGACAGAAAGCATTTCATAGCAAAGTATTTTAAGGCCGAAGCATTCGCAGTCGGGCCAGCATGCCCCCGAAAGCTTTTAATTAATTTGAAAGCAACAGCTTTTGCAGCAAACAGCAACAAGAAACTTTCACAGTCTACGGCAAAGTAAGTTTAAAAACATCTGCTTTGCTTTAAGTTTACTTTGCTTTCAAACCCTGATTTCAATTGCATTTCTCATTATAAACGAGACAATATGTATTCATGCAGGTGGGGTCGCAATATACCAAAACTGTAAAGATAGTGTCAACATTTGCCAACCAAATATGGAAACTATTTTGTCAAACATGAGTGCATTGAGTACTAGACATTCATCAGTTGGAGACATTTGTTCAGTGATTTGTAAAATAAGAAACGATCATGAAATAGTTATTGTAGCTGTTTATATATCACCAAATCAAAAGATTGAGGATATTACATTATTTATTCATCGATCCCTGTTAAAATATACTGAGAGAGAATCTAAACTACTATGTCATAAGCTTCCACTAATATTAGCTAGAGACTTTAATATTAACTTCAATGAAAAAGACAAATTTAAAATCTTCACATCCTTTTTATCTGACACATTTAATTTGAGTATGAATAACGATCCAGCACAGTACACAACGAAATACTGTACTACAGTTGATGCCGTTTTTTCAAGATTCTTGGACAAAATTGATTCTGAAGTATATGCATCTTATTATAGTTATCATAAGCCAATAATTTCTATGTTACAATTGGTGATAAAATTTGAAATTTTTTTTTGGAAAGTTTTGGAATGTTAATATTGTAATGAATATTTTCCTAAAATATTAAATTAAATTTTTGATTTGATTCGATCCTTTACATTATTTGCTTGAAAAATGGTATAAAGTAAAAATAAATAAAATATTCAGATTTTATTTGGAGTTACATTCGCAGTTGTAGAAAAATCGTAAGGAACTTCGTTCCTGACGGGGGTCCCATGACCGCACCTGATTTTTTTTTATTGCATTTCAATATACGCGCTAGCACACATAATTGGCAATTGCAAAGTTTTTTAACGTTTTGCCGGGTCATTTTCAGTTGACCCGAGAAATTTGGAAGGGCTGCATCAAAATTTGCATTTTTTTATCAATATCATAGATTTTTTTCTACAAGTCGCACAAACAGCACTAGGATATTTATCCTCAATAAATTCATCAGATTTGAACAATTTTTGTTGCTTTTTTTTTAATTCACCTTCAATTTTCAACATTACTTTTGTTTTACAACAACATAGTAAACAAATTTTTGAACGGTTCTCTTCATGAGTGGCGAAGTGGTCTTTTTTATTGTGCACTTCCATTTTAAAATTTATGGAAATAAATTTTATAAAAAGTTGCACTTTAAACTTATATTCAAAGTAAAATATCTTATTTAAACTCAAATTTTCACAACAAAATCGATGTAGTACTGTGCTTAGCAAAACTCATACTAAATGATGTTATTTGGAAATCAAGAATACCAAATATGTACCCGACTATTCCTATTCCTATTCTTAGAACATATTAATTGCGCGATTTATTTATTTATTTATTTAAAGAAAGAAAAACATATTTGTACAAATAAGAACAAGCCTTTACATATGTACATAGGCCAAAGGAGATGTTGATTATATGGAAAATGTGGTAACCTACATTACATTAGATGAGACATCAAAGAAAGAGAAAAAAAAAACATAAAAACTTGAAAATTGAAAATTTAAAATGACTACTACTTTACTGTCTAAATTGACTAAATAAGGGGCTGAAAAATTAACAATAAGTTGCCTTCTGAACTTCCCTACAGCACCAGCTCGCTTAACATCTACAGGTAGAGAATTCCACAAACTAGTGACGTGAACGAAAAATAAGCGTTTAGATTGTAAGCACGAGTAATGGGGCATAAGTAAATTATTAGTTCTAGTAGATTGAAGGAATGTGAGTTTTTCTTGGAGACATTGCGGTTTACCCGAAACGAGGAGTTTATAGAGGAATACGATAAGCCGAATTTTAAGATATGTCGAGAAAGAACAACCAAGGAAATCTTGAGAATATGATGAAACGTGACTGAATCGGCGGATTTTATAAACGTATCGGACAATAGAATTGAATGCTACATTCAATTTTAGCTGGGAGAATGAATCGAGTTTACAGAAGATTACATCACTATATGTTATTAAGGGCATTAAAAGAGATTTAGCAAGCTTTGAGCGAGTATGGAGTGGTATAAAGTTCGACGGTACACCAAAGTTTTCGTAGACTGCTATAGACCTTGCCAATTATATAGTTAATATGATCCGACCATGTTAAATTCTTATTCAGAAAAACCCCCAGACTCTTTACCTTATCACAAAACGGAATGATATTACGGTTTAATAATACTGCAGGGAATCCATTGGTATTTATAACATTTTTAGATATGACTATTGCTTGAGACTTGTCAGGGTTTAGTTGCAATCTATTCCCTCTCGCCCACCCAGAAATCGCCTCGAGGTCTTTATTGATTCGCCAAATACAATCCTCAATCATGCCAAGTCGGCAGCTAAGGTAGATTTGAACATCGTCCGCGTACAACAGGGCTTTACAAAAATTCAGTTCTTTTGGGAGATCATTAATGAAGAGAGATAAGAGGAGCGGACCAAGTATAGAACCTTGAGGTACGCCCTTAGATAGGAGTGAGAAACTGGACTCATAATAAATTGTTCCGTGCAAACCTTTTGAGATCTACCGCTTATGAAATTCCAAATAAGACGGACAGCGGACGATGAGAAGTTGAATTGAGAAGATATTTTCTGGCATAAAAGCGTATGATTTACAGAGTCGAAAGCTTTCGAGAAGTCCAGCAGTGAGAGAATGGTTAAATGATCATGATCAATGTTCAGGCGTAGATCATCAGTTAATTTTAGGAGGGCAGTACTGCAACTGTGGTTCTTCCTAAAGCCATGCTGGAATTCAGTTAAAAAGGAATTAGATTCAAGGTATTGGACCATTTGAATGTACATTAACTTTTCCAGAGTTTTGGAGAGGCAAGAAACGATACTAATGGGTCGGAAGTCCTGTGGAAGAGAGACGTTGGATTTTTTAGGAATTGGAGTAACTTTTGCTTTCTTCCACAAAGATGGGAAAGTGGAGGACGTTAGACAGGAGTTAAAAATGTGGGTGAGAAAAGGAAGTATGGAGGGAAGAATAATTCGAAGAAATTTTAAACTAATGCCGTCAACGCCGACTGCATTTGATTTAATAGAGTTGATGACAGAAATGACGTTCTCCTCTGACACTCTCATAAAGCAAAAACCGGAATCAGAAACGATGTTCGAAACGACACAGGAGAAACTACTGGAGGATTCTGATATTGAAGCTGAGTTGACTATATCACTGTTGCCGCTGGAAGCAGAGCCAACAGACGTAAAAAAGTTGTTAAGAACAGTGGGGTCAATGTCAACTTGTAATAGATGTTTGCCGGTAACTCCGATGTTGCGAAGGTTCTTCCAAAGCACTTGAGGGGGTAAATTAGCATCAAGTTTGGCTGTGTAATAGTCCGATTTGGCTTTTTTATTGCGTTCGTAGTACGATTTCTGAGCAAGCGGAATTTGGTCCAGTTTTCATTCGATTTGCACTTTTTCCAGTGAACGTAGGCTTTGTCACGCTGTCGAAACAGGGATTCAATTATAGGCGAAAACCAAAGACACACCTTTTATTGGATCTGTAGTACTTTAACGGCACGTATTTGTCTAGAAGATATAGGCTGAGTTTGTTGAAGTGTTCAACCTGAGCATTAAAGTCTGGCATTAAATATATATTACTCCAGTCGAGTGAGAACGCTTCAGCAAGTAAGCTGACGCGGTCGAGATTTCTGAAATTTCTAAAATAGTGTGGCTTAGTAAAATTTTCCGTAGTAGGAAAAATGTTATAATTAAAGAAGATGAGGTCATGGTCAGAAACTCCAGGAACAGATATTTGATTTGAAAAGGTTGCAAGGTTTATATTATTAACTATAAAGTAATCTAGTAAAGAGGAACAGGACCCAGTGAAATGAGTTGGAGCAGTATTAACGATTGATAGAGAGTACGAATTTAAGATCGAAAAGAAGTCCCTGGCTAAATTATTCGGGTTAAGAACATTCAAATTAAAGTCTCCACAAAGAATAATATGAGGGCAACAACGTCCTAACCTTTCAATACAGGAATACAGCGGTTCTAGATTAGAAATTCCGGGAGGCTTATAAATAGCTCCTATGAGGCACTTGTTTTCACCCCCAAATAATTCAGCAAAAATAAATTCGACTCCATCATTTGATGAAGCTGCAAGTCTATACGATATGCCAGCTTTAAAGTAAATGGCGACACCGCCCCCACGCCTATCAAATCGGTCGGATCTAAGGACATTATATCCAGGTATGGAGATAAGTGAATCCGGTAAGTCCGGCTTCAACCAAGTTTCAGAGAAGCAGATGATATCTACATTCGAGTCTGCAAAGATATACCTTATTTCATCAATACTCCTAATTAAACTGCGCGCATTGAGATGACAGACCTTCAATCCACTATATTGCGAGACAAAAATTCGTAATAGGATTTGACTTATATATCACGGCGAGAAGGAACGTTACCCGACATCAAGCGTAAGGGTACATGTAGGTGTGCAGAAGACAACAGAGTAAGACTTCAGCCCCGATACAAATGAGTAAAAACTAAAAAATGAAAACTTTATCATTTCAAAAAAAAAAAAAAAAAGAGAACTAAGTTAAACAAAATTAAAATAAGAAGAATAAGAAGAAATTTGACTTTATCTATTAAAAATTTGAAAGATTAAACTAAAGAAAAATAAAAACGAATGAAAAAAAAAAAAAAAAAAAAAATTGATAAATTAAAAACAAAAACAAATCAAAGCATACGTCATTATTTATTCTACTCCACAAGAGTATCCAGAGTCGACGCATCATCAATCCATATGGAGGAGCTATCTGCACTGGCTTTGACAAATACTTTGCCATTGACCACGTATGCATGGAATAGTCTTCCATCCGCCTTCAAGCGTCGGGCTCGCAGGAAAATCAGTCTATCATGGGATGTCAGAGACTGGTTGACGTAAAATCTAGTTTAACTGTCCGACACATTAATATCCAGAAGTGTGGGTGAGTGCGCTCTATACTTCTTGTAAAAGGAAATTTTCTCAGTTTGAGAAGAGAATTTCACAATCAACGGCGCACCGTTGTGATCTGATTTCGTACGGATCCTAAAAACGTCTGTGTAGGGACTGGTGTTATGTCCGATTTTATTTGCAATTTTATTGTAGATTGCGTGTACATCATCGTTTTTTTCATTTTTTACTCTGGGGATACCAGTTATTATAAGGTCTCTCGAGCGCAATTTCCTCTCGATGTTACGCTGGTTCATGGAGAGGTTATCGACATCAGCTTGGATCTTTCCAAGCTTCTCCGCATATGTTTTGTCGAGGCTGGCCAGCTGCAGATTAATCGCCTCCAGAGCTTCAGTAGCATTCTTCTGGTTGCGCTCCAGTGATTTAAGTGACTTCTTGATGGAGTCAATAGTGCTGGAGACAGTTTTCTGGAATTCTAGAAACTGTGTTGTCATGTATGCCGATGCGTCCTCACCTCTGGGTGTACGACGAACTGTCCGTGCCTCGCCTGAAGACATATCAAGGAATGAAACCAAATTAGATGCCGATCTTTATTTGTGATCGCGAACTCGCAAAATTTAGAAAAATTTATGGAATATCAAAAACGCCTGCTATTAAAGCAAAACTCTCGGTGGACAGACTAAAAAGGCTCGGAAATACAACGGTAATAGCGGAAAACTCGGAGCAAAAATATCGCACGTCTACTCTATTGTAGGCATCACACTGTACTGTGATTTAATTTGGAGAACCGAATGTAAGATAGTGTATATATGTGTACTAGGGTGGCCCTTATTTGCAAAAGTGCTTCAATTTTGGGTCTCACCCCCTAGAAATATGCGAATAGGCAAAAAACTAAGAAATTTAAAATTTTAGGCAAATCGGAAAAGATTTAGAGGTCGCTCATGGCGAACGAAGTCTTAAAAAATGATGATTTTTTACCTTTTTTCACTTTGTTCGACCCTAATTACCATTTTATCAGCCCTGAAAGGGTCAATTAATATTTTTTATCCATTCTACAGATTATTACCTTTCTAAAATGATCAAAATCATAAAGATCAGTTTACAAATAATAAAGCTATGAAATAAAAAGCACAGTGAAGTCTTTATAAGGAAATAAAAAAAAGCTATCAGTTCAAAGAGAAACTGTACTAGGGTCCACTAATCACCGCAACCTTCGCATAAAGCGGTGTGCTTTTCTGTTCATCTTTGACTCTGCAAAGTTACGTGTACGATCAGTGATCCTCACTCAACAAATATACTACACGGGAGTCTATTCCATCCATCCGTGTTATGAAAAAAACGTGTTTCCATTATTTTTCATATACATATGTATTTAACAATAATATCATTTTAAACCGCAATATAACTTTTGTATAACTGTTATTACATAATATTGTTTAACATAAATGGTAAATGTTTTAAAAATTTATGAAGTTTGAAAATGCATCTGTCAAACATCATTCGCTTTGACTGCATTCGAAAATTTACCAGCTGCTCAGAATTGGCAGCACATCATTCCAAAAATCAAGCCGCTGCAGCCGGGAATATATGCCCTGCAGCCGATACTGCGATTCTGCTTATTCTGCGTAGCTGGCTAATTTTCGAATGCAGCCAAAGCGAATGATGTTTGACAGATGCATTTTCATTAGTTCTGACTGCGCTCATATAACAGGAACAGTTGAAGTGGATAGGTTACCTACCTTTTTACGTTAATGATATAAATGGTGAGCAATTACTTGGTGTTCCAAAATTATCATCTTCAACAGGAATAGAAATAGCTTATGCTATTTATGAATTATTAATAGATTGGAATGTGGATGAAAATATTGTTGCTTTTTGTTTTGATATCACTGGGTCAAATACTGGAAAACTAAATGGAGCGTGCACGTTATTAGAACAAAAATTGTAAAATCTTTACTGTATTTACCATGTCGCCATCATATTTATGAACTAGTCCTGCGAGGTGTATTTGAAATAGAATTTCCTGGTACCTATGGTAAAGGTGTTCCTTTATTCAAGAGATTGGAATTATATTGGAACGACATAAGCAAAAATGAGTATAAAACATTGCTAGAAAATGCCAAATTGAAAGAAATTCTAATTGAAAGATGAGTTCACAGATTTTTGCAACGAACAATTAAAGAAACCAATTTGCAGAGATGACAATCGATAATTATTAGAGTTAACCACACTTGCTTCGGGCTCATGCTCTAATAGTCAAATTTCGTTCTCCAGGTCCAATGCATCATGCTCGTTGGATCTCAAAAGCACTATATTGTATAAAAATATATTAATTCAGAGATGAGTTTAAATTAACTGTTTTAGAAGAGGAGAAGAAAAGGCTAATGTTTGTGCTTTTATCATTCGCTTTTACGTGAGGGCTTGGTTTAAATGTCCCATAGCGCCAGAAGCAGCATACCAGGACTATTGCTTCTTACAAAATATGTAGGAATATCGAAATGTTAATTTTCACAAATTGCTATTAAGAAAATGAGTAACCATTTGTGGTATTTAGCAGACGAAAACGTTGGTGTAGCATTTTTCGATGAAAATATTCCATTGGAAATCAAACATAAAATGAGTAACAGATAAAAGCATTTTATTACCACTGATGAAAAAAAGGAAGATCATGATGTCTATGCAGATAATGATGTTGAGCCAGATAAAATATCTAGGGAATAAGTTAAACGTATTCCATTAAAACTTCAAGAAATTCAGGAATTTATAAGAAACCCGTAAAATACTCAATCACTACGATGAACACATTCGATTTTTTTCAACGGTTTAACATTTCAACGGACTTCCTATATTTCCCACCAGATAAATGGAGTTATAATATTAATTATAATCAAGCATTCACCCTTCTTCATAAATTAAGAACTGTTAACGACACAGCTGAAAGAAGTGTGAAGTTTTTCGAAGAATATAATAAAGTATTGAGTAAAGACGAACACAATAAACAAAACTTATTACAAATTCTAATTGATTACAAAAAAAATGCGTTATTAAAGCAACTACTGCCTGAGTAATTTCAATATTAATAATTTTGTTTGTATTTTGTATATTACACTATTGAAGTACAGTTTATGCCTTTTATTAGCTATAATATTCATCGTACAAAAACGTAATAACCCGATTTGAACTGGTAAATTTACGTTGAATAAGTTAACTACAGTATCCCGCCATTAAATTATGACCGACTAGAAAATTTTCAGATTTTTCTGTTTTCCTCCAAATTAAACAAATTCAATTGGATTTTTTGCACATATTTATTTATAATTTTATTTTTTACATTGTTTTTAGTTTATATAAGTAATAATTAATTAATTTTCTAATATTTTGTGGCTAAGGGGGGCCTTTACCACAGCCTTAATTCTTAGAGGCATGCTGTTGATGCAACGTTGGATCATTTGCTTGATTCCTGCATCATTTTTCCAGACATCTTGGATGTTTTGCTTAAGGGGTTGCTCTGATTTTTGGTTTAAAAAAAAAAGAAATTTTTTTTTTGCCTTTTTATATTTATTAATATGTGTAGAATACGTTCCTAAAATATTAGGACGAAATTATTTTTCGTTAAAAAGTTATATGCAGTATTGTAGGTGCAAAAAAACTGATTCTCTGCCGGACGTTCAGCGCGTGGTAGTGCTACTGGTATAGTTTATATACATAGTACCTGATGTTATTGTTATCTACACGAATGTAAAATATACATACGCATTCGTGCAAATAACAACATCAGCCACTATATGTATATAGTAACGCAAACATACGTTTGAATTTACTTACATTATTTCGGTTAGTTCGGCTACAGTGAAACGTAAAAAAACTTTAAACGCGTTTTTCTCAAAATGCCATTTTTCAAAACGGTTCCAGCGATTCAAAAGAAACTATTTAATATATTGACTTACCACTTACGTCAATTTGTCGAAAATGATGTTGTCGAGTTCGCTTGTGTAAAATTTTTTTTTCAAAATCTTACTATTAGTATTTTATCCTCCCATTTTGGGCCAGAAAAGTTGCATTTTTACGTTTTTTCACTAAAATGTCCTTAAATTTTTTTTTTTGATGCAATTTTTACTAATGTTGACATAAGCGAACTAAAGGACATAATTTTTAACAAAACCGTTTTTCACTTTTCTGATTCTGACCAATGGGGACGGAGCTATCGATGGAACCGTTTTCCATGTTATTTTTGAGGTGTCAACTTCAGCGCGTGCTACATATTTATTTATGACGGCAAAAAATAAAAAAAAAATTTTTTTGTGATCTCTTAAAGTTATCTAATACTATGAAAAAACGTTTGTATATAAAAATAATAAGGGTTTTCTGTAAAAAAAAATCCAAAAATAGTCAATTTTTTGCCTCAAAAATCAGAGCAACCCCTTAAGTTGCTCGATGGTGTTATTTCTCCTGGCGTACACCTTCGATTTTAAGTAGGCCCAACAATTCTCGATAGGATTGCAATCAGGAGAATTGCCGGGCCAAGGTAAAACCTGCAATTCCAAGGAGTTGAGGCAGTCCATGCTAGCCTTTGCCGTGTGGCATGGTTTTTTCTTAATAACGGTAATTTAGGATTCCCCATTTGGTGTGTAAAACATGCAGGTTTTACCCAACAGAATCATAAATAGTCATTTTTCCAGGAAAATGGGACTACAGGTGTCGCCAGTACACATTAAAAGATACAAAAATTTCAGAATTGCGATCGGTCATAATTTAATGGCGGGATACTGTATGTTAAATTAGCTTTCGTAAATTTATATTGTTGTTTCAACTGATATTATTGTTAAATATTATAAAATATGATAAAAAACACGCTTTGGATGTTATAGAGTCCCGTGTAGATTGTTTGCTAAGTGAGGATCACTGATCGTACACGTACCTATGCACGATCAAAGATTAACAGAAAAGCACAATGCGAAGGCTGCGGTAATTAGTGGGCCCTAGTGCAGTTTCTCTTTGAACTGATTTTTTTCCTTATAAAGACTGTGCTTTTTATTTCATAGCTTTATTATTTGTAAACTGATCTTTATGATTTTGATCATTTTAGAAAGGTAATAATCTGTAGAATGGGTAAAAAATATTAATTGACCCTTTTAGGGCTGATAAAATGGTAATAAGGGTTGAACAAAGTGAAAAAAGGTAAAAAATCATCATTTTTTAAGATTTCGTTTGCCATGAGCGACCTCTAAATCTTTTCCGATTTGCCTAAAATTTTAAATTTCTTAGTTTTTTGCCTATTCGCATATTTCTAGGGGGTGAGACTTAGAATCTTAGCAATTTTTTTTCTCTCCATACAAGAGAGGGCCACCCTAATGTGTACATATATGTATTATATATGTTATAATATAATATCATATTATATCAATATAGGCACAAATAAACGGTATTTAGTGCAAAAATATCAATTAAATTTTTTCAAGCGGGCCGTGCGTGTATTCTTAAATCTGTCGACAATGAGCTTCCAGGCTGATTTATAATTTGCGTCAGTGGTCGCGAAATGTCGCAAAAGCTTATCTGCTTCGCCTGTGATCGCAGACTTTAGATAATGCAACTTCTGAACGTCGCGCAGGGAATCATCGTCGTGAATCAACGTCTCGTAGGTGTCATGAAACGAAGGCCAATCAGTGTGAGAACCGCTGAATGAAGGCAAATTTATCCTGGGCAACTTGAGCTGTGGAGTCGAGGATGACTGTGTATAGAATGTTGAATGTAGCGGAGAGCCTTTGTGGTCGTCCCTTGAAGGTCTTGTACTAAATGTGGCTAGGTTATCCTTTAGCCAGTGTATTGTTGCAATGTAAGTACACTCGACATCTGAAAAGGCATCTGATGTCACATATGGATCTGAGGCTAACACTTCCGTCGAAGAGTTTGCGTAGAATTCCTCATATGCAGTTATGAATTGTGCCCAATAGGAATTAAGCAGCTGGACACGGGCGGTGAGGTATTCTTCATTTCTCTGCTCCTTATCAGTTTTGTTTGTATTAACTAAGAACCGTTCAATTCTTTCTTTTGCGAATGTAATTCTACCCTTAATTCCATCCATAGTTTAAGTCGTTAGCAACTAGTTAAATTGCTCAGGCAGAGTTTGAAGAGTTTAAGAAGGTGATATTGGACTATCAAATCAAAAGTAACAGAAGATGTGTTCCAATAATTGTTGATGCAGAAATGGTGCAGGTAATGCTGATATAAAATGTTGTATCAAATGTTGTTGTATCAGGTTGAAGTAAATATTGATACACGCAATGTAAATGTTGCTTTAAAATGTTGTATTAAACGTCGATGCAAAATGTTGCAGTAAATGATGATGCGAAATGTTGCAATGTAAATGTTGCGGGGCAACATGTAAAAGCTCTTGTTAAAAATCACCAAAATTAGCAACAATACGACAGCAGATTGAAGATTTTGCGAGTCAGTGTACACGTTCTGAAATTAATTGCCATAGATTAAGCTTTTCTTAAAACAGTTAATAACGCGATCGATTAAAAAAACACTTTGGTTAAGACAACGCAAAGCTTTCATTGAAATGCACTAAAAGTTATTTGTACATTAACTAAGCTTTTCCTAAAAGGTAAACAATGCGCGCTGTTTTCAAAAAATACGCTTTGCTTGGGACACTATAAAACTTCTACTAAATGCACTAGAAATGTCAAAATTCTACATAAATAGAGCTTTATATACTGTTACCCACCGTTATCCTGCTCCTGAGCACAGGAGTTTTTGAACGCCATAAAATTATGCTCGTGGTTATGTTGTAGTTAATCACGGAGTTTTTGAACGACAAAAGTTTACCATAGTTAACCATGGTTAACCTGGTTAAGCACCGTACGCTAGGTGAGGACCCTTCCTAAGCGGAGCTTCGGTACCCTGTTATTAATCGGCTAAGAAAGATATCAGAGAGTTCTTATAGTGAACAGCATCAGTTCTGTATTTGCAGGGTAACCACACAAACCACAGCGTTTGGCTCATATAGGTACTAACGACTTCAGAGCTCTTTCCATAATTTCGTTCATTAAGTCAAGTTACCAGAAACTATAATTACCACGTCGCGTCGTCAGTATATGCGAACACGTTATTTGCTTTATCCTGTAGTTTCCTGAAAATCTGGTCCATTATCAGAAGCCAATCCCGGGATCCCGGAAACGTTTTTTAAACAACAAATTCGGTGGGAAAATATTTTGAATATGAAGCTTATAATCTTCAAATGCAACGAAACATCCAATTTCTTTTTGCAGCTTCTATTTTGCTCGGCTGAGGAGACCATTGCACCCTGTATTCTTTCGTGTGTGCCTCTGCTTTTACTGAATTCAACCGAGGTGCCTGCGAATCATCGTTTTTCATTTCCTTTTTCGAAAAAAGTATTTTCCTCCTTTCCTTTCCTTCCTTGCTACGGTGTAATATATACTGTTACCCACCGTTATCCTGCTCTTGAAATCTGTCAGTTTCATTGGCGACACGAAGTAGAATGGAGCGCAAGGTCGAGTAGCTTTAATTGTATATACGATCTAATCTCTCATCGGTAATAAAGCGGTGTGGCAATTTTTCGATTCATAAAGCTTTGATTCGTTTTTCATTTCCTTTTTAGAAAAAAGTATTTACCTACTTTCTTTTCCTTCCTTGCTACGGTGCAATATATACTGTTACCCACCGTTATCATGCTCTTGAAATCTGTGATTTTCATTGGCTACACGAAGTAGAATCGAGCGCAAGGTCGAGTAGCTTTAATTTTATATACGATCTAATCTCTCATCGCTAATAAAGCGGTGTGGTAATTTTTCGATCAAATAGAGGGCTGCGCATCGGCAAAGTGTAAACAATGCCCAAAAATAATAAAGACCACAGGTGGATCCACAAAAGGGCTTCATGCACACCTGGAATTATTACACAGTATTGAAATAGGGACGAAGGATGACACCGCTTCAGCATCCAACAGCATTTTTAAATTTTCTTGCAACAACGGTTTCCCGACTAGTGGCATGAGATGGACCCGTTGCAATATTCATTACTTCCGATGATCTAAGAGATGCACTAAAAGCGAAAGGGTTCGATTTACCAAAGTCAGAGCATGGCTACGGCAAAATGCCTATGCAATATGCTAAGGCAGTCCGATCCAGTAATGTGGAAGAAATTGAAGGAGGCAAAATGCAAGGACGGAAGTTCAGCATTACGCTTGACGAATAGACGTCAGTGCTTGATTTTCGATACATGAACGTCAATATCCATGGAAATGAATGTACAAATTTTGGAATTTGGGCCTTGTGCGTGTTTCTTGATCCGTGCCTGCTGAAGTTTGTGTAGAAATACTTGAGAAAAGACTAAGGGGATATCATTTGTATCTCACTGACGGCAACAAGAGAATCTCCACATATGGCGCTAGCAATTTGGCCATACTTAAAAAAATTATTGCAATAACTTTCCTTGCCCATAGAATACAGCTAGGAGTTTTGGACGTGTTATATAAGAGAAAACTTACGGGAATCAGACGATGAGGATTATGAAGAAGATTTCGCAAGACAACATCAACAAGACTGTGGAAGTGTAATTGCTGTGTGTTGAAGAGGAAACTCATGTAGATTTCTCGGACAATATATCTCCTACCATCAAAAAAGTTCGTATGTTTAAACACTTACCAGTTAAAAATGATTTACTACAAAAGTACATTCAGGAAGAACAAGGGAAAGAGCTGACTCTTCTTCTAGACTGCAGAGTAAGGTGGAATATTCTATTTATGATATTGGAACAAGTTTGTCTTCTCACTGCTGTTCATAAATGTCTATTAGACCTTCAATCCACGGACGTTTTGCTAGAACAAGATTTCATCTGCATCACCGATCTCATTTCATCGTTTAAACTCGTCAAGTTGACTGTCGACGCATTGTACCGTAAAGATTCTAATTTCTTGACCACAAAATTAGCATTACACTTTTTGATGCAGAAATTAGATTGCAGGAGAACTCCAATATGCACAAAATTGGCAGCATCACTCAGACCCCGTATACATCAACGTGTTTCACGGAACTCTCTGGAATCTTGTAATATCTCCACAAGCCTTGTGTACCGGAAAATGATGATCATTTTAAAATACCATCGACAGCTGCGATACGTAAGGGTCTACATAATCTTCCAAAAACATTGTCAGTTATAAATCCTGATCAAGATGAGAGCGCTAAAGTAACTGACCTACCTGGAACTGAATTAGAATCAATTTCAATGAAAGACCAATTGCAAATGACGATTTCGATAGCGAAAAAAATAAATTTTCGGTCCCGGGGTATTCCGGGATCCCGGGATTGATGAAAATAAATCCCGCAAACCCACCATTGGGAAAAACTTCCGCACTGATAAAAAAAAATTCTTAGCTTAAGAGACTTTTTCTTGAACCAAGCAAATCACGCAAATCAAGATTCCGGAATGTTTTGCGCTTTTCACTCGAATTTTAGCTAGAACCAAATTAATTAAATACGTTTTATAAATGATTGGGTATATAAAAACATAATTTCTCTTTCACCTGTTTCAATACGATTTGTGTATGTATCAATTTTGGAACATTTACTCATTTACGAACGAACTGCATACGTATTCGTTGTTTGATCTTTTTGTAATTGGCGATGTTGATACGATTGTGCTGATCTTCTTCTCGATTCAACTCCTAAGACTTCAAGCCTTTCTTCCTGCTGATCTTTCGATAACGGCAGCCTATGTTCGGATGTAGGCGAAGCATTACAGATGATTAGTCAATTTTGTATTATGACTTAACAGTAAAGGCTGTCCTACTATGACTAAGCCTCTTTTATTATGACTTAAGGATATGAAGCTCGATCATTCAGATATTTCTGATATTGGTAATTGCGCTTGGTGTTGCTGAGACGATTCGCTGCTCTTCTTCTACTCGAGTGAACTCATAAGACTCGTACTTTGGCTTGGCGAAACACAGACGACGATCAACTGGAAAGACATAAAATAAATGGGCTCAATGAAATAAATAAAAAAAAAAAAAAAAAATATGTCAAAATTGCAAGTCCATTTCAATGTCTACTATTTTCCAACGGTTGTATAACCGTTGTATTTTATTCTTATAATATAGAGATTTTTATTAAAGATTATTAGTAAGAACACATTAAATTTAGCTCTTAATAATTATTTATAGTGATGAGCGAAATTGTAAAAAAGGCCCAACTTCACGTACAGGTTATAGATCGTCAGCTAGTGACAGATTTAGGTGCTCTATTTTCTCATGCTAGCCTCGAAGAAGGTTGATAGGTAAGGGGGTCTATGTTAAGTAGGAAAAGGTTAAATTAAGGTTCCGCTTCTGGAGATAACGGAACTTAACGTAACGCATTTTTCGTATCGCCTCTAATTTCGGCGTATCTCGCCCATATTTTCACGCCAATATCTTAAGGAATAGTGACGATGAATGTTTTCATATTTTCGTAGGGCTTGTGTTAGAAAATCGATTAAATTTTCGAATTATTATGACAAGATTGCCCCCTTGTTTCCATCTCTTGGCCATCACTTATGCTGAAGCCTTCACTTTTCGGGAGCTAGTTTCCATTAAAAAAATGTTCGATAAAAAGTTCACTTGCAGTTTGCGAGCTTTAACTACTTACATACCGTCTATACCAAAACTCTTCGAATCTATTATTTATTCTGCTATCGCCCCTATCTGCAAGAGACTTATCTCAACATACCAACATGGATTTCTTGCAGCTCGTTCCACTACTACTAATTTACTAGAGTTCTCTTCACACACAGTTCGAGGCTTTGTCACTGGTTGCCAAACTGACTGTAAGGCTTTCGACAAGCTCTCTTACTCTATTATAGTTCTTAAACTAAAGAAATTAGGCTTTCCGCATTCCCTTGTAGTATAGTTCCAGTCGTACCTAGCCGACAGAACCTACCATTTTCTATTCCGCGGAGTCAAATCTAAAAACATCGAAGCGTCCTCTGGTGTCCCGCAAGGCAGTCATCTTGGCCCTATTCTTTTTATTTTATCCATTGACGATATTGTTACCCTGTTAAGGCACTGTAAAATCCTTATTTATGCTGACGACATGAAAATGTATCGCCACATAAGAAGACCTAAACACCTTCTATTCTTTGTGTTCCAACAACAACCTGGTCCTTAATATTAGTAAATGCGAGATCATGACTTTTAATAGGAAACGTGGTGTTATAATTTATGACTATACTTTTTACGACAACAAGGTCTCCGGCGCTAACTCTGTAATTGATCTAGGGGTTAGGTTAGAAAGTAAGTTGGGTTTCTCCACCCACATCAATTATATCTCCTCCAAGGGCAATTCAGTCCTGGGATTTATAAAAAGATGGTCAAGGGAATTCAACAACCCTCTCATAACTAAATACTTGTTCGTGTCCTTGGCTAGGCCTTTGCTTGAATACGCCTTCCAGGTATGGTCTTCTTACCCAGCAGGCAAAATGAGCTCGTAAAACCAGAAATTTGTCTTACAACTCACAATGAGCTGAATATGAGGAAAATATGACATCCCAAATGCCAAACAAAATTAAATCAGTTGTGAGAAAATAATGAGATCATAATGAGAGGAAAGTGAGAAAGAACCCGAAATTGAATGTCCCACTTAATGTTCATTGATTGGAAGGTTGTTATGAGCTAATTATGAGCAATTCGTGTGATAACAATTTTTAAGACTATTATCGTCATTCCCAATTTGACTTTTTCAAACAAAAGACTGAAATTGTTAGTGAAGTTTGTAACCGCGGTATCCTATGCTGGACAAAAAATTTCTACAAAAATATAAAAGAAGTGGAAAGTTCACCAAAGACAAGCGGAAATATATAAGAATGGCATTCGAAACTTCTCAAGTTGGTCAAGCCTCTTCTAGTAGTCTGCTTCAAGTTCTTTTTAGATGGGAACAGCGGAATCATCGAATTTTCGGATGAGGAAGAATCAAATCGAATGAGAAATTAAGTTGATAATTTGGGCGACTTATCTGAATAATTTGACGATAATGACGATATCAATATAAGATCGCGGGAATTGGAAGTTAGGCTAACAAATCGGTATCGGTAGAAATGGAATAACTGATTTACTTAGTGTTCTGAACAAACTACTTCCTAGTAAATTTCCAACTGAAGGAAGAACCGTTCTGATGACACCAAAATCAGTAGAAGTGACGAACATCGAATATTGGCAGCAAGATGTTACAGTTTGTCTTAAGAAGGCATTTTAAAATTTACAAAAAGATAATAGCATTTTGTTAAACATTAATGTCGATGGTTTGCCAATTTTTAATAGCTCAACTGAGCAATTGTGGCCAATACTTGCGAATGTCGAAGGGATTATAAAAGAACCTTTCGTAATTGGAATTTACAACGGTTCACACTGGAACGAATTGCCGAAAACGTGGACAAAAGTCTAAATATTGATGAATTTGGACGAAATTCGGTATTATAGTGTAATCGAGCTCGCTGATCACGAATTTAATATCAAAAACTTAAAATTCAAAATGGCGAATCCAATATGGCGGACATTATTTTTAAAACATTGTAGAAATAAACTCAAAACTTGTATCTAGATGTTTTTGGGCATGCCGGTTAAGAATTTGATGTCAAAATTTGGAAATTCAAAATGGCGGAATTTTTTAAAATTGTTCAAAACTTGTATTTATATGATTTTGAGCATGCTGAATACTAATTTGATACTTGAATTCGAAAATTTTAAGAATAGGAACTTGAGTGACTCCCTTTACAAGATATGTAGGTTCAAAATAAGACCAAAATGCTAAAATATTGGAATTTTTCTGAAAAAACGAAAAACATTGGGATTTATATCACATTTTTAATTACATATCTTGTAAACGATGTCATTCACTTAATATCATATAAAAGAATACACATTTACCTAAAACACGAACCGAATTACCTTGCTCTACGATAATAGTCTAGGAATTATTCAAGTTTAAGTAAATATTAAAAAAATAAATTTTTTTCTTCACCCTGTACCTTAGTGGATAATGGGGATAGCTTCCTCTCTAGAACAATTTTTTTTTTTTCACCAAAATCATCCAAAAATTACGCCTGAAAATATTAGCCACGAAGCCCAACAGAGGATTTATTCAATGTCTGATGACCGATACAAATTGCGTATTAGGTCATGTAAACAAATTCATGAACGGTGATTCTTTGTAGATAATCGCATTATCTACAAACTTTGTAAACAATATTTTAGGATGGGACTTGCCGTTTAAGAGATATTAGCCAAAAACGGAATTTTCTGTTTTTAGGAGCAGCGGACAACCAATATTCTGAAACTTTTTTAACATATTCTACTCACGAAAAACGTTATTTTTTAGAAAAATTTTCGTGAGTTAACATTTAGTTAGAGGTCTGCATTCGCATTGTGCTTTGACGACTGACCTAATATTTATGGGTATATATATCCGTGACTTTGAATTTCCTAATTTTGACATCAGATTCGTAATTGGCATGCTCAATAACATATATGTAGATACAAGTTGTGAACTTATTTCTACAAATTTTCAAAAATTATTTCCGCCATATTGGATCCGCCGTTTTGAATTTTAAAATTTTGACATCAAATTCGTCATCAGCGACGTCGATAACATAATACCACAAAATTTCGTGCAAATTTAACAATATGGAGAATTTTCCCGCACTTTTATAGACATTTCATCAAAAATAAAATGTAGCAGCCGTAACTGCATATGTGGTTTGCTAAGAGAGTTGCGGCTAGTAGTTGGATTTTCTTTTTTAATCCTGAAGTAAATATAACTTATTTTATAAATAAATACTTCACTTAGTGGTATTCCGTGGAACTCATAACTTATCTCTTAATTTCGATTGAATTTTATAAATTTTTCTCGTTATTATACATAATTATTGTTTATTTCAATAACAAATGTTTACACGTCGCTTAACAAGTCATAAAGCATTTAAAATTTAGTACATACCTGGAGAAACATTCTCCATTTTCAATATTTCGAATCTGTATTGTCGTTATAATTTTATGCAAGTTTCAATTTGCACTACGTTTTTTAAGCACAGAGCCGAACGCTTTACAAATAAACAATGACCATGTTTACGCGAAGATATTTAAGTTTATAACATCGTTATCAGTAGTAAATTTAAAAGCGTTTACGCGCAAATATTTTGGTTCGTGTCAGTGCTATCCGTAGTAGTTTTAAGAACGTTTACGCGCGTTAAAATTTTTCCACCAGCAGATATCGGTTTTTAAAGTACCTACTTAGATCTAATATGAACTGTCAACCTGACAGTCAAATAAATAAATAAATAGATTGGAAGAAGTTTAACTAAATTTTATCATTAAATGAACATAAATCGAGAAGTATTAATCCTCATAAACCATCATAGGCGAGTTCTGCAGCGTTTATTACGTAAACGCGATGAAAGAACTTGGAGGCTTATACGCAAATCAAGAGGCAGTTTCCTTAATGTTTTTACTAAAACTGTCAAACAACTGTTTACGTCTACTACTTAACTCAGTTTTCCTTAAGGGGGGAACCTGGTTTAGAACGCTGAAAATTGCATGATATTCGGCACAGTGTTTTAGGTTGCCTAACGTATGAAATATTTCAAGTACTTTTGAAATAGGTCATAGATACACAGATCTTGCAAAAAAAAATTACTTTCACTTTATTTGATACTGTTAAGCAATAACAATTCGTATTTGTTTGTGGCACTTCTCGCTTGAAGAGTCTCCACTGTGTACACGATAGCGATCGTAGTTTTCATCTGACACATAAAAACCAATACTTTTTTTGAAGCTTAGGGGTTTCTCTTCTATGTGAACCTAAGATATTCAAATAAATGTAAAAAAAATTACACATTTTATGACTGTTTAAAAAAATGTTGGGTTTTTTTTGAAGAAATTTTGAGATAATTTATAAATAATAGTTATTAAAAAAATTTTTTATTGTGATTTTTTAGGTTCACATAGAAGAGAAACTCCTAAGCTACAAAAAAAGTATTGGTTTTTATGTGTCAGATGAAAACTACGATCGCTATCGTGTACACAGTGGAGACTCTTCAAGCGAGAAGTGCCACAAACAAATACGAATTGTTATTGCTTAACGGTATCAAATAAAGTGAAAGTAATTTTTTTTTGCAAGATCTGTGTATCTATGACCTAGTATTTCAAAAGTACTTGAAACATTTCATACGTTAGGCAACCTAAAACACTGTGCCGAATATCATGCAATTTTCAGCGTTCTAAACCGGGTTCCCCCCTTAATAAAGTTGTTACCTTAACACATTTATTTAAGCTTAACACCACATACGAAAACAGTATTAAGGGGCGTTTACGCGTATGAAAATCAGTGTTAAGGTTGTTGTAAACAGTTTTAGAGGCTTCGCGTAAACATGGTCAATGACCAAGTTCGACCTGCTGTGCAGCTTCAAGGAAAAACAGTTAACCGTTTCTACTGCCGGGATTTAATAGCCAACATTCTACCAACTGTGCTATTGCGGATTTGTGCCAACAATACTGTAGTCAAACCAAAAGATGGAAATCCCTAAATCGAAACTTTTATTTTCGAACTTTTGTCCACGTTTTAGGCAATTCGTCCCACTGTGCGGTTATAAGAAAACCTCCATCGTTAGGTATTTATTTAGACAAATCTCACAATGAGCTCATATTTAGCTCATATTGTCATTTATATAAACTCTTACGGCGGCGTATACACAGTAGTCTCAATAGCGCAGTTGGTAGAATGTTGGCTTCATGTTCCAGTGCCAGGTTCGAATCTCGTATCAGGCAATCGAAAAAAAATATTCTCAAATCATGAGTAAAATATGAAAATATATAATAACTAGCAAAAACCCGCGTGCGTTGCAACGCCTTTTAATAAAACAAAAATATGTGTAAAACAAAAAAACTTTAGAGTTGTCACCTCAACTTTTTTTTTAAATTCTAGGATAATCATCACCTATCGGAAAACTTTTGTACTACGTGCACAAAAGATACCTAGCCAATTATATTCAGAATATATTTTTTGCGGGAAGATTTTGACGTTCCCAGATAATTGGCATCCTGAACTTGCCCCATGGCTTGTGAAGATTGCCAAACTTATAAGACGACACTACTGATTTCATCCTAAACAGGGCAGTTGCTGCTTCCCGTTTTCGTTTTTCGTCGTTTCCGGTCATACCGCCCGCACGGCACTGGTTAACAATCCACTGTAACGCTTGTTTGTAAACGATGTTCGAAGTTTCGCTTGTAAGTATTACAACGTTTGTGGTATCAAGGCAAGCGGTAGTTTGCCGAGTTCGTAAGGGCAAACAGCTAATGCCTTATTTACGCCTAAACATAGAAAACAAGGTGTTTTTTTATAAAATTGTGCGATTTATCACCTTTTTATAAGCAATACAAGTAATTTTTCATTTGTAACCGATAACCAAAATATAAATAATTTATTATTTCATGAGTTTTTTTTCCTATCATTCTTCGTTTTCTTTATTTTTACATATTTTACATTTCGAATCGCACTTTTTTCTTCTCCTTCAGTCTAAAAAAGTGGGTACTCAAAATTATTCTGTCAGATGGCGCTCTAAGTTATTTCAATTGCTCAATAAATGAGATGGTGCTACTAGTTAGTCGAAAAGTGTTTACTCGAACTGTTGATGCCAGATGGCATTAGATGATTAACAAAATGTATTCATTTAAAGTGGTTAGTCACAACTATGGTATCATATTGCGTTAGGTACTATAAAAAACATGTAGTTCACAGTACAAATGTACAGTAAAATTTTGAAATACCGAATGCCGAGTTCGTACTCGTAATTTATTTCTAAAAATATGACAAGTTAGTCAAATCCAGCACTGTTGATGTCAAATAGCATTCCCTATCATTTCGATGATTAACAAAAAGTGTACGCATGGTACACGTCTCAAGAGGGCGGATTACCATTTTCTTCACAACCCCCCCGACATGGGTATCAAATGAAAGGGTATGATAAGTAGAATACAATAAGCTATGTCTTTATATCCATGGCGGCCGTCTCAAGAGGGCCGACTACCGTTTCTTCACCACCACCTCGACATAGGTATCAATTGAAAGGGTATCATAAGTAGAATACCACAAGCGATATAATATACTCAGTATCTGGTTAGATCCATGGCTGTCATCTCAAGAGGGCGGATTACCATTTTCTTCACAACCCCCTCGACATGGGTATCAAATGAAAGGGTATGATAAGTAGAATACAATAAGCTATGTCTTTATATCCATGGCGGCCGTCTCAAGAGGGCCGACTACCGTTTCTTCACCACCACCTCGACATAGGTATCAATTGAAAGGGTATCATAAGTAGAATACCACAAGTGATATAATATACTCAGTATCTGGTTAGATCCATGGCTGTCATCTCAAGAGGGCGGATTACCATTTTCTTCACAACCCCCCCGACATGGGTATCAAATGAAAGGGTATGATAAGTAGAATACAATAAGCTATGTCTTTATATCCATGGCGGCCGTCTCAAGAGGGCCGACTACCGTTTCTTCACCACCACCTCGACATAGGTATCAATTGAAAGGGTATCATAAGTAGAATACCACAAGCGATATAATATACTCAGTATCTGGTTAGATCCATGGCTGTCATCTCAAGAGGGCGGATTACCATTTTCTTCACAACCCCCTCGACATGGGTATCAAATGAAAGGGTATGATAAATAGAATACAATAAGCTATGTCTTTATATCCATGGCGGCCGTCTCAAGATGGCGGGCTACCATTTCTTCACCACCACCTCGACATAGGTATCCATTGAAAGGATATCATAAGTAGAATACCATAAGCGGGGGCCTCGGTAGCCTAGGGGTAAGGCGCCTGACTACTATCCCAGAGGTCCCGGGTTCGAATCCCGGCCAGCCCCAAGGTCCTTCGCCTTTTCCACTTTTCCACCCACATAACTTTCCTTCTTTCTTCTCCCCTCTTTACATTCCTGATTCCTCCTGTCATAGCCTTTGCTAGTCCTTCCCTACTCCACCAAGCGCATGTCATCGGTTGGTTGAAGAGATTCAACTCGTTTCAGGAGGCATAACACTCCAGCGAGTTGTTTCTCAAATGCCCCGATGCCAGAGTCGCGAAATGGTTGGAAGTAGGTGGAATAAAAATATATCGCGGCTAGGTTGTGGCAGCTCCTTCCTATGTACTTCTCTCTCTCTCTCTACTTCTCATCTTCCGGCTAGAGCTGCTGTTCGACATTCTATAGGAAAAAATAGATTGTCGAACAGTACAAATGGGGCTTTCCCTAAGTCTCTAGTCTATCACATAAAAAAAAAGCGATATGATATACTCAATATCTGGTTAGATCCATGGCGGTCATCTCAAGAGGGTGGATTACCATTTTCTTCACAAACCCTCGACATGGGTATCAAATGAAACGGTATGATAAGTAGAATACAATAAGCAATATAGTATACTCAATAAATAGTTAGATCCACCGAGGCCACCTCAAGAAGACGTATTACCATTTTCTTCGCAACCCCCACGACATGGGTATCAAATGAAAAGGTATGATAAGTAGAATACAATAAGCTATGTCTTTATATCCATGGTGGCCGTCTCAAGAGGGCGGACTACAATTTCATCACCACCACCTCGACATAGGTATCAATTGAAAGGGTAGAATACCATAAGCGATATAATATACTCAATGTCGGGTTAAATCCATGGCTGTCATCTCAAGAGGGCGGATTACCTTTTTCTTCACAACCCCTCGACATGGGTATCAAATGAAAGGTATGATAAGTAGAATACAATAAGCTATGTATGACTTTATATCCATGGCGGCGGTCTCAAGAGGGCGGACTACCATTTCTTCACCACCTCCTCGACATAGGTATCAATTGAAAGGTTATCATAAGTAGAATACCATAAGCGATATGATATTTTCAATATCTGGTTAGATCCATGGCGGTCATCTCAAGAGGGCGGATTACCATTTTCTTCACAACCCCTCGACATTTGTATCAAATGAAACGGTATGATAAGTAGAATACAATAAGCAATATAGTATACTCAATAAATAGTTAGATCCACCTAGGCCACCTCAAAAGGACGCATTACCATTTTCTTCACAACCCCCGTCGACATAGGTATCAAATGAAAGGGTATGATAAGAAGAATACGATAAGCTATGTCTTAATATCCATGGCGGCCGTCTCAAGAGGCCGGACTACCATTTCTTCACCACCACCTCGACATACTTATCAATTGAAAGGGTTTTATAAGTAGAATACCATAAGCGATATAATATACTCCATATCTGGTTACATCCATGGCTGTCATCTCAAGAGGGCGGATTACCATTTTCTTCACAACCCCCTCGACATGGGTATCAAATGAAAGGGTATGATAAGTAGAATACAATAAGCTATGTCTTTATATCCATGGCGGCCGTCTCAAGAGGGCTGACTAATATTTCTTCACCACCACTTCGACATAGGTATCAATTGAAAGAGTATCATAAGTAGAAGACCACGACCGATATAATATACTCAATATCTGGTTAGATCCATGCCGGTCATCTCAAGAGGCGGATTACCATTTTCTTCACAACTCCCTCGACATGGGTATCAAGTGAAAGGGTATGATAAGTAGAATACAATAAGCAATATAGCATACTCAATAAACAGTTAGATCCACCGAGGCCACCTCAAGAGGAAGTATTACCATTTTCTTCGCAACCCCCACGATATTGGTATCAAAAGAAAGGGTTTGATAAGTAGAATACAATAACCTATGTCTTTATATACATGGCAGCCGTCTCAAGAGGGCGGACTACTATTTCTTCACCACCACCTCGACATAGGTATCAATTGAAAGAGTATCATAAGTAGAAGACCACGAGCGATATAATATACTCAATATCTGGTTAGATCCATGGCTGTCATCTTAAGAGGGCGGATTACCATTTTCTTCACAACCCCCTCGACATGGGTATGAAGTGAAAGGGTATGATAAGTAGAATACAATAAGCAATATAGTATACTCAATAATTAGTTAGATCCAACGAGGCCACCTCAAGAGGAAGTATTACCATTTTCTTCGCAACCCCCACGACATGGGTATCAAATGAAAGGGTATGATAAGTTGAATACAATAAGCTAGGTCTTTATATCCATGGCGGCCGTCTCAAGTGGGCGGACTACCATTTCTTCATCACCACCTCATAATAGGTATCAATTGAAAGAGTATCATAAGTAGAAGACCACGACCGATATAATATACTCAATATCTGGTTAGATCCATGCCGGTCATCTCAAGAGGCGGATTACCATTTTCTTCACAACTCCCTCGACATGGGTATCAAGTGAAACGGTACGATAAGTAGAATACAATAAGCAATATAGTATACTCAATAAATTGTTAGATCCACCAAGGCCACCTCAAAGGGACGCATTACCATTTTCTTCACAACCCCCTCGACATGGGTATCAAATGAAAGGGTATGATAAGTAGAATACAATAAGATATGTCTTTATATCCATGGTGGCCGTCTGAAGAGGGCGGACTACCATTTCTTCACTACCACCTTGACATAGGTATCAATTGAAAGGGTATCATAAGTAGAATACCATAAGCGATATAATATACTCAATATCTGGTTAGATCCATGGTTGTCATCTCAAGAGGGGGGATTACCATTTTCTTCACAACCCCCTCGACATGGGTATGAAGTGAAAGGGTATGATAAGTAGAATACAATAAGCAATATAGTATACTCAATAATTAGTTAGATCCACCGAGGCCACCTCAAGAGGAAGTATTACCATTTTCTTCGCAACCCCCACGACATGGGTATCAAATGAAAGGGTATGATAAGTAGAATACAATAAGCTAGGTCTTCATATCCATGGCGGCCGTCTCAAGAGGGCGGACTACCATTTCTTCATCACCACCTCATAATAGGTATCAATTGAAAGGGTATCATAACAAGAAGACCATAAGCGATATAATATACTCAATATCTGGTTAGATCCATGGCTGTCATCTCAAGAGGGCGGATTACCATTTTCTTCACAACCCCTCGACATGGGTATCAAATGAAACGGTACGATAAGTAGAATACAATAAGCAATATAGTATACTCAATAAATTGTTAGATCCACCAAGGCCACCTCAAAGGGACGCATTACCATTTTCTTCACAACCCCCTCGACATGGGTATCCAATGAAAGGGTATGATAAGTAGAATACAATAAGCTATGTCTTTATATCCATGGTGGCCGTCTGAAGAGGGCGGACTACCATTTCTTCACTACCACCTAGACATAGGTATCAATTGAAAGGGTATCATAAGTAGAATACCATAAGCGATATAATATACTCAATATCTGGTTAGATCCATGGTTGTCATCTCAAGAGGGGGGATTACCATTTTCTTCACAACCCCCTCGACATGGGTATGAAGTGAAAGGGTATGATAAGTAGAATACAATAAGCAATATAGTATACTCAATAATTAGTTAGATCCACCGAAGCCACCTCAAGAGGAAGTATTACCATTTTCTTCGCAACCCCCACGACATGGGTATCAAATGAAATGGTATGATAAGTAGAATACAATAAGCTATGTCTTTATATCCATGGCGGCCGTCTCAAGAGGGCGGACTACCATTTCTTCACCACCACCTCGACATACTTATCAATTGAAAGGGAATCATAAGTAGAATACCATAAGCCATATAATATACTCAATATCTTGTTAGATCCATGGCGGTCATCTTAAGAGGGCGGATTACCATTTTCATCATAACCCCTCGACATGGTATCAAATGAAACGGTATGATAAGTAGAATACAATAAGCAATATAGTATACTCAATAAATAGTTAGATCCACTGAGGCCATCTCAAGAGGACGCATTACCATTTTCTTCACAACGACCCCGACATGGGTATCAAGTAAAAGGGTATGATAAGTAGAATACAATAAGCTATGTCTTTATATCCATGGCGGCCGTCTCAAGAGGGCGGACTACCTTGTCTTCACCGCCACCTCGACATAGGTATCAATTGAAAGGGTATCATTAGCAGAATACCATAAGCGATATAATATACTCAATATCTGGTTAGATCCATGGGGGTCATCTCAAGAGGGCGGATTACCATTTTCTTCACCACCCCCTCGACTTGGGTATCAAATGAAAGGGAATGATAAGTAGAACACAATAAGCGATTTAATATACTCAAAATATATTTAGATCCACGGCGGTTATCTCAAGAGGGCGGATTACCATTTTCTTCACAACCCCCTCGAAATGGGTATCAAATGAAAGGGAATGATAAGTAGAACACAATAAGCGATTTAGTATACTCAAAATATATTTAGATCCACGGCGGTTATCTCAAGAGGGCGGATTACCATTTTCTTCACAACCCCCTCGACATGGGTGTCAAATGAAGCGGAATGATAAGTAAAACATAATAAGCGATTTAGTATACTCAAAATATATTTAGATCCACGGAGGTTATCTTAAGAGGACGGATACCCATTTTCTTTACATAGCCCATCGACATGGGTATCAAATGAAAGGGTATCATAACTAGAACACACTATCATGAAATAATTAAACACGTGCATTTACGAACGAATTCAAAGGAACCCTCGAACAAGGTCATTAGATCAGCGTGTTGAAACAAAAATCGAGCTGGTTATGGATCAATGATTCCATAGTACAGAAACAATCTTGGACGAGAAACTCGAAAGGAGCTTATGTTTTTTTTACAAAGGCAATAATATTAATTTGAATTCCTGCATTTTGTTATTTTGTTATTATCTACTTATAAAATAAATAAAAAAATATAATGAACAATTAAATACATGATATTTCTTTATACAGAAGATTATTTATTTTTTATTTTAGAATGTATTAAAACAAAAAAGAGTGATATCCCACCAAAAAACATTAAAAATGTGAATTAGAAGTTCGTGGGCGCGTAAATTATTTATTGGGACAGTTTAAAACACACTTATAACAAAAAGAAGTGATATGGATTAGTCAAGATGAATCGTTAATAGCATGAAATAATTAAACACGTGCATTTACGAACGAATTCAAAGGAATTATACAACTGCCAATTTTTATTTAAAACTCAATAAAGTATTATCAACCGCGAAAAAGTTGGCTGGCGCGTTCGTTGTATACTTAGCATGAATCTTTGCTGAATTCAGTGTGGCTCAGTCTTTAGTATTTCTAATTTGTTACATTTCGAAGGACAGCTAAGATTCATGCTCTAAAATTGTTGTAAAATTGCTTTGAATTCGTTCGTAAATGTACGTGTTTAATTATTTCATGCTATTAACGATTCATCTTGACTAATCCATATCACTTCTTTTTGTTATAAGTGTGTTTTAAACTGTCCCAATAAATAATTTCCGCGCCCACGAACTTCTAATTCACATTTTTAATGTTTTTTGGTGGGATAGGTATTACTGAGGTGAGTCGACTTAGTTGAAGTTGATATTTTCGAAATCGTCATAAATGTCGCTCATCAAAATTTACGCGTCTATTACGAACTTTCAAACAACAGCCACAGCCAGCAGCTAACAGTCATGATTCTCATTAATCTCAGAACATTTTCTATATCCTATATTGAGGAGAATAATTCTGAGTTTTCTCATTGCACTCTCATATTTTGCTTTAAATGACATTTTCCAATTTGTCCCTAAATGAGTGATCATTTCAGACATGCATCAATATCATCGGGCTACATATCTGTCCCGACAGCCGACATTTGCCCGAAATCTATGCCAATAAAACAGTTACTCCTCAAAATAATTGGTTTTTACATCTTAAATCTCGCGGTGTTCTGTTAATAGGTACTTTATTTGCCATGGTACATTCCCAGGCAACCATCATGCAGTCTTGTAAAACTTTAGATTTGTTCCACGCAGGTTTTTAGATATGTTCCACGCAGGATTTTCCGTATGGTGTTCTTCGATAGGTATCTAAAACATAGAATGAGCTGTTCTTCCTTATGTGAGTGAAACTCTGCTACTGTCCTGTTCTCATATGGGTCAAGCAACCTACCTTTCAAAATGTAAAAAACGTGAGTTTACCTATATTCTTATTCTATTAACACTGGTACTTTTCGCTAGCGCTCCATATATTATACTAGCATAAAACCCATACTAGCATGTCAATAAAACAGTTACTCCTCAAAATAATTGGTTTTCACATCTTAAATCTCGCGGTGTTCTGTTAATAGGTACTTTATTTGCCATGGTACATTCCCAGACAACCATCATGCAGTCTTGTAAAACTTTAGATTTGTTCCACGCAGGTTTTTAGATATGTTCCACGCAGGATTTTCCGTATGGTGTTCTTCGATAGGTATCTAAAACATAGAATGAGCTGTTTTTCCTTATGTGAGTGAAACTCTGCTACTGTCCTGTTCTCATATTGGTCAAACAACCTACCTTTCAAAATGTAAAAAACGTGAGTTTACCTATATTCTTATTCTATTAACACTGGTACTTTTCGCTAGCGCTCCATATATTATACTAGCATAAAACCCGCGTGCCTTGCAACGCCTTTAAATAAAAACTGTTTATTATGTGCAATGTTTCCCTTCCAAAAAACAAAAACAAACAAAAAAGTCAGCTGTTATTATCCCTACAAAGGATTTATTATAGCGCATTTTTTTTTAATAAATATGATAAACAAATTGCTGCGTATATCACCTCTGCTCAACAAATCTGCAAGTTTTGAAGCAGAGATTGGCATGTATATGTCATCAAGAGAAGTGACATTTTAGGGTTTGACGAACGTTCGTTATGTTTGTTCGCCTATTTACGTGGGTGCAAGAAATTATGAAGCAATCACAAATGAATATTAAATAAAGTGAATTTCGAGTCATTCATTTCTTCGAGATTATAGGGATGCACTGTCAAAATTTCAGCCCTATAACTTTAGAGGTTTAGATAAACCTTATTTCAACCCCTTAGGGGATGAATTTCGAAGAATCGCTTTATAGTGGATGTCCACGTCATTATAGGGATGCACTGTCAAAATTTCAGCCCTATAGCTCCATCGGTTTGGGTAAACCCTATTTCACCCCCTTAGGGGATGAATTTCGAAAAATCGCTAATTAGTGGATGTCCACGTCAATATAGAGATGCACTGTCAAAATTTCAGCCTTATAGCTACAGCGGTTTTGAGTTGACCCATTTCACCCCCTTAGGGGATAAGTTTCGAAAAATCGCTAGGGATGCACTGTCAAAATTTCAGCCCTTTAGCTCTAGCGGTTTAGGTTGTGCGTTGTCTGTCAGTCAGTTACTTTTTATGCAATAGAAAAAAAAAGTTCTACGATATACATTAGCCGAAATATCAGGCGTAGAGCGTAAAAAATGGTGAAAAATCGTACTAATAAATTAATTTAAAAAAAAACTAATCAAAATAGCGAAAAACGGAAACTTGCTTCCACCTTCTGGGGTATCCATGCATCTACAAAAAAAAAATTATATTTCTATCTCTTCTAGTTTGGCTACAATGCGTGACGGTACGCACAAGCAGACATACAGACACACAGCCACACACTTTCTTTTATTAATATATAGAAGATAGGTATATGTATACTGGCAATTATAGCCGTGTTTTTTTAATGAACTGTATAGTTCTTCCCCATACAAATCTCAAAACCCAGGTTTTATCGGGGTTTCTATCGAGGTTTTGGGAAATTTCTTAAATTGCATATTGCACACTTTCGGGGGATCACATGTTGTTTCGGGGGTTGGCATGTTGCATACTTTCGGGGGTCGAAAAGACGTAATTTAAAAATAAAAATAACAGGAAAGTGATGAGAGCAAATTTATAACAAATGATTGATTTTTTAGATATAATATTTATTATTTTCTAGCGAGGATTTCGTGTAACCACAGACTTAAATATGTATCTGTAATACAGATGTTCCGCTTCATTCAAAATTTTGTCACCAGCAAATTTGCTGGGTATAAATCCCATCGCGAAGCTTTAGTCTACACGTTCCACATAAGCTCTCCGCGCATTTCCCCAAGTTCTCTGTTGATAGACAAAGGAAGAGGCGAAGGGCAGAGTGGCTTCGGAACTTCATTCCACACGGACGAAATGTACTTTTTCGCCTTCTCCACCCCTCACACACTTTGCCCTATCAGCCAGGCAACAGACGACACAATTTGGTGCGCAGGATGGTTTTTTTTAATTTCCATTGCGGCAGGTCATGATTTTGTTTTTTTTAACTTACCAGTATAGGAAGTTATTGTAATCGATCCGAAAATCGAAATCGAAACTTTCAACGTATTTTCATCTTTCAAGGTCCCAGGAGCATTTTAAGCAAAAAATTGGGAGGAAGTATGTGTGTGTGTGTGTGTGTGTATGTGCGTACGGATGTGGTCATTTTTTCCTGCACGATATCGCGCGAACCAAAACTGATATCGACTTCGTTGAGGTGTTGTTCGGAGCGTATTAACCGAAATATGATCTGAAAAGAATTTCATGAAATTCGGTCCAGCCGTTTTTTTGTTTGAGCGACGTAAGTGATTTTTGTACCTGCACGATATCGCCCGAACCACGAAAGATATTGACTTACTTGAGGTGCCGTTCGAAGCGTATTAGCGACTATATTATCTGAAAAGATTTTTATAATATTCGGTCCAGCGGTTTTTTGGTTTAAATGACTTAAGTGATTTTTGTGCCTGCACGATACCGCGCGAACTATAAAAGATATCGACTTAGTTGACATGCCGTTCGAAGAGTATTAACCAAAATATGATCTGAAAAGATTTTCATAAAATTCGGTCGAGCCGTTTTTTTGTTTAAGCGGCGTAAGTGATTTTTGTACCTGCACGATAAGGCCCGAACCACAAAAGATATTTTACTAGAGGTGCCGTTCGAAGCGTATTAGCGACAATATAATCTGAAAATATTTTTATAATATTCGGTCCAGCGGGTTTTTGGTTTAAATGACTTAAGTGATTTTTGTGCCTGCACGATACCGCGCGAACTAAAAACTATATCGACTTCATTGAGGTGCCGAAAAACATTAATACATCAATTTTATATACATTTTCGTCATCCTAATCTTGTAAGTGCGCAAATTTAGTTTGACATTTTAGCGAAAATATTGATAAACAATTGTGAAAAATTCTCGGTATTATACATATATTCTATATTGCCTATTGCTCATTTATTATTAAAATATCCAATCATAATATTCAACATCCATCATACTGGGAAATTGATCGTGTGGACCGAAAGGGTCGAACACACATCCCAACTAGTTTCTTCTTGTTTTCAGGCATACGTATGTACAATTTCTCGGAAGAAATGAAATATTCTTTTTAGGCAACTTTGTGTTCAAGGCTATTTCGCTACATTTCAGGTGCGCGGAAAATAATCGATTTGAATTCTATTTGATTAGCCAAGGGGTCAGGCGCAGTGCACCGCAGGATGGAGTTTTTTTAAATTTTGTATATGGGGAACTTTTGAATTGTGGCAGGTCACGATTTTGTTTTTTTCTTGTATACAGGCATATATTTCTCCGATGAAATTTTCGCATTTCCTGGCCATTGATAGTTGCTCCCGGCCGAATATTTCAGGTGCGTGGAACACGATCTGTTATTGGGTGAACTTAATTTGTGTACCGGTCGGTTGAAGTCGACGCTCGGTTTTCAAATGATACATATTCGCATTTTCTTCCATAAACAAGGATAAGAATTCAATTACCACTAATTGTTTCTTACAAATTTTTAATGTCATAAAAATGCATAGGGAAAAAGACATTCACTAATTGTAATTCATAAATGTCAATTTTGGTACGTCCAGGATCGATAAAAAAAAGTTGAAATAAATCTACCCTGGGATTTCTCGACGCTATAATTAAGAGAAAAATCGTAGGAATTCAATGAATGTGTTTTGGATAAAATTGGTCCAGGGCAACAGATGGTAAAAAGCTAATAATAGTAGCGAAAACACGTTTTTCCGGGTTTTGGGTACGAAACTTATTTTGGTAGAGTACCAGTTTTCACTTAAATTGAAAATAGTATGGTGCAGAAGGTAGTAGGTAATGACTAGTTGTTAATAGTACCTACACTTGAAATATCGAAAATGAAGCCTGGCCATCGTCGTTATATGTGCATCTAAGGTTTTTTATTTTTTGCTTTAGTTCAGCAACACCAAAGAGTTTTTTTCCCATTTCAGCAACTATCGCTTCATACGCAGATGTTCGTTTATTTTTATTTTTATAGTCAATGCTTTTTATATTCCACAAACATTCATGTTTCCCATAGAGTTCTACTAATTTAATAGTTTCGGTCTCAGCCCACTTCATTTTTACACAAATTCTTTAAATACTTCAACGACAACACGGTAAATACTTCAACTTAAACACGCTAAATACTTCAATGACAATACACTAATTACTTCCACGACAATACCGTAAATACTTCAACTAAAAAATGCTGAAACTTTAATGACAGCACACTAACTACTTAAATGTCACAAATTTCTTGTATGCTCGACTATCTCAACACTGCTTTCATTAGCATAGTGGCGGTAGAGTAGAGTGGAAAGCAGTGATGGGGGACAGAACTAGTAGAGTAACTTTACCACGGTGCTATCCCACTCTACTCTACTGTAACCAAGTACTCTACTCTACCACATTCGTTTTCATTAAGCGAGTTCTCAAGATAGTTAGTACTCGCCCAGTATACTCTACCACTAATTCTACTAATGAAAACCCGGCATAAGTCATAAAACCATTCCGAGGAAGTTCTTACATCTGTGACCTTTTTTATGCATAAAATTTAATTCAAGAATCTCTTTGTTCTCTAATCCTACTTTACGACGCGCGAGTTACATGCCCCATATAGAATATCATCATTACCTGTAAACCATAAATCCACCTTCCGGCACATGCCGCAATTCAGCAATTTAATTATATTGAACCTAAAGTAAGGCAGACGCCAGTTAATCAATTTTATAATAAAATTCCTAGAATAAGAATTGCACCTTGATTTTTAGAATAAATTGCACATTCCAGCTTAGGTTAAGTAGAGTTCATTTTAACCTTTATCATATTTTAAATTATGAATATCGATCACTCTTAGTTTTGGTTCTGTACTGTTAAGATCGATATTCGTTGCTATCTTGTTGTTTGATTTTTTAAATTCTAATTTTGATTCTTAAATTGTTTGATAATAGATTTTGTGATTTCTTAAATAAATAATTATTGTTCGGACTTTTAAATATTATTATTTTTTTGGTCATAAGACAGTCGGTAGGATTGGCAAACGGTCCAGTCCTCGTCTGTTCGCAAATTAAGAATACAACCTCGACGGTTTATCGAGTTTTGTTTTTCTAATACCGACGGTTTATCGGTAGTGTAGTGCCAACAGTGAAAATTGTACAAGTCCGACGGCTTATCGGAGATCCATTCTACAACTTCCTGGACGCACTAACGAAAGAGACAAAGGACTGAAGCACAATATTGGTCAACGGCGGCTTACCGGAGAAACCAGTGCAGAAATCGTTGAGCTCCAGCTCTTTATTGCCAATCAAGGATGAGTTACCCCCGCTACCAGCTAATAATA
This sequence comes from Thereva unica, assembly GCA_949987705.1. NCBI lineage: Eukaryota > Metazoa > Arthropoda > Insecta > Diptera > Therevidae > Thereva > Thereva unica. The sequence goes on along the minus strand of OX465281.1, from coordinate 158,248,527 downwards.
ATAATCTTCAAGTAAGTCGAATTTTGAATACTTCCTTATTTACAATCAAGAAAAAAATTTTCTATGTCAATCCCCCCAAAGAAAAATAAAAATCTTTCCCCAAACCCATATCCTATTATTACGAGATTAAGAAGTAGATTAGGCTTATTTAGATCATTAGAAAATATAAACGAAAGCATAAGTGAAGAAATTAGTGAAAGTTACAGTGATAATTTTAATAACAGAGTTTTGCGAAGTAATTTTGAAAACCGATCATTAGAACATATTTGTGAAAACGTACCTAGTGCCAGTGATAATACCCCTTTTGACTTCGTACCTAATTCTCGTTTTGACCTCTCGTATTCAGATAATTCTTCAAACACCATGGTTGATAACAACCCAATAAATAATGTAATTCCACCAACGGCTCCTATCACAAGGACTATGACTTCAATGAACGTATTCAATTCATTAAGAATACCCGACGCGATTAAAGATCTCCCGCAATACGATGGAAATCCGCGTTTACTTTTCGAATTTTTAGGTAACGTCGAAGAAATTCTTGAGTTGATCGCCGTAACTAGCGGCACCGGTTATGGTCAATTATTATTACGAGCAATTCGAAACAAAATAGTTGGGCCAGCTAATGAAGTCCTCAATATGTATGGGACTCCCCTAGAATGGGATCAGATTAAACAAAATCTAATCCTCCACTACTCTGATAAAAGAAACGAGACGTCGTTGATTAGGGACCTTCATAAAACGAAACAGGGTAGCCAAACGGTAGAGAAATTTTATAGCGAAATAATCGAATTACTCGCGAGTATGACAAACCACGTATCCATCCACGAAAAGGACCCAAATGTCATAAATTCAAAGAAAATCTTATTTACAGAAATGTGTTTAAATTCATTCTTATCGGGACTTAGAGAACCATTAGGTTCGACCATTAGGGCCATGAAACCTCTTACTTTAGCAGAAGCTTTTGCTTACTGCATTAAAGAACAAAACATATTTTATGGTAAATCGGAAAGCTCCAATTCATCCGGAAGTAAAATACAACACACACAGAATAAACCAAGATTTCCTCACAAACCCTGGAACACGAACTTTACACAAAATCTTAGATTCAACCAAGGCGGCGCTTTACCTCGTTTTGTTCCATATAATTTCCCTCGCCAGGCATACAACCAGCAACCCACCTTCAATAGACCACCACTAGGACCCCAGCCTTCAACTTCTTTCCGACAGATAACAAATCAACCGTACAAACAACCAGAACTAAAACCAGAACCAATGGACACATCATCGGGCAACATGAGATCTAATACATACCAGTCGCAAAGAAAACCACAATCTAATTTCTTCCGTTCTAATAACAGACCAAATTTTACCAGTAAAGAATTATTCCATATAACTGAAGGTTCTCAAGAGTCAAACGCCCCTGGTGACTACCACTCAAATTTAGATGAATATTATTATGATAGAAGTGATCAAAGACGCAACATTCAAGTAGTCGAGTTGGATGAGGATTTTTCAAACAGAGCCTCGAACCACCAATCGGCTACATAGATATTAACATTCACGGATCAATTTTACCTTATATTAATGTTTCTTCACCATTTGGACGCCCCCTCAAATTCTTGGTTGATACAGGTTCGTCAGCTTCCTTTATAAACCCGGAATTTGTACACCCCGAAGACACGAGATTAACCAAACCAGTAGTTATAAATACAGTCTTGAATAACCATACCATAAATAAAGAAATATTTTTGAATAATTTTATAGAGTTTGAACAACCTGGAACTAGTAGATTCCTTGTCTTTCGCTTCCACGGTTATTTTGATGGGCTTCTAGGATTAGATTTCTTAAAAAACTTAGGCGTGAAAGTTGATTTAGTTAATGATGTTCTGACCAATGACATGATTAAAATTCCATTGGAATTTAAACCCAACTTCATGTCAGAAAAAATTCTAATTCCTGCTAATTCGAAATATATAGTTAAAATACCTGTAGACAAACAAGAGGTTGATATTTATATTAGACATACAGAAATAAACCCTTCACTATACATCCCTGAAGGTATTTATTATGCAAAAGATTGGCATAGCTTCGTAGAAGTGATAAACCAGTCTGAACACGAAGAAATGTTATTTCTAGAACAACCAGTCACAGTTGAATCTTTCTCCTCAGAAAGAATTCTGGAAGTAAATAATTTCAACGTAAACTACGAACATAATGGTTATGAGGAAGATATTAAAAACTTACTCAGAATTAACCACCTAAACCAAGAGGAAACTAAAGCTCTAGTTAAGGTATGTAAAGAATACGAAGAGATATTCCATAGGGAAGGGCAAGATCTGAGTTTCACGAACCAAGTAAAACACCAAATAACCACAACGGACGATATCCCTGTATATACTAAATCTTATCGTTATCCACACATTCATAGAGAAGAAGTGAGGAAGCAAATCAGTGAAATGCTGGACCAGAATATCATAAGACCTAGTTACTCACCATGGAGCTCTCTAGTTTGGATTGTTCCTAAGAAACTGGACGCTAGTGGGAAGCAGAAATGACGGTTAGTCATAGACTACCGTAAGCTAAATGAAAAAACGATCAACGATCGATATCCCTTGCCTAATATAACAGGAATTTTGGATAAATTAGGCAAGTGTATGTACTTTTCCACGTTGGATTTGAAGAGTGGATTTCATCAAATAGAGATGGACCCAAACGACATTCCAAAGACAGCGTTCACAGTGGAAGGAGGGCACTACGAATACGTTCGCATGCCCTTCGGCCTTAAAAACGCCCCAACTACTTTTCAGAGGGTAATGGATAATGTCTTGAAAGAATTACAAGGTTCCATATGTCTTGTATACCTCGACGACATTATTATCTACTCAACTTCTCTTTCGGAACATGTTGATAATCTGCGAAAAGTTTTCCAAAGACTCAAGGATGCTAATTTAAAGATACAGGTAGATAAATCCGAATTCTTGCGAAAAGAGATTGAATTCCTAGGTCATGTAGTGACCACAGACGGCATAAAGCCTAACCCCAACAAAACTAAAGCCATACAGAATTTTCCATTGCCAAAAACTAGCAAAGAGATAAAATCATTCCTTGGATTATTAGGCTATTACAGGAAATTCATTAAGGATTTTGCTAAACTCACAAAGCCCTTAACTGAATGCTTAAAGAAAGGAAGGAAAATCACACTGGATGAACGTTATGTGAAAACCTTCGAAGCCTGTAAAGACTTTCTGATTAACGACCCTATACTGCAATACCCCGATTTCTCTAAGCCTTTTATACTCACCACAGACGCGAGCAACTACGCAATTGGCGCTATATTGTCACAAGGACCAGTTGGCAGTGACAAGCCAATATGTTACGCAAGTAGGACTCTGACAGAATCCGAGACTAATTATTCGACAATCGAGAAGGAATTGTTGGCCATCGTATGGGCAACAAAATACTTCAGGCCTTACCTGTTTGGTCGAAAGTTTAAGATTGTCACGGACCATCGACCTTTGGTTTGGATCATGAATCTCAAGGATCCTAACTCTAGACTTGTCCGCTGGAGGTTGAAGCTCGAAGAGTACGAGTATGAAATAGTTTACAAAAAAGGTACACAAAATAGCAACGCCGACGCCTTAAGCAGAATCAAGACCCAAGATGAACAACCACAGATTGTAGAAGCTAATGTAGGAGAACAAGCGAGTGCAGCCAGCACAACGGGAGCTACCATACATTCAGCAGTAGAGAATGTAAACGATGGAATTTATATATCTGAAAGACCATTGAACGAATTTTCTCTCCAATTAATTATCGAAATGTCTGATAGGAAACCAGAGTTTACACTCGAAGTACTCTTTAAAAATAAACAGAGAAGGATAGTTAGGATACCAAATAATTCAGAAGAAACCCTGGTAGGAATATGTAAAAGATTTCTAACACCTAATAAACTTAACGCCATTCATACTGACGATAATACCTTTCGAATAATCCAAACTGTGTATTCTAAATATTTCTCTCACTCAAGGACCTTTAGAATAATTCGTTGCATAGACGTACTAAAGGATATAACCGACGGTGACCAACAAGACCGAACCATCCCCGACTACCATCGAAATAATAACCACCGCGGAATAAATGAGACCCTTTCGCATCTAAAAAGATCATTTTACTTTCCATTTATGAAAAATAAAATAATTAAAATTATTAACAACTGCGACGTGTGCCAAACTCTAAAATATGACAGGTCTCCACTTAAAATTAGACATACCATCCCTGAAACCCCAGAGAAACCATTAGACATTCTTCATACCGACATATACACAATAAATAATAAACAGATACTAACAGTTATAGATAAATTCTCGAAATTTGCAGCAGCTTTCACACTGACCGCTAGGAATAGTCTGAATATAATCAAATCCCTGAAATCTTTTATGAGCACACACGGGATACCCAAGAAGTTAATCTCAGATCCCGGTTCAGAGTTCACTTCCTTAATATTCGAAGACTTTTGTAAACAATACGAAATTAATCACCATGTCACATCCTTTCAACAAAGTAGTAGTAATTCCCCAGTGGAAAGATTACATTCAAGTTTAACAGAAATTTACAGAATTATCTACAACCTCCATAAAGAAAAAGATCACGAGGACATTCTGAATGAAACCCTAATAACTTATAACAATGCTGTTCATTCAGCAACACAGCTAACACCCTACGAAGTATTCTACGGTAGGACTTATAGATTTAATAATGAAACACAACATAAAACAACCCATGAATATCTAGAAAAATTAAATGAATTTCAATCTCAATTATACCCCATAGTAAAGCAAAAATTAGAAGAAAAAACCAAGCATTGATAAGATTAATAAAAATAGAGTAGAACCCGAAAAGTACACAATAGGGACTAAAATATTCAAAAAGGAAAATAGAAGGAACAAGTTGACGCCTAGGTTTACCAAATATAGAGTAAAGGAAGATAGGGATGTAACTTTGACAACTAGCAAAAATAAGAAATTTCACAAATCTAAAATAAAAAGAAAACGTAAATTCCATCCATCAAGCCCACAAAATGGAGATTCAGGACTTAACCAACAGCAGGGGAATTCTTCCAATGAAACTGGGCACTGCTCGAACGATACATCGATACAACAACCTACTACACATAGTCCGACTTGAACAGTATGAACAGACAATTGACAATATCGACAATTCACTGAACACATTAGGAAAATTAGACGAGACAGACGAATTACTAGGATCTCTAAATATAACTAAACTAAAATTGATAGATTTAAAACATAAATTTTATAGCCTTATACCGACAAGAAGAACTAGAAGGGGTCTTATCAACGGGTTAGGTACAGTAATAAAAACTATTACAGGAAATATGGATGCAGATGATGCAACCAAATTAAATAATGATATAGAAAAATTAATGAAAAATCAAGAATATACGCAAAAAGAAGTAAATAGACAAATCCTGATAAATAATAAAATGATCGAACGTTTTAACAATATAACTGAACACATAAATTTCCAACAAGATATCATGACAAATCATTTCAAGCAAACTCAAAATAAAATAAAAAAGGAAAATTTTAAATTACAAAATTTGCAATACATGAATCAGATCAACTACAATTTAGAGTTACTCAATAATAATTTAACTAGCTTATCAGAAGCAATAATACTAGCTAAATTAAACATAATCTCAAAACAAATACTAAACCCTACAGAACTCTCAGAAATACACACAATTTTTACCAAACAAAATTTCACTATAATTTCTAATGAACACATTTACGAATTATTAGAACTTCAAGCCTATTACAATGACACTAATCTAATATTTAACGTACAAATACCGATATTCTCAGAGGAAGAATATTCATATTTTCACATAATTTCCCTACCTATTAACCAAACAAAAATCATACCTTCCAAACCATACCTAATCCTCAGTCCTAACAGTATTCAAAATTTTGACCAGAAATGTCCGAAAATTGAAGATATATATATTTGCAAAAGGACCGAATGCCAAGAGTCACCAATAAACTCTTGCATTGCTAATTTAATAAATAATCAGGCAGCAAGTTGTATATTACAGAACCGAGAAAAAACTATAGAGATCTTTCAGCCAGAACCAAACTACGTCATACTAATTAACATCCCGAAGACGATCATTTACACAACATGTGGCACCGAACAACAGAACGTGCAGGGCTCCATGCTTATCCACTTCATCAACTGTGAGATTAACATCAACGGCATCATATACAGCTCAACTGCCAGAAGACATTGGGATGAAATAACCATACATCCAACCATCTTCAAGGAGATCAACGCCACAGACTCCAGCATCGCAACCCTGAGAAGACTTGATACCTACCAGTTCGCAGAAAGCAACCCTTTGGACTTTCTACCATCTTACGTCGACTCCATTAGTTTCTACTCTGCAACCACAGGATTTACACTATTGCTAATAATAATCATAATAGTCATATTGTACAAAGGACATCGAGGATTCTTTCAACCCAGTCAGTCACCAACCACGCATGGTTTCGTATCGTCCAACGAACCAAGGTTCATATGGCCGATACTCAACAGTAAGGAGGGAGGAGTTACATGCCCCATATAGAATATCATCATTACCTGTAAACCATAAATCCACCTTCCGGCACATGCCGCAATTCAGCAATTTAATTATATTGAACCTAAAGTAAGGCAGACGCCAGTTAATCAATTTTATAATAAAATTCCTAGAATAAGAATTGCACCTTGATTTTTAGAATAAATTGCACATTCCAGCTTAGGTTAAGTAGAGTTCATTTTAACCTTTATCATATTTTAAATTATGAATATCGATCACTCTTAGTTTTGGTTCTGTACTGTTAAGATCGATATTCGTTGCTATCTTGTTGTTTGATTTTTTAAACTCCCTTCCACGAATTTGATAATACATTTTATAAAGAGGTGTCTAATGCTAATCTAATGGGGCCCATCTACGGGCCAACTAGTTGCCCAAACTGAGTTGTGTCGGAACTGAATCGCAGCGTGTGTGGGGCAGTTGGCAAACTGATTTGACAGTTGGGGTTTCAGTTGGGATAATTCAAAATCTTTTAATTTTATGCGGGCGGGGCTTAGAGTCTGGGCAACTGGTCGCACTGTGTGTGCTGCAGTTTGGCAAACTACTTGAATGAATTAGCCTGAATTCGAAGATTATATTTTTTTTGCAAGTTGATATTTTCATTGTTTTGCATTATTTTTAATTTAAATTATGAAAGTTCACATAATATTTAATTATTTTCATAATTTATATTTTCAGAATTTAAATTACATTTTGAAAAACATATAAATATGTATATTGATAATTTAAAAATTTATAATTATTATAAAAAATTATCGTTATTCGTGTTTTATTATTATAAAACTTAATCGTGGGTTTTTTACAATTTCATTTAACTTTCAAACTGCCTATTAAATATCGAATTGACAATTGAAGAATCAACTCAGTTGAAGCGTTTGTGAAACACCAACTCTTTACACAACTCAGTTTGGGCAACCGGTTGGCCTGTGGATGGGCCCCATAAGTTACAATTTTCAAAGGGGTCTTCGCCAGTGACACAATATTTCAATTTATTTTTTAAATTTTGGTTGCTACAAATTAAACTGAAAAACGAAATGTGCGACTACAGCGCCACCAGTGGAGAATTTTTTCAGTTTTTTTCCCTAAACCTTCACATAGCAATTACGAAAAAAACCTGCAAAGAAAGTATACAATTTGGTCCAGCCGTTTTCAAGTTTTAAGCATCCGAACACACACCACGTTCCATTTATATATATAGATATAAAATTATATGAATATAAAAAATAGTAGAAAAAGACAGGAACAAAAAAAATTAATGTGAAAATAGTAATTTTGTTTTTTAACATTTCTCAGTACTTTTTTTCTGCTCAGTTCTCATATGAGAACATTTTGAGATAGCATTTAGCTCTTGATTTACTTCATATTGACCTCATATTTAGTTCAGAAACATGCGCCGATTAACTCACTATTTCCTCATATGTATCTCATAAATTACTATTTGAGCTTTAAACGAAAAAATTGCCAATCGCAAATAGATCATATTTAGCTCAATCGAGCTACTCCCTTTCTATTGGAGTCGACTCACTTCTACAGAAGTGGATCAAGAATTTCCTTTTCGGCCGTTCAATCAAAGTAATATTGGATGGCGTCAAATCCGCATCCCACCCGATCTCGGCGGGCGTCCCCCAGGGGTCAATCTTATCTCCGGCCCTATTCCTTATCTTTATAAATGACCTTCTTTCAATCCCCTCCAACCCACTTCTCAGCTTCGCTGACGACGGTACTTTACGGTACTCGTACAGCTTCGATACAAGGCAGACTCATGCCAGATCCTGTCTTGATGATCGCGAACGTATGTCCAACTCTATTAATAACGACATTGAACTGATTCTAAAGTGGGGAGAGAAGAATCGTGTTGAATTCAACCCCGCCAAAACCAAGTATTGTCTTATCTCCAAAAAGAAGCTCAACACCCCTCCACCCTTGAAAGTGAATGAAGTTCACCTAATGGCCGAACCATCCTTACACATCTTAGGCGTGACATTAGCCAAGGACTTGCGATGGAATGATCACATATTCCAAATCGCCAAACAAGGATCTCAGTGCTTGGGATTTCTTAAGAGGTGTAAGTTCCTCCTCCAGCCATCGGCCCGTGCTGTTATTTATAAATCCTACATTCGGCCTCTTCTCGAATATAACTCCCTCGTTTGGGGCGGCGCTCCAATAACCACCTTGGCATGGTTAGATAAGGTCCAAAAAAAGGCCCTTAAATTAATTGATGACGATACCGCTTGCTCCACCATCGACCCCCTCAGCCACCGTAGGAATGTAGCAGCACTGACAAAATTTTATCGCTACTATCATAGTGACTGTTCCTCCGAGCTAAACGCTCTGCTGCCTCCACGGCATTCTTATACCCGCAACACCAGATTAGCCCACTCGTCTCATTCCCTCCACCTGCAACTCCCCTTTTCACGCACTCAACAAGATATGAATACGTTTGTTAATAGAACAACTCGGCTGTGGAATAATCTCTCGCAGTCAGTATTTCCGAGCTCCTACAACATCCAAGAGTTCAAACGCAGGGTACATCACCACCTTCTTCAATTCCCTCCCCCCCCCCCCGTACTAAGCTTACTGCTAGACATTGCACCATGACGTGACAAATGACATGACGGACTAGTAGTACAAAGGGTGATTCCTGAGCTTAGCACTGCCACATAAAAAAAAATAGTCCATTCATAACGCGCGTTATGGTGTTCCAAAATAACACCGTTAAGAAATTCGAACCCTAAACGTTTTTGGGGTCGCTGATCACGAAAATCGTGGTCCCGCGGTCCTAAAATTAGGGCGTCACCCCTAAAAATGAAAAAAAAACACCCCTTTTTAGGGGGTTTTCGCGATTATTTCAATAATAATGAAAACTAAAGCGATGAAATGCACTTTTTTTAATATTTATTTGCGAAGGGGGTTAATTTATACTAAATTAAGGCAAACTTAAAGGTAAGGGGTACTCCTAAAGGGTTAAAAGTACCCCTAAATTGGCGAAAAATGACAAAAATTGTAAAAAAAAATTGTTTCCAAGCTTATGCTTCAAATTCGATTGTGGGCGTACTGTCAGGCAAAAATTAATTATTTTCGACCCTTAAGGGGTTAAAACTACCCCTACAATAAAGTTCATTGAAAACTAGGGGGTGTTCCAAAATAACACCGTTAAGAAAATCGAACCCTCTGCGTTTTTGGGGTCGCTGATCACGAAAACCGAGGTCCCGCGGTCCTAAAACATGGGCGTCCCCCCTAAAAATGCAAAAAAACCCTTTTTAATATTTATTTGCGAAGGTGGTTGATTTGTACTAAATTAAAGCGAACTTTATGATAAGGGGTAGTCCTAAAGGGTTGAAACTACCCCTAAATTGGCGAAAAATTGCAAAAATTGTAAAAAAAAATTGCCCAAGTTTATGCTTCAAATTTGATTCTGACTTCATTAAAAAAAACACCTTTTGTATAATCGTACATCACATTACATTCCTCACTAAATTAGTTTATTACTTCAACTTCCAAGTAACTGCAATTAAAATTTACTACAAAACAAATTCGGGTGCAATATCTTAATTTTATTACTTTGCCTCCGTTTTTACCTGCCTAAATGTCATTGTAAAAAAACGGACCACCCCATTATTCAGAAGTACCTCAAATAAATTAGGGTACATATTTCGCAATTATTGTATGATTGTCGTTTTTACAAAAATGCAGAGTTTATTTAAAGATTCCACGAAATGAAATATTTCTCAATATATATTTTTTTTCTCTTTAGGGGTGGTTAAACCTCTGTACAAAGGGGTTTATAGTGAAATGTTCCAAATGTTGTAATGATTACAAATAAAATTTAAATATAAAACAATAAATTTTAATTTGTTTCAATTACAATTTTAATGTGGGGGTAGTTGTACCTACCCCCTTAAGAGTGGAAAAAAATAATTTGTTTGCTGATAATACCTTTTGAACCAAATTTCAAACAAACAATTATTTTTGCCTGACAGTACGCTCACAATCGAATTTGAAGCATAAACTTTAAAAAAAAAATGTTTACAATTTTTGCCATTTTTGGCTACCCCTATAGTTTCAACCCTTTAGGACTACCCCTTACCATAAAGTTCGCCTTAATTTAGTATAAATCAACCACCTTCGCAAATAAATATTAAAAAAAGTGCATTTCATCGCATTAGTTTTCATTATTACTGAAATAATCGCGAAAACCCCCTAAAAAGGGGTGTTTTTAGCATTTTTAGGGTTGACGCCCTAATTTTAGGACCGCGATTTTCGTGATCAGCGACCCCAAAAACGTTTAGGGTTCGATTTTCTTAACGGTGTTATTTTGGAAACCCCCCCCCCCTAGTTTTCAATGAATTATATTGTAAAGGTAGTTTTAACACCCCCCCCCCCCTGTGTTTTGAATGGACTATAATGCCTGCTGGGTACTACTCCTCCCATGTTGATAGAATCGAATCGGTTCAAAGGAAGTTTGTCCGGTTTGCCCTCAGCCATCTCTCGTGGGATGACCCACTGATTTTTCCGCCTTATGAGAGCAGACTTAAATTACTTAACTTAAGCTCTCTCCATAAGCGTCGCGAGGTCGCTGACGTTATATTCGTTCATCGGCTGATGAATGATAAGGTGAGCTCAGTTTTCTTAAGAAGCCGCACGTCTTTTAGCGTGAATAACTACAACCTGAGAGGTGATCCTCTTCTGCACATTTATTCCTGTAATACTAATTATGGCATGTTCGAACCGGTTAATCGCATGCTCATAAATACTAACAAATATATGAGTGTGTTTAGCCTGCTAAGTAGTGAAGCTATCCTTAAAAGGACGCTTCTCAATTTGGCGTGACTTCCTGCCCCACTCCCTTTCTGTTTTTGCATGCTTCTCTGTTTGATGTTTTGTGTTCTTTTATGATATCTAATATTTTATGCTTGCCACGACTGCAGTGGTAAATGTTTCTCAGCCCTGCTGAGAAGTGCACCTTCTGAGCTAGAAGGGGTAACTGTATTACAAATAGAAGACTTTTTGCTTAAAGTCGCGATTCATTATTTGAAAGTGTTGTTGTAAAGTAAATATACAAAAACGATAAATATATTATACGATAAGATATACACTTTCCTTTTATTATAAAAATGATAATTATTTGAATTTTTTTTTAAGGACAATAAATTAATTTGAGGTTATGTTTTATTCGTGTTTACTTCGGATATCAAAAATCGCCTTCCATTGGCCATGTGCTGCGAAGTACTCGGAAGTAGCAAATATCGCCCAATGGAATGCAGCTAATATAAAATTCTTATGGAAATATTAAAGTGCCTGTACCAGTATCAATACTTGTTTCAACTAGACTTGGAAACAAAATTACTGCCATATATCTTGTTTAAATTTACTACTTACCAATAACACTAATATTGTCATGTTCTTGTAACAATTGCATTACCAGCTGAACTATAAAATGATACCTGAAACTAATTTTATGCAAATTGAGATCTGTCAAACTAGCTCATTCCATTCTATCAGTAAAATAAGCTCCATCTATCTACATGTGTATATAACCTATCAATGGGCAAGTTATTGAACAAATTGGGGCCATATTACTCCGAAGAAGTTGTCGACCGAATTCTATTTTCAGCATCCTTTATAGATTTTCAAGAATTTCATCTTACCCTCTTCGACATGAAATGGAAGCCAACCTACATGACGAAGAAATTTTCAACCCAAGGAAATTCATTCTTCCATCATGTTCGTGTTTTCCATTTGCATAAAAGCTTTCGACATTCACAAATGCTCGAATTGTTCATATCTGGAAATCCACTTCAGATTCTCTACTACGACCATGAAACCTTTGCCATCCGCCAACACAGGTTGAGGTTTTAATTAAAATTATTGTCATAAATATGGCTTTGTTACACCCGCACCACTTCTGTTCTTTTGCTTAATGATTGTGTGCACTTTAATTCTGACAAATTTCTACGGTTGCAATGTTGGATTAAGAACTTTTCGACATTTGAACTATTTGTGTACAAAAATTCGAATAAATACGGATTTTTTTAAATATACACGTGCATATAGTAAATATAAATATTTATTCCCAACTGTATTTTGTTCATTTTTATTTGCTTGCGTACTAGCGTAAATTTGTGAGTGTTCTTGAAAAAATTGATTTTGAGGTAAAAGTAATTAAAGCACCCGAAATTAATTCCCAAATGCAAGGAAGCACAAATGGTAGTGCTTCTTTAAATTAAAAAAAAATCCCCTGATATCGGAAAGGAAACATCATTTAGATTACCTTAAATGTTTTAATAAAATTAAAATTTATTTAAGTTCAAACGATTTTTAATAATTTCCTTTAAGGCATTTTAGATTATTTTTAAAGAAGGATTATGAGAAAATGGTAACATATATTGAGATAAAACTTATTTTATTTGTTTAGAAGTTGAATAAATTGTACAATAATTTTTTTAATTTTTTTTTGTTTGTTGCATCATTTCTGCCTCCCATACAAAATGCTGGAACACTGAAAAAAATATGAAACTACACTGGGCACAAAAATTAGCGGGCCCCTAAATTTTTTCCGAAATTAACGATTTTTCAAAGTGCCGTAACTTCGTCAATTTTCAACAAAAAATGCTGAAGTTTTTTTTTTTTTTTTTTTTTTTTTTTTTCAAATTAAAGCCTGAAGACTCAGCTTTCAGCTTTTTTTCAAACGGCCATAACTTTGTCAATTTCCAATACTTTTCAACGTTTTTTTTTTTTTTTTCAAATTGTTCAGAAAAAGTTGAATTTTGTGAATCTTGAAAATAAAAAAAAACTGGGAGATTGTAGGCATGCAACATTTTTATTGCGGTTTGAATCCAAAAAATTTTTGCCCAAATTTGATCACAGCGCCATCACTGTGTTGTGTAAAAAAAAAAGTTCGACTCAAGATTCTGAAAGCTGAGTCTTCAAGCTTCAATTTGAAAATTGACGAAGTTATGGCACTTTGAAAAATCGTTAATTTCGGAAAAAATTTAGGGGGCCCGCTAATTTTTGTGCCCAGTGTAGTTGGGATGTGTGTTTGACCCCTTCGGTCCACACGATTAACTTCCCAGTATGACGAACGAAGATGGAATAAACTGACTACTTACAAAATTGTTATTCATTTAGCACTACTGGAAAATTGGGTAGTATCAGAACTGAAGACAAAGCAATCCCGAGAGAAGCTAGTTCAAATAACTATAATAGTAGTAAATCCACAAGATTTTTCTAGAGAATTTGTTTTTCCTGAACGTTAGCAAACAAACATTTCCTCCGTATTTCGTTCGCTACTCTAAAGCGGGTGTTCAAATTCGTATTGAGCGTGTTGAAGCGCCATTGACAAACTGAGAAGCGAATGACTTCATTTGGAGATTCCAAAGTTTAAGGAGATATGAGCAAAGCTGTAACTGTTAAGTACTTGTCAGACTTAACCAAAAAGAACAAATTTTGCGATGACTACTGAAAATCCCGGGATGAACCGCAATTTTCTGAAACTGTATAACGCTTAGAAAACAATTCCCCGCGAAAAAGTGCTAATCCAAGGTTTGAAAAATTCGCGCTGTTTGTAAAGGGTAACGAAATTTTTGCACGATTTTGAAAGCTTGTCGGATTTTTACAAGTGATGTTTTGTTCGAAGGCGCTATCGCTGTACAGAACCCAAAAAAGATCACTTCGTTTAGAACGGGTCTCATTCCATTGAGTTTATTAGATATTAGCAAAAAAGGTCTTTCCGACAATTAGCCGAAGTTTTTCTATTTAAACAAAAAAGGCCCAACCGAATATTATGAAATTTTTTTCAGAGCATTTCTTCGTTAATATTCTTTTTTCGGCACAACTTTGACCGACAATCAAGTCGAAATAGTTTTTGGTCCGCGCGGTATCGTGCAGGTACAAAAATCACAAACGTCGTTTAAACGAAGAAAAAATGGTTCGACCGAATTTTATGAAAATCATTTCAGATCATATTTTGGTTAATACTCTTCGAACGGCACGTCAACTAAGTCGATATCTTTTATAGTTCGCGCGATATCGTGCAGGTACAAAAATCACTTATGTCATTTAAATCAAAAAACCGCTCGACCGAATATTATAAAAATCACCTCAAGTAAATTGATATCTTTCGTGGTACGGGCGATATCGTGCAGGTACAAAAATCACATACGCCGCTTAAACCAAAAAACGGCTCGACCGAATTTTATGAAAATCTTTTCAGATCATATTTCGGTTAATGCGCTTCGAACGACACCTCAATGGACGGACTCTCTTTATTTTGGGCTCACAAATAATTTCCCAAAAGTCCATAAAGCCAACTGACCGGCTACTCGAGTTATGAAAGGTCAAAGGTCACGAAAATCAGCTTTTCTCAAATATCTTGTAAATTATCGGTTTTATGCAATTTATAGCTAAGTAAAGATTTTTCGTGAGATGAATCTGCATAAAAATGTCCCAAACGAAATTTAAGTAGAACCAATAGTTTTTGAGATATGGGTTTGGGAATACTCGGTAATCAGGCCGCATTCTTTTCCGCACCACCTTTGAAGTATAATACAAGCAACTTTTTTACATGGTATCCCTAGTAGGTCTAGCCCAAAGGTTACCAAGTATAAAAAAAATTTATTGATATTCTCTCTATTCTCTCCACTTCTTTCATGCAGTCATCTTCATCAACACTTATCCCAGAGGAAAATAACGAAATGGAGTTGGCGTCATCATCGTCCACCCCAAGTTCAATGGTTGTATCCTCGGACATCGAATTGACATCGGGCGGGCCCGACAAGAACCATACGCAGCGGGAAATTGTAATGGTACTCTTCTACACTCTACAATTCATACGTATGTACATAAACCTCTAAAAAAGTGAAACTGGAAATTTTCCAGCGGAATTCCCTTAATTTTTGGTTCACAAATTATTTCCCAAAAGTCCATAAAGCTAACTGGCCAGCTACTCGAGTTACGGAGGGTCAAAGGTCACGAAAATAAGTTTTAGTGCATTTTGCAAAACTAAAGTACGAATATTTCTGAAAAATTGATGCCCGATACCCGAGTTTTCCCAAACCCATATCTCAAAAACCATTGGTTCTACGCAAATTTCGTATAGGACATTTTTATACATTCATCTTACGAGCAATCTTTACTTAGCCAAAAATTGCATAAAACCCATAATTTATTAGATATTTGAGAAAAACTGATTTTCGTGACCTTTGACCTTCCATAACTCGAGTAGCCGGTCAGTTGGCTTTATGGACTTTTGGGAAATTATTTGTGAGCCCAAAATAAAGAGAATCCCGCTGATAAATATCCACCTTTAATTGCACAATTTGTATACTATAAAAATAGACAATGGTCTTGTCAGGCTGTTGCATGTTATAATAACTAACAGTGGCGGCCCATGCCTTTAAAATCTGGGTTCGCTGGAAAAAAATTAATACTGCCTTTTATTTAACAAAGAAAGCAGGAGAAATACTATATACATATTTTATGGAAAGGAGCATAACTCTATTCGTTGCTATTAAATTTAGGCATATCCTACTAATTTTAGAAATAACTTCTTCATATAAATAATCTGCCCGGCGTTCTTTTTGCTGCACAAACAATTTTATAAGTTTTTCAATAAAATTTGTAATTTCGGAAATACATTTGATAATTTCACCAATGAATGCAACCGTCACTGGCCCATGATCCTGCAATTTTGTTTTAAAATCTTTTAAAGTACTAGTGCGCTACACGAGCAGTTTTTTGAACAATAATCGCCGGGCAACAGTAATGCAGAAAAACCAGGTAAACAGACCTGTTCCTTATGAGCCTGGCAATTCCGTTCCTCCGCCTGTTGTTTAGTTCATCCTAGGAACATCGGATGAAACTCAAAATGATAGAAACAATAATTGGATTTTGCCATAGAATAACCT